>CM068829.1:141210578-141810578 GCA_028554795.2 Sinohyriopsis cumingii
CTTATTATATATGAATATGAACATTTGTACAACAACTGTAATATTAAAGATACGGCGTGAATCTTGTACATACCACATACAAATACACATTCTCACATTTCCAAATGATTTAAGATCGACTACAGGCAACTGTATTTTGGGAGTAAACTCATCACATCCCAGCATAATGTGTCCGATTTTTTAAAATATATTTTTAAAAAAATAGTTTTACAGCTAATGTAGTTATTCACAGTGTTTGTGGAAATTGCTAATCTGCTTCATTATTGCAACTTCTATTTTCATTCCGATTGATTGAATAAATGAAAGGGACGCTTGTGATTTAAATGTGAAAATTATAGTGTTACAATATTGCATAACGAAAAGCGAAAACGAGGCCATTTGATCAACGAATAGTGAAAGTGATGCCATTTGATCAATGGCCAATACATAGAAACGGGTGGGGAATAGGTCAAGCGGAAAGTTAATATCATCGAGAGGTGATTTAAACATTTGCAGTGTTTTATATTTGGTTAAGATCATTTTATCTTTATGTTCTTTTGTTATTGACCCTAATATTATTTTCACCCCACCCCCCTCTAACTCTCATTAAAAAACAAAGCAAAGCAAAGTATCAAATAGATTTCACAGATGTGAGCCATCAAACAGTGAAATCGACAATATTTACCTCTTTTCTCACATTCCTGTGTGTGCATTAGCTTGTTGTCCAGTGTAGAACGCGGGTGAAGAATAGTTTTATCCCACCTCGTACGTGACCTTTATCCTGACTCGTGAATTATTTTGACCTTCGACTGTACGTGTAAACAAAGTAGCAAAAAGATCCAGATTTCATAGCTGTAAGGGCGTATTTCTTTGAAAACGTGAACTCTGCGGCAGAACATACCACTATGAATACTGTAAATCACATTTGCTCGAGTACGTTATTGGCACAGGTGCTCGACCATATCTTAAATGTGGCATCGGAGTCAAATCACATAATCAGTTTTACCGACAATGTGTATCTGTCCGTGAATATTATCGCCCTTAAGAGATTCCCTGAACCTGTAATTGCACAAACACACGTGACAACACAAAGACCCCAAAACAGACACAGAAATAAACTAAACAATAGTTACGATAGAACCAATTGCAGTTTCTGATCTGAGCATAATCAAACTCTTGAATAGGATATGGGATAAAGGCCAACTACCCACCAAATGGAAACAGGCCATAGTAATACCAATCCCCAAGCTAGGTAAAGATCCCAACAACATAAATTCGTACCGACCCATCTCCCTTACAAACAATATTTGCAAAATAATGGAGACAATAATCGCAAATAGGTTAAAACACCACATAGAAACCAATAACCTACTCTCCACAAATCAATGTGGCTTTCGGAACAAACGGTCCACCACTGACCAGCTTCTCAGATTGGAAACAGACATCAAACTCGCTTTTAACGCACATAGGAAAACCGATCGCAACCTCATAGCGGTTTTTTTAGACCTAGAAAAAGCGTTCGACCTAGTATGGACCAATGGACTAATGGCCAAATTAAACCAATTTGGAATAACTGGACGCTTGTTCAACTGGATTGGCGATTTCCTCACAGGCCGGAAAATTACCACAAGAATAGGCAACACCTATTCGGAAGAATTTTCACTTGAAAATGGAATACCGCAAGGCAGTGTAATAAGTCCCTTACTATTTAACCTAATGGTAAACGACCTTGACCTCAATGCAGCCTCCGCAAAAATAAACTTGTCACAATTTGCAGATGATAGTGCATATGGAGGAATGGAAATCCTGCCAATAACACAGTAGTTAAAGAAATCCAGTAGAGCCTAGACAACATAGGGAGATGGGCGGACAAATGGGGTTTCAAAATATCTCATGAAAAAAACTGTGGCAATCATATTCACCCCCAAACGAAATAACAACCTAGTCTATCCAAACTTCTATATACAAAATCAATTAATTAAATACGTAACAGTAGTAAAATTCCAAGGAATGTTCTTTGACAACCACCTCACATGGAAACAGCACATTGAACAACTCACCCAGAATTGTAATAAAGATCTCAATTTACTCAGGAACATCACAGGGACTGACTGAGGATCCAACCAAGAAACCCTCCTCACGATATATAAAAGCCTAATTAGATCAAAACTGGATTACGGTTGCCAAGCATATAACTCGGCTAAGCAGCCTGTACTACAAAAGCTTGAAACTATCCAGAGAAAAGCCTTACTATTATGCACAGGAACACTCCCCTCAACATCATTAGAAGAACTACAAACACTAACAGGAGAACTACCCTTAAAATTACGTAGGCAAGAACTGCTCCTCCGATACTCCATTTGATTAGATACCCACCCAGACAACCATCCCACCAAAATAGCTATAAATAAGTGTAAAGTTGTCTTCAAACCCAAAATCATACCCATCACACCAAGTGGCAAAGTAATCCTTGAACTAAGAGAAAAGATACCTCTACTAAAAAAACAGGTAACAAACAATACAGACCAGAACAAATCACCATGGTTACAAAAACCACCAAGGATTAACATTGAAGCTACCAAATTAGGCAATAAAGAAGGACAAGAAAACTTACTAAAACCTGTACTGGTAAACGAAATCAACCAAAAATACCCGGACTATGTTAAAATATATACCGATGGATCAAAAACAAACAACCCACCTAGAACAGCAGCAGCAATAGTCATCCCTGAATTCAATATACAAACGGGATCCAGATTACCTGACTATTGCTCCATTTACACCACTGAATTCTGGGCTATACTTGAATCACTACAATGGATCAAAGACAACCAAATACCTAAAGCAGTCATTATAAACGATTCCCTAAGCGTTATCGAATCGATCCAAAATCGCAATACACACTCTAAGGAACAATTCCTCGACAGAGCATGCCAATTAATCGACGATATCACCACAGCACATCAATTAGTCGAGCTCACGTGGATACCGTCGCACATTGGAATCTCTGGCAACGAAACAGCAGACAAACTTGCAAAAAACAAACTAGGAGATCAAAACTCTATCAAGCTTAACTATAGCTCTACAGAAGCAATAAGCTTCGCACAAACATATATAGAACAAACATGGCAAGATTTTTGGAACTCCTCCACAAAAGGTAAAAAGCACCATGAAACCCCCCAAAAAACGTAGATAGGAACATACAGCTACCTAACGGTACCTATTTAGAACAGAAAACCATAAACAGGATAATAACTGGAAAAACTAAACTAGCAAGCAGTTTTGGAAGGTTTATAGGACCCAAACCAGCAACCATTAACTGCTTTAAATACCACACCACCGAATATCTACACCACGTATTCAATATATGCCCAAAATATCAACCCGCTTGAAAAATATTTATCAAAAACCAAAAAAAGATTGGATCACCACACACATACCCAGAGTTACTTACGGACTCTAATAAAAATAAACAATCAGCATATACAAATATAAATCAATTCATAGACCCAGCAGGACTTAGGAACAAAATATAATTACTATCCCCACAAAACCAAAAGACCCAGTAACTAGCTAAATAAATTTAGAAGCCCCCACATAAAAACCCATAACATATCATTCAATTTTATAAAAGTATTAATAATTAAGTCACTTACGAAGCACCTATAAAAAACTAAGGAAACCGCAAAATCGGATGTCCTAGATGTCCTTAAAAAACCGAGTAATCAGCTAGGATTCCGGTCCTAGATGTCCTTAACGAACCGTGTAATCGGCTAGGACTCCGGTCTCTTGCTAAATAAAGTATAAATAACATTCAATCTCTAAAAACATTAATTAATAAATAACTTAAAGAGGTAATACCTAAAAACTTATAAATGACATAACGTAGGAAACACACCCTAAACACCTCGACTAGTAATACCATAATAACCCTGAAAATCTCTCTTCATACATGATTTCTACTAAGAACCTCTATAAACAGCATAGAACCCCCCCCCCTTTTAGAACATTTTGAAGAAGAAAAAAATATTTAAAAAATCGAGGAAAAAAAATCGCAAGAAACACCAGGCAAATGCAAAAAGAAACCAGCGATGTAAAGCAAGCATGACCGTTTCCGAGCTCTCCTTCCCACTAATGACAGCCAACCATTCAACTGTAGGGACCTTTATGGACCCACAGATTGAAGCCAAACTATCAGGGTTCCTTGAATCCATAAAAGCCTGGGGGAGGTGGCACCATCCCCTTCCCCAGGAACAACTAGCAGGCTGCGGTGCAGTCAGAAAAAAGTGGCACATGCACAATTGTGCGCACGCCACTATAATTAAACTCAACAACAACAAAGTGTAATATACGAATACCACGTTAGTGTAATATACGGATACCACGGTAGTGTAATATACGAATACCACGTTAGTGTAATATACGAATACCACCTTAGTGTAATATACGAATACCACGTTAGTGTAATATACGAATACCACGTTAGTGTAATATACGAATGTCACATTAGTGTAATATACGAATACCACGGTAGTGTAATATACGAATACCACGTTAGTGTAATATACGAATACCACGTTAGTGTAATATACGAATACCACGTTAGTGTAATATACGAATACCACGTTAGTGTAATATACGAATACCACGTTAGTGTAATATACGAATACCACATTAGTGTAATATACGAATACCACGTTAGTGTAATATACGAATATCACGTTAGTGTAATATACGAATACCACGTTAGTGTAATATACGAATACCACGTTAGTGTAATATACGAATACCACGTTAGTGTAATATACGAATACCACATTAGTGTAATATACGAATATCACGTTAGTGTAATATACGAATGCCACATTAGTGTAATATACGAATACCACGGTAATGTAATATACGAATACCACGTTAGTGTAATATACGAATACCACATTAGTGTAATATACGAATACCACGTTAGTGTAATATACGAATACCACGTCAGTGTAATATACGAATACCACGGTAGTGTAATATACGAATACCACGTCAGTGTAATATACGAATACCACGGTAGTGTAATATACGAATACCACGTTAGTGTAATATACGAATACCACGTTAGTGTAATATACGAATGCCACATTAGTGTAATATACGAATACCACGTTAGTGTAATGTACGAATACCACGTTAGTGTAATATACGAATACCACGTTAGTGTAATATACGAATGCCACATTAGTGTAATATACGAATACCACGTTAGTGTAATATACGAATACCACGTTAGTGTAATATACGAATACCACGTTAGTGTAATATACGAATACCACGTTAGTGTAATATACGAATACCACGTTAGTGTAATATACGAATACCACGGTAGTGTAATATACGAATGCCACATTAGTGTAATATACGAATACCACGGTAATGTAATATACGAATACCACGGTAGTGTAATATACGAATGCCACATTAGTGTAATATACGAATACCACGGTAGTGTAATATACGAATACCACGTTAGTGTAATATACGAATGCCACATTAGTGTAATATACGAATACCACGTTAGTGTAATATACGAATACCACGTTAGTGTAATATACGAATACCACGTTAGTGTAATATACGAATGCCACATTAGTGTAATATACGAATACCACGTTAGTGTAATATACGAATACCACGTTAGTGTAATATACGAATACCACGTTAGTGTAATATACGAATACCACGTTAGTGTAATATACGAATGCCACATTAGTGTAATATACGAATACCACGTTAGTGTAATATACGAATACCACGTTATTGTAATATACGAATACCACGTTAGTGTAATATACGAATATCACGTTAGTGTAATATACGAATGCCACATTAGTGTAATATACGAATACCACGGTAATGTAATATACGAATACCACGTTAGTGTAATATACGAATACCACATTAGTGTAATATACGAATACCACGTTAGTGTAATATACGAATACCACCTTAGTGTAATATACGAATACCACGGTAGTGTAATATACGAATACCACGTTAGTGTAATATACGAATACCACGTTAGTGTAATATACGAATGCCACATTAGTGTAATATACGAATACCACGTTAGTGTAATGTACGAATACCACGTTAGTGTAATATACGAATACCACGTTAGTGTAATATACGAATGCCACATTAGTGTAATATACGAATACCACGTTAGTGTAATATACGAATACCACGTTAGTGTAATATACGAATACCACGTTAGTGTAATATACGAATACCACGTTAGTGTAATATACGAATACCACGGTAGTGTAATATACGAATGCCACATTAGTGTAATATACGAATACCACGGTAATGTAATATACGAATACCACGGTAGTGTAATATACGAATGCCACATTAGTGTAATATACGAATACCACGTTAGTGTAATATACGAATACCACGGTAGTGTAATATACGAATACCACGCTAGTGTAATATACGAATGTCACATTAGTGTAATATACGAATGCCACATTAGTGTAATATACGAATACCACGGTAATGTAATATACGAATACCACGTTAGTGTAATATACGAATACCACATTAGTGTAATATACGAATACCACATTAGTGTAATATACGAATACCACGTTAGTGTAATATACGAATACCACGTTAGTGTAATATACGAATACCACGGTAGTGTAATATACGAATACCACGTTAGTGTAATATACGAATACCACGTTAGTGTAATATACGAATGCCACATTAGTGTAATATACGAATACCACGTTAGTGTAATGTACGAATGCCACGTTAGTGTAATATACGAATACCACGTTAGTGTAATATACGAATGCCACATTAGTGTAATATACGAATACCACGTTAGTGTAATATACGAATACCACGTTAGTGTAATATACGAATACCACGTTAGTGTAATATACGAATACCACGTTAGTGTAATATACGAATACCACGTTAGTGTAATATACGAATACCACAGTAGTGTAATATACGAATACCAAGAGGTGAAAGAAAAGCTGATATACTTGCACTATTAAGAGTGTTTGAGGATGTACAAAACCGTCATTGGAATGAGGAAGATGAAATGATGACGAAATCTACAAAGTAATTGAAAACATTCTCGAAACGTTGGAAAAAATAAGCCAGTGCAAGATCAGGATATACTCTTGTGTGCTACATATATCAACCCTTTCGTGGATCAAGTAATATTCCAACATTAAAGTGGATTCTGCCACGGTCGGTGAAAATGTAAATAATTCTGACAACTGACGTTTTGAAAGGGTGATTTTGTCAGCATTATATCCAGCGAGTGATAATCAAGACCAGCATCGAAAATACAGGTTGCACCTGGTGAACTTAATTTTGTTGATATAGATCTCCTCTGCAGGTTATTAAGACCGTACCTAACCCAGGTATCGCTGATAGAGGGTTTAAGTGGGATACAGACTTTTATCAGGTTGCACTATCCCCACATGAACAGTGTGAACAAGCCCAGATTTATTTGTTATCGATGAATGATAAGATTGTCTCAAAATCGCTATCGCGTTATATGGGGCCGGCCATTTAGTATGTACGCATGGAGGGGGAGGGGTTACCCAAATGCATACGCTTGCCTTAGGGAGGTGTGTCTACTGATAATGTACGTACGCATAGGAAAAGGGGTGCGTGGGTGGGGTGGTGAAACCTCGATAATAATTTGTCTAATACGTAACCTGCGTTTGAAATTTAGCGGGCACTAGACAAATTGTTTAAAGTTAAGCAGTGTATTTCTTTGATGCAGCCAGACATTCAACGTCTGTGGACTATCCGTTTTATTAAACACGTTAATATTATTAATCCTTTATGGTTTCTGCGTGGATTAAATATGAGCCGTTCTATAGAATTCGGGGAGTTGTGCGTCAAGCTTACGTACGCAGGTGGGATGTGTAAAAAAGTATATATGTGTGGGGGGGAGGGGATCAAGCTTTGCTAGATTTTTGCGTACATACTAAATGAATGGCCCCTATTTGGATAAAGAATCTTTCCCGGTTGCTGATCCAAAAACAGCAAGGACCAGTATAAGAGATATCCATGCAGACGTCACATCTAACAACTGCTTGACGAAGATGACTTTTATTTCGGTGGGATCAGTGAAACCCCACAGCGGACAATAATACCACAACCAGGCAAAAATATTCTCAAATTTACTGCACTATAACTAAAGATGAAAGTTCCGTGTAACATCTACGCGGACTTTGAATGTTTGAATGTTCCTGCTTCCCCACCGAAGGCTCCAACGATGTAAAAAAAGACAAATACAACACAGGTTGCTGAATATTTCCTTTGTGGATTCTGTTGTCAGATGCGACGGGCAGTCTGAGTCGGGAAGATACTGGCATCTTTCTCATGCACCTACATGAACCGATACCGAGACTCAAACCCACGCGGACAGAGATGAGATGGCAGTGATCGATATTATTAGAAATGGAAAATGTGGAAAGACAGTTTAAAAGTAGTATTAGTATTTTGTTCTGTTGAGCATATATATATTATTACTTACGTTCCTCCCTCTAAATGTCCTGCCTTACATGCGTCTACATGTACTTGACGACTGCTATCATTCAAGATCTTTTCGGAAAATCATGGGTTTGAATCCAATTTGATTTAGAAGCGTAAAAAATAATATAACGAATACTGGGGAGATAATTGGTTTATACATTCCGTGTCAAAATTTCGCTGAGTTATATCCCCTATTTGACTTTGAAGTTTCTTCAATCATACCTCAAACCTTATGATCGTCTCATATTTTAATATTTGACAACAAAACTAAGAAATGACTATAAAACCTTAGTAAACCTGATACAGTTGGGACCACATTATGTAACCACTTTTATGAAGTTTTAATAAACCAGACGCAAGAGGTTGAGTATACAGCAGGGATTATACAATGTAACTACTTTTCGGAGGTTCTTAAAATAGTAAATCTGACACAGTTGGGACTAAACACTGTAGCCAGTTTAAGGAGGTTTAAATAGTAAATCGGACGCAGTTGAGATCACGCTTTGTAGCCACTTCTAGAAGGATTAAGGAGTAAACAAATGTTCAAATTATCACTAAAAATATGTTACCAGTCAGCAGAGAATGCCAGTATATGGAGGGGAGTCGAGGTCGGTGGGTGGAGAGGGGAGTCGGGGTCGGTGGGTGGAGAGGGGAGTGGGTGTCGGTGGGTGGAGAGTTTGTTTAAGACTTAAATATTAGTTTGCTTTTTACAATGTATTCGTTGAAGTTTTTCTGTTGTTTTCTTTTCAGTCGTCCAGTTTCTGACGAGGTCTCTCCAAAATCTGCACTTATTAAAGCATTATGTTTTTGTTTGTGTTTTTCTCACTTTATTTTGTGCGTGCATGATTTCCATCTGCTTTTGTTTTACCTTGTGGAATATAGTCTTTTCTTGTTTCTAATCTTGTATCTAGGCATTTGACTTGCTTACCAGCTACCCAAGCCACTGGTAATGCCACAAAATATAAAAGATTTACGTAACTGATATTTCGAAATTCGTCTACATTAAAAATAAACAAAATCAAAGCAATTGCAAAGTCATTCAGTTTAAAACTGTTCGAAGGAACAATATGTATTCGTTAATCTAGTATCTGCCCACCATACAAACAATTTTGACTTGTTTGTTGTTTTAAGGTACAGCAACACAAATAGGTTGGTTAGGGCCGATGCAATTCGACCAAAGAGCCTTGCCACAGAACACATTACAGGAGTTGTTTCTGGCAAATCTGATGGTGAGACCTGCATGCAAACTGCTGTGCCACTGTGGCTTCTTAGCAAAGCGGAAGCATTGTAGTAGTACTAAAAGGTTGTGATTATAGAAATATGCTTGTTTATTTATATTCTAAACAAAAACAAAAAGGTAATAGCAACCAATTGCTTTCATATTGTTTAGTTTTATTTGATCATTTAGGACAATTTTCATATAAACTTTACTACTTATTGATCTATTTAATATCTGTTGTGACTAACGCTATCGGCCAAGCTTTTCATTGATCTATTTAATATCTGTTGTGACTAACGCTATCGGCCAAGCTTTTTATTAATCTATTCAACATCTGTTTTGACTAACGCTATCGGCCAAGCTTTTCATTGGTCTATTTAATATCCGTTTTGACTAACGCTATCGGCCAAGCTTTTTATTAATCTATTCAACATCTGTTGTGACTAACGCTATCGGCCAAGCTTTTCATTGATCTATTTAATATCTGTTGTGACTAACGCTATCGGCCAAGCTTTTTATTAATCTATTCAACATCTGTTGTGACTAACGCTATCGGCCAAGCTTTTTATTAATCTATTCAACATCTGTTTTGACTAACGCTATCGGCCAAGCTTTTTATTAATCTATTCAACATCCGTTGTGACTAACGCTATCGGCCAAGCTTTTCATTGATCTATGTAGCTTTTGTTTTGATTATCTGCAACATTACTTTAGAGGGGAAAATGAAGATAAAATTAATTCCATTGGCATATGTTCTTAGAAAATGGAAGGGGTTAAAAAGTGATATTTTAATATTTTAGTGACATATATTCTGTCTGGTTCTTTTTATTTTGAAAGGGTCGAACTCTCTTGAGATTCGACTTTTCGTATACTCTTTCAGCTGACATCTTTTCTAATTAACCCTCAACTGTGGAATCTGCTCCGCGAATCGTTTGCAAATATATACTTTAAATTTTGCATTTTTTATTTTCAAAAAATTTTCAAACAAAGACGAAGGACTTTTAAGCATATATTGATCATTTCACAGAATATCTCAATGGCACGGATCAGGATCCGTGTTATCAAAGCTTCAGTGTTTTAAGATTGTATATATTACAGAGTGAAAACTACATTCGCCTTTGTCCAGCCTTGTAAACGCTTCCAATACAGACGTCATTACGTTAAGATTTAAAGCAAGTTGATGATTGGATTGGTCAGTGGTTCACTGTAAGTTTTGTTTGACAGTTGCCGCGTGCAATACGCTACACTGGTCTGTCTGTCCGTCTGTCTGTCTGTCTGTCTCTCTCTATATATATATGGACATATGACACAATTAATTGTATTATATGTTCTCTACATTTGTTTCTCAGCACTGACACACACACACACACACACACACATATATATATATATATATATATATATATATATATATATATATATATATATATATATATATATATATATATATATATATATATATATATATATATATATATATATATATATATATATATATATATATATATATAGGTTATGCACCATTTATATATACTTGTCTATTTTAGGAAATTATTACCATTTTGTGATTATTTGTTTGTTGGGGAAATATTCCTCAGCCCGAGTAATCAGCCGTTGGCTAGAAGCAAACGTCACAGAGTGCAGTGTTGATGAGATTTCGTGATGTCATGGCATAGTTTTGTGGTGAGTTCAGGTCAGAGCCACAAAGGTGGGCCTTTAGCCAAGTAGTTATAATTAAACTCTATTAACTATCGGAACTGATAACTAATTTGATCAATGGAATAATCGAAAGTGAGTGTTCCCTTATCTCCAGACGCCTTTTGTTGTTGCTGTGATAGTAATTATGTTGTAGAATTACATGCAAAATGAGGCTTAAAATAATGATTTAACTGACCTGGGATTAGATTGGGGAAAATAGTTTCTTGTATTTGGCGTTTGAGTTTTTATTTATATTTCCACGGCGTGAAGTACTGGCGTCTCGTTACGGAAATGTAATGAGGAGAAACCATGCATTTGTGAGGCCGCCATGCAATTGTGAAGTTGTGATATTTCTGGTCATGTATTGACTAGTGGAAATTATTTATAGTCTGGACGAATTATTTATAGTCTGGGTGCGTTGGAATTTCCAGTAGACAACGGTTGTTGTTGAGAAATTCTTGGAAGCAGGGGAAAACAAGTGAATTCTAGCAGGATTCACGCCAGGGTTGGATTTTCTTTGTAAAGAGACCCTTTGGCTTATTATATATGAATATGAACATTTGTACAACAACTGTAATATTAAAGATACGGCGTGAATCTTGTACATACCACATACAAATACACATTCTCACATTTCCAAATGATTTAAGATCGACTACAGGCAACTGTATTTTGGGAGTAAACTCATCACATCCCAGCATAGTGTGACCGAAATGTTTTTTTAATAATTTTTATAGTTTTATAGTTTTACAGCTATTGTAGTTATTCACAGTCTTTGTGGAAATTGCTAATTTGCTTCATTTTTGCAGCTTCTATTTTCATTCCGATTGATTGAATAAATTAAAGGGACGCATGGAATTTAAATGTGAAAATTATAGAGTGTTACAATATTGCATAACGAAAAGCGAAAACGAGGCCATTTGATCAACGAACAGTGAAAGTGAGGCCATTCGATCAATGACGAATACGTAGAAACGAGTGGGGAATAGTTGATACCATCGAGAGGTGATTGAAACAGTTGTAGTTATTTATATTTGTTTAAGATCATTTTATCTTTATGTTCTATAGTTATTGACCCTAAGCTTGCTTTTACCCCCCCCCCCCAACTCTCATTAAACAAGAAACCAAAACAAAGTATCAAATAGATTTCTTAGATGTGAGCCATCAAACAATGAAATCGACAGTATTTCTCTCTCTTCTCACATTCCTGTGTGTGCATGATCATGTTGTCTTGGGTAGAACGTGGGGGAAGACTAGTTTTATCCCACCTAGTACGTGACCTTTATCCTGACTCGTGAACTATTTTGACCTTCGACTGTACGTGTAAACAGAGTAGCAAAAAGTTCCAGATTTCCATAGTTTCCAATATTTTTTTTTTAACAATAATTAATTTAACACCTTTACCTACTAAAACAAGAAATGGTTGAAGTTATGTGTCCCTCAAAAGAGGTTGTTTTTCGTAGGTTTCACGCCATTTGATAGGCTATACAGACTGTTTGGCACTGAAAGACCTAGCCACATGTGTAGC
This sequence comes from Sinohyriopsis cumingii, assembly GCA_028554795.2. Lineage (NCBI taxonomy): Eukaryota > Metazoa > Mollusca > Bivalvia > Unionida > Unionidae > Sinohyriopsis > Sinohyriopsis cumingii. Next base: position 141,223,565 of record CM068829.1, read on the forward strand.
TTTTTAAAATCCAATTTCGAGTTTAAAAAAGCTGTTGTCTCAATTATTAATATTGTTTTTTATGAAGGGTTTATCATTTCTAGATCCAAGCTGAATCAATGATTATTTGATTGTTTGTTGTCTGTCTTGATCATTCTTATGATTTACCGTGGACTTATTTTTGATCTGTGTACATTTGTATCATTGCGCAGGACAGTTGCAGACACAACTCAGACGCTGTGTATTGCGGTTACCATAGCTGCTTTAACCACTATTCTTTGAAAGCTAAAATGTGTTTAAACAACATTTAAAGGTTACACTGAATTATTCTGTGTAAACTCAACTTCTCACTCTACGTATTAAGGTAATGACATTTCCAGTGGGTGTTTTACTGTGTGAAAGATACATCAGTATTCACAATACATAATTTTGATTCCGACTCTAGTTTTTCGTTCAGAAATGTGAGAAAAAGAATCCTTCGTAATCCTTAAGTGTAACTTAAGCCTTGGGGAAAAAAATGTTGCGTAAGACACTCGACAAATCCTCGTGACGCAAAGTTCTGACCCTCGGATGGAATTTTCCTATCCTACACCTTTGCATATGAAGGATTCTATAACTTTGGCCTTATTGTAACTTTGTATCAGTGGTATCATGTAATAGTGTTGTTGTTGTTGTTGTTGTAGTAGGGTTTAGCGCCATTTTTCAGGCTAAACATGGCGGCCAGTATAAATGGTGGAGGAAGAACCCGGGAAAACACCAGAAAGGACCACAGAGCCACTGGGAAGCTTTCTCACATAAACATATTGGCCGAGCCGAGGTGAGATGGCAATGATCCGTAATGGTGATCGCTTTAGACCACTCGGCTACTCTCCCAGAGTAATAGTGGCCCACTGAAATTGTACACGTATCATTTGTAACAATTCCTGTCCTTCTAGGTTACATTATGTTTTACTAATATATGGTCTTAAACTAAGCAATCGAAAAGAGCGAGAACTAAAAACAAATAATTTATTTAACTAGAAATACAAAGTGAAACTAAAAAAATAACTTACAGCAAGGAAACAATAATTAAGCCAGAATATAGGTCAGTCTCCTCTAAGATAACATTCACAGCTGTCAAAATGTTTAGGAATTTCCAAGTGAAAAACTGAACGTCCTAGACTCAGATTCAAATGCATATGTTTGCCATTAATTTTGCTTTAAATATTCAATCCACATAAATATATAAATATTCTCTATTTATTATGTTGTTTACAAAATAAATGTTAATGGCCATGTACACCATAACATTGGTTTTTGACAAGGTCAAGTACAAAATACATAAGTACAGAACATAATCATTAAGAAAAGACGTCAAACAATATAAATTAAAAACGCTTAACAAATTTAAGTTCAAGGTTCTCATCCAGCTTACATTCTTTTTTTCTTCTTCTCTCTAACTCCAAATATCACAACATATCGCTGCTTTCTATACCTGCAATTAAGCCTTTGGGAATTTGGTGATAATCTGTCAACACGCTGTTTGCTGCTGTCTTTAGGTTGTTGTTTTTTTGTTTGCTGCTTTTGTCAGTGACATATATAACAGAGATTGGCAACTCCCGGCTGGGTCTTTTGTTTGCGTTATATGGAAATGCAGTTGTGAATACAAATCGGTAAGGGCAAATATGTTTCCTAATGGGAAAGGATAGTAGTTACAAAAGTGATATCGCCACTTTGTCACTAGTGTGCTAAATCCACTGTGGCGATATAATTTTTCTCTCACTGATATATTTCAGTATCTCATTATGAAATATATAATATAATGCTATCATTTATCATGCAAAACTAACATCCTGGAGGAAAATATGATATAGTATGAGGTTAATCAATGTATAAAGCTAATTTTAGCTGAAATTCAGTCAACTGGCAGTAGTTCTGAAAATCCATGCTTCTTTGCGTGTTTTCCAGGTATCGTAATTTCTACACGTTCAAAACTATGTTCCAGGAACTAGCTTCTTCGATGATTTTGTATGGTTTAAAAATATCATTTCATCTGATGTTATCCAGTTCTGAGCATGTCTGATTTTCATTACAAAGACATGTGCAATATTCTGTAATATTGCTCAAATATTGGCTTAATATATGTATTACTTTATAAGTAAAGAAATTAAAGAAATACGATGTATTGTCACAATTAATTTACGTGCTAAGAAAACCTTTACAAATACTTTTAACAAATGCTAGCATTCTTTAATTGGAAAAGATTCCACATGGAAAAAACCCACAAAAAACAAAACGAAAACGAAAACATAAAAAGTTTATCAACCTTGTCGAACGAATCATTGTAGGGGGATAATTAAAACATTCATACCATATGTCAATATATGTATGATGGGGTTTATTTTGTTTTATTAAACGAACATGTCTTTGAAGAGTTTTTCGGAATGTTACTCTAGATCAGAGGTGTGGAAACTTTCCAGTGCAAGTGCCGCATACACAGATTTACACCTTGTCGCGGGCCGCATAGTTCATTAAGTAATATAATTAATATTACAAATAGCAAAAACAAAAGATTTTTCTAAATAACATCTAATTAATTTTCAGTTGTTAATATCTTGTTAATATTTGAAAACTTAAACTTCAAAAGAAGCACATTTATTTGATAACCAGAGTAACATAAACAGTCAGTGCGAATGATGACTTGTTCCTAGACCGCATGAAAACCCTTGGCGGGGTGCATGAAAGCCCTTGGCGGGCCGCATGCGGCCCGCGGGGCGTAGTTAGCACACCCCTGCTCTAGATCGATGGCACCGACACGGCTTCGAAATATGAACAGTCTTGAAACACCCAGCACAGAAACTCCAGTAACATAAAAAGACATACAAAAGAAAAATAAGAACAACAAAGGCAAATAATTTACACCACGGTGTGTGTACTCTCTCCTATAAACATATATTATTTACACCACGGTGTTGGACTCTTTCCTATAAACATATATTGTTTACACCACGGTGTGTGGACTCTTTCCTATAAACAAATATTATTTACATCAACTGCCTGGAGTTTTGATAACAAGTAAACATTATTTATCTCTTTTCTCATTCAGTCATTTAACTACATATAGTCTGAAGAATCAGTTTCACGAATATCCACTGTATTACCTGTAGATACAACCCACCCATCCCCACCACAACACCAATCTTCTAGCAGAGTGATAAATGATCCACACAATGACGGCGTAGAGCAAGGTGCCTGGTCTTCTCATGAAAACGTTTTGATTGACATCAAGTTTTCATGACATACTCAGTATTGTTGTTCTTGTTGTTGTAGGAGTTAACGACATATTTTCAGCACAAGATAGGCTATACATGGCGGCCAGTATAACTGGTGGAGGAAGAACCCTGGAAAACCCAAGGAAGAACCACCGACCCACGAGAAGCTACTGGCAGGCTTTCCCATGTACCCTCGAACCCACTACTCAGCATTGATTTATCCTGGTAAAAGGAAGCGATACATAACTTTGCACACAAGACGAAATAATTATCATAGAGAAATCTCAGAGATAGACTGGTTAAATGTACTGATTACAAAAGTTTATTTTGTATTAATAATTATTATGCATACATTTTAGGTATAATCGAGATTCCTTTGTGTATTTTGACCCTTTTTTTCCTCGTCCTGTTAACATCTCTTACATTTGGTTTTATACTTTTTATACATATGTATGTAAGACTCAGTTACCGATTTTATATTTTTATTTTTTGTAATGTTTGTAATTCATTTAATAATCTATGTGTATCTGCACGGTAATAAGCTTTAAGATTGCAACAAATTTCTGAAAATAAAACGTTGGACTGTTTACATTAAATAAACCCACATTTTATGAGACAATCTTTCTAAAATTGTATGAAATAAGACTCATTAATTAACACAAATATGAAATACTTTCTCATCACTCCGAATTAAAAAAACACACAAGACAGTTGTAAATAAATCATTTTCATAGTCCATGTACTTATATACTTACGAAACTATTTTTGTTTTCAACATGACAAACCGTTAGACATGAAATTATTTATATTTCCTATGTCTATGGAAACATTCCATTATCACTTAGCGTGGTAGAAGTAAGTGGATTGAAGTGGCATGTGTATACGATACATTAAAATACAACACAGAACACAAATGAAAAGTGACACGTGTATAGGATACAATAAAATACATTACATAACACAAATAAATAGTGACACGTTTATAGGACACAATAAAATACATTATATAACACAAACAAATAGTGACACATGTATAGGACACAATAAAATACATTGTATAACACAAATAAATAGTGACACGTGTATAGGACACAATAAAATACATTACATAATACAAATAGTGGCATGTGTATATTATACAATAAAATGCATTATACAACACAAATAAAAAGTGACACATGTATAGGATACAATCAAATACATTATATAACACAAATAAATAGTGACACGTGTATAGGACACAATAAAATACATTACATAACACAAATAAATAGTGACACGTGTATAGGACACAATAAAATACATTACATAACACAAATAAATAGTGACACGTATATAGGACACAATAAAATACATTACATAACACAAATAAATAGTGACACGTGTATAGGACACAATAAAATACATTACATAATACAAATAGTGGCATGTGTATATTATACAATAAAATGCATTGCACAACACAAATGAAAAGTGACACGTGTATAGGATACAATAAAATACATTACATAACACAATTAAATAGTGACACGTGTATAGGACACAATAAAATACATTATATAACACATATAAATAGTGACACGTGTATAGGACCCAATAAAATACATTACATAACACAAATAAACAGTGACACGTGTATAGGACAAAATAAAATACATTGCATACTACAAATGAAAAGCGACACGTGTACAGGACACAATAAAATACATTACATACTACAAATAAACAGTGACACGTGTATAGGACAAAATAAAATACATTACATACTACAAATGAAAAGCGACACGTGTATAGGACACAAAAAATACATTACATAACACAAATGAAAAGTATTACACAAGAGGTAAAACTTTACCTTTACATCAGACATATTCATTCCTTTGTCGATGTTTTCCCATTAATTTTATGTCTAACGTAAATAATGTGCATGTGTCCGAAAGAAAAGTCTGAAACAAATCTTTAATTTGTTTTACTTAACGTTCGGTTTGATTATATTTATTTGTAGATAATTTAAATAATAATGAGTTTGACTTATTTTAATGTTTTTGTTAGAAGTATATTAGAAATGTAATCTTGAGGTTTTAAACACATTGCCTTACAACTTCTACTACTACTACTACTACTACTACGGTTGGAAACAAAATTATTATAAATTAAATTTTCACCTGGAAACCAATTATAACCATTTGAACGTCATCTCTCTGAACATTAAAACGTTCCTAACACGTACATCAAGTACTCAAGTACCATGTGCTGTCATTGTCATTATTTTCTTCGCAGAGGAGGGGTTTTTTTTGCCTTGTCTGAACGGTTTACGCATTACATTTTAATATGTTGACATGAAACTAATTTTGTACTACCTGACAGGACTTCTTCATTTGCGACATCCATTTCATCGATCTGAAATGTAGTCTTATTTGTTCAATATCTTTAAAACTGTGATGCAAGCAATTACGTCTATATTAGGAGACTTTATTTGAAACAACTATCCTTCAAGGTGATATGTCTTTTAAACAATGTCATGACCGATAATGAGAGATTTTTGCACGAGTCTCGCGTGACTCGAATACAGAAAGAAAACGAGAAACGTCACGATGTCAAAATAAATGTATTAAAATTATTATCTACCACTGACGACCAGAAACAAATCATGTCATTTCACCCCCATGAATATACCAAATGCAAACATTGTCCGAAGAAACTTTAAAGAAAATATCAGTATTTATATTCTCCAACAAAATGTACACGAGGTCACAGTATAGTCTGTGTCTGGTCTTGGTTTATTCTTCATCCCAGTCAAATTCACTGACATCATCAGAATCCGACTTTTCATTGGCCCCTTTGTATAACAAATCCATGACAACATCCGCAAACCCGTTCCCTCGTGCTAACTCCAAAGCTGTTTTGCTGTCATATGTCACAGCGTTCACATCAACATCTGAACAGGTGAACAAGAATTTCAGAACGTCAACGTTTCCATTTTCTGCCGCCCAGTGAAGCACTGTAATTCCAGTCTTTAGCTCCTTGGCATTCACGTCAGTATTCTTTTCCAGAAGAAACTGAAGGAGGCTGAGGTTTCTACTCCTAACGGCGAGATGGAGACAAGTGAGGCCATCGCAGTTTCTGATTTCTAGACTCAGCTTAAATGTCACTGATTCTGCCAATACTTTCACAACTGCAAGGTTCCCCCTTCTGCACGCTGCATGAAGAGTTGTGTCCCCCCTGCGATCTTGGTAAGTCAACGAGGCTCCCTTCTCAACAAGTTAGAACCGCCAAAAGGAGTGCCGTCTGGAACAAATTGTTCTGAATATCCAGGAGACGTGGGTCGGAACACAGTTCTATGAATAACAAAGCATAGTCTTCACGCTGTTGTATTATTGCAATATGTAACAACGTGTCCCCATCTTCATCTTGAGAAAACACTTGGCACTCGCGGTCAAGGTCAGATACATCTTCAGGTACTAGTGATGTTTGAAACTGTTCTTGCTTGTTATCGGAGCTTTCAGCTGACACAATATTTAACAGTTTTTGACACAGACAATAGAGAGGTACGTCCTTGGTTTCCCGGTAAGATGAATTCTGGGAAAGACAACACACATCCTCTCCACGACTAGGTCTAGTCATGACTGAATATCCATGTGAGGAATTTCTAGGAAGAGTTATCACATTGTCATTGGAGCTTGAGGTATCCATGGAAACGGAACAATATTTCTGACTCGTGCTGTCAGATGAAGCATCCATCATCCTTTGGAACTGAATCTGAAGAAAGAAGACGTTAAAGGTAATTTTCACAATTAGCATGGACTCTGTATTATGGTGGTAGTTAATGTTCTTATCGGTACGAAATAAAACTGTTTTGCTATTGCTGCTTACTTGTAATTTGTAAAGTTTCAATGACTTTCCCTCTGTCTATTCTTATAAAAAAAATAATTGTCAATCGAAGCGCTTAAATGTAAATAAAACAGCATATGGTGGCTGACCCAGATTAACGTACCACGGGGAGCAACTCTATATTATCGCGGTATTTGCCTAACTTACGTATGGTAGCACGCAGGTATTATAATAAACACGAAATACAAACACCCTTTGAGAATAAATGTCCACGCTTGTACTGGAATAATATTTCCATAGTAAACGAAAGGATGCAGTGATAAAATCGAACACACAAAAGTAATTCAAGAGTAAATCCACGAATAACAACATCACAAATTAAAAGCAATTATCATTTAACTTTATATGAATTTTAAATGCGACGTGGGCAAAGAAATGTAAATATATAACAACTATTATGATTCTTCTTGAATTGTTTACTGATTTCAAGAAAGTTTAACTGTCATTATATTTTGATTTATGTACGAGAAGTATGATCATAAGCAACATTTTGTAAATATTGGTCCGTAATGGCTGCAGTAAAATCAAATTGCAACCTTAACCTGGAAAGGACATGTACGTCACCATCAGTATATAATCTATAATCATCAAACATCAGATGATACACTGAATATATTTAGTAATCAAAGCCAATGATGTTAAGCCAAGTTCGACTGGATTTTTTTTATATATGATGATCAACGTAATTGCATGCACTTTACAAAAAAGTGATGTTCATTCTTTTTCATTGTAAACTTGTAACAAAAATGTTGACATTTTAGAGGAAATTGTGCTGTAAGATAGTTTCGTCCTTGCTGGCTACAGCTTTAAATCTGTAAACGACAACTAGACGGCGCATGTCCCAAATTTATCGGAATATGCCGTTTGCCGCGATAATACAAGGCCCGCGATAATACAGCGTTGGAATATACTGATAGGACTTGGTGTAATGTATACATACATACATACATACATACATACATACATACACGCAAACATACAAACATACGTAAATACGTACGTACATGCATGCATACAGGCAAAAATACAGATAAACATGCATCGTCGCTTTAAGGATACAGCGAGAATTTTGTTTTTTTTTATTGCAATACGATGTAGCTTATCAGAAATCGCGGTGACTCAGTGGGCAAGGTGTCGAACTTGTGACCAGAAGGGCAAAGGTTCAATTCCCACCATCGGATCCGCCTGGATCTAGGCTTCCGCGGCTTGTCCCTGTGCAATACTTTTTTTCTACTTGCCCTGCCGCAGTATAGCTTTCAAAGTGTTACTGTGCTGTATAGCACCAAATCCAAATCCGGTCATTAGCAAATTATAGTGTGAGACCTGTATCTAATCATGTAAAAATGAAAATATCGAATTAAGGAAAATAATTCTTTCAATTTTTGTTTATTACATTCTGAAGTTCTTTCGTGGTGTTATATTAAACGTGAGCCGAACCATCAGCACCGTCTAACCGTAACAAGATTTTTGTTTCTACGAGGTCAAGGTTTGGTATGACTACACAACATTTCGATAATTTTACGAATCATTTATATTTACTAATGAGCGCCAGTTTACTGCTCCAACTTCCATATACTTGTTTTCTTTTTTTTTTTGTATTTTGTAGTTTGTATTATTATATTTTGTATTATTGTATTTTTGCAACAATCACAATGGCGAGAATGGTGGCCTTCAATCCTAGCTATCAACATTACAACAAGAGAGTTAAAAATATTTTTAAAACATTAGCCAACAATGAAAGTGACCAGGTTCTGTGTTTCCGATTTACCCATGAAGAATAGAAAGTGAAAATAGCCAAGCAGAACTGTTCATTAAGACATTAGACTTTCAGTAAGGCCATGCTTTATACTCTATCACCCAAATTACATCCGTCAATTGTAGCCCAAAAAATTATAAAGGCATTAAAAAGTTGTTTTGACATTAACTAAGATATACAAGGCCCTTTATGCATAATCATTATAACCAGTGAAGAAATCCTGGGAAATACGTATCTTCAAAATTCAGAACCTCTCCAAGTAAGACACCTTAGAGCCTAACCTGTAGAGTTTCTCAAGAATATTGGGAAATACTGCGTAATCATATTAAAAAAATATATTACATATTCTTATTTACCGAATATAATTTTTACCAGATTTGATGACTGTCTTTTGTTTATTGCTCAGTTATTACCTTATGCACAAGCTTTGGATGCGGGAGGTCACGGGTTCGAACCCCGGCTGAGTCATACCAAGGACTAAAGGATACAATTGGTACTAGCAGCTGCCTCGCTAAGCGTTCAGCATTAAGAGGTTAGTGTTAGGACTGGTCGGCCTGATGCCCCAGTGCTAGTCATCACTACAAACTTTCACACTACAGACATCGTGGCGATGTGACTGATTTTTGTTTAAAGCTACCTTAAAAATCCAAATCACACACACACACACACACACACACACACACACACACACACATATATATATATATATATATATATATATATATATATATATATATATATATATATATATATATATATATATATATATATATATATATATATATATATATATATATATCACGGTGAAAGGTTGCCAATCGATTATTTATCATGAAGTTACAATAGAATCATTAGATCATAGGAGTAAAGTAAACTGTTAGTGAACAGTGAACAATTAAACATTGAACGTGATGACCAATTTAGGATCATTTTAAACTTTAGAAATAATATTAGAACAAGACATGTAACGTGATGCATAGCAAGTAAGGATATTTGTGTACGTATAATGTCGCCACATCTGAGATAGTACACATCTTGAACATACATACCATCCGTACATGCTTACGTACGTACGTACCTACCTACCTACATACATACATACATACATCCATACGCTGAGCAGTTGATTCAGTTTGATAAATAAGAAACTTTAAATCATTACCATCGTCATCAGCAGCGGTAACAGTTGTAGTAAAGGTTTTATGAATATAATACATATTTCAGACAAATTGTAGATCATCAGTCAACGTCAGTCGATCAGCAAATATTATAAACATACTAATTTACATAGCTATAATAATATATACCCTCATTTCAAGTGTTTTTGTTACTTCTTCCTTTCCTTGAATAACCGTTTCTTAGTCGCTGCCGTCCACTTCTTGTCACGGAACCCACTATGCGCAAATAATTGAGTCATAGATAAAAACGAGCACATTGGGAAATTCCATTCGTCCCCAAATCTATTTTTAGCTAAATGCTGTGTCATAGCAGCATAAGGGACATAATTGTTGTTGAACTATTAAGATACAAAGGACAGTATCGAGCAGGAGAATTATATCAAGGAGTGATGATTGCTAATTTAAGTTCGAAGATCACCACTACCATACATTTCATCAACAAAAAATAAATACCATTATAACGTATATGAAAGATTATTTCAAGAAAAGTTACAATGAACATAGCATATAAAAGGCAGATTATTTCAGCACAGAATATTACATAATTTTTGTATTATCATATATTAATCTATGAACACCACACTTTAACTGATATTGAATATTTATGTACGTGTCTCAGATATGTCAGTACAATATTTACACATTGAATCATCCCAACAATATATTTACATAATGATTCTGAGAGGCATGCACATTACAACACAACGAAAAAATCTCCGACGTAGGGCTACACACACACACACACACACACACACACACACATTACTGCGAACAGCGAAGGTTGAGATTGGAATGCTTCAGTAGATCAGGGAAATATCGACGATAAATTTCAAGTGTCAACGTTCTGCTGAATCTAGGAAATGTTATATTGGTAACGAATATCATATAAATATCAACAGGATCCAGTTTATTGAGTAATAAAACACTATTATTATTATTATTATTATTATTATTAAAGTACTGATCAGAGGAAGCAAGCTTGATAAAAATGTATCTAAATCATTCTGATTCCCATGTAAACTGATAATTTAAGTCAGTCTGATTCCCATGCAAACTGATGTTTTATATCATTCAGATCCCCATGTAAACTGAAGATTTAAATCATTCAGATCCCCCTGTAAATTGTTGATTTAAGTCATTTAGATCCCCATGTAAACTGAAGATTTAAATCATTAAGATCCCCCTGTAAACTGATGATTTAAGTCATTTAGATCACCATATAAACTGATGATTTAAGTCATTCAGATCACTATGTAAACTGAAGATTTAAATCATTAAGATCCCCCTGTAAACTGAAGATTTAAGTCATTAAGATCCCCCTGTAAACTGAAGATTTAAATCATTAAGATCCCCCTGTAAATTGTTGATTTAAGTCATTTAGATCACCATGTAAACTGATGATTTAAGTCATTTAGATCACCATATAAACTGATGATTTAAGTCATTCAGATCACTATGTAAACTGATGATTTAAGTCATTTAGATCACCATATAAACTGATGATTTAAGTCATTCAGATCACTATGTAAACTGAAGATTTAAATCATTAAGATCCCCCTGTAAACTGAAGATTTAAGTCATTAAGATCCCCCTGTAAACTGAAGATTTAAATCATTAAGATCCCCTGTAAACTCAAGATTTAAGTCATTCAGATCACCCTGTAAACTGATGATTTAAGTCATTCAGATCACCCTGTAAACTGAAGATTGAAGTCATTCAGATCACCCTGTAAACTGAAGATCTAAGTCATTCAGGTCACCCTGTAAACTGAAGATCTAAGTCATTCAGATCACCCTGTAAACTGAAGATTTAAGTCATTCAGATCACCATGTAAACTGAAGATTTAAATCATTAAGATCACCCTGTAAACTGAAGATCTAAGTCATTCAGATCACCCTGTAAACTCATGATTTAAGTCATTCAGATCACCATGTAAACTGAAGATTTAAATCATTAAGATCCCCCTGTAAACTCATGATTTAAGTCTTTCAGATCAACATGTAAACTGAAAATTATGATTCGTATAACTTTATCATGTATATTTGTATTCAACTAATCAAACGTTGACATTTCTTTTCCTGTATATCTTCCTCTTCCTTTGCGACACCAAACGCGTATCATATATATATATATATATATATATATATATATATATATATATATATATATATATATATATATATATATATATATATGCGTTATTCTCGAATTATTAAACAGTTCATATCTATTTTAGTATAGGCATACTACACTATGTGCTTTCATTTGATTTTGATGACAATTTTGCATCATATTTATTTTAGTCACTGTCTCACGAAGACAGTAACAATCATTAGCTTTTCTAAAAGTTGGACAATTATCAACATTTTAAGTGGATGAGCTGATTATAGCATATATTAGATTTATTTCAAACTATGGTTCATAAATATTCTGATTTGACAAGGGACAAACATAAAGGTGAAGTTACAGAAAGTAAGTAATAAATTTAGTAATACTATAAATAGTATTTATTTCGTAACAAATCCATATGAATGGTATTTCGTTATCTAGTAACGTGACTCTGTGTTATATTACCATTTTATTGAAAATTGCATTATATTTCTTTTAGCCGTTGTCTTGACTGGATTAGTACAATAATTAAATGCTAGAATTTTTTAGGAAGGCCTGACACGCATGACAATTTTATTCATCAACTGATACAGACTACGTTTATACTGATTTTTAGCTATTGTTTTAATAGTGTGACTTACTAGGGAAGAAAATATTTACTCTAATCACAGATAATACATAATACTATATTTCGTAACAACCACACAACTATCATCACATCGTTTGTCATGATCATTATTAGTGTTATACTAATAGCCTAAAATAACTATTTTGGTTTCCACTAGAAGGTTCATGATAAATATGTTTTTCATACAAACCATTCATACAGCTTATGTGTATTACAATGACTTTGTTAGGTAAACAGATACCTTTCTATCTCCGCGTATACAGTAGCGTCGCTAAGAAGGTGCGGGGGAGTGCGGGGGTTGCGGAAAGCACCGGGTGGCACCATGGGGGAGGGGGCCACAAAAGTGACTGTCTATAAAAAAAAATGCATTTTTTTGCAGGAAGGAGGTCCATGGGGGTGACACCATGAGTTACTGCATTAGGTGACACCAACCCTAGTGACTCCATTGCGCATGTATGCATAAGTATATCAGAGTATAAACTTTCAAACTATACCGATATTATACATATTATTCGTGGACATTTAAGCATCAACTCTTTGCTACATCAACAGTGGGAATGGATCTTCCAATTACTTTAATTTATTTAAATATGGATACATTTTTAAAAGTGGAAAATAACAATCTTAGGCGTTTTTTTTTACTTTCATAAAAAATGCCCCGGTGAATGATTTATTTCTTTCTAGAACGATGATTAAATGATGTTCTATTTATCTTTCGATTAACCAATCAGATTACATCTTTCATATTTATGAAAGTGAAAAGTTAGATCCAAACATAACGTTTCTATCACTAACACTTCCTAAACCGAAAGGCATTTTTTTAAATGTATGGGTTACTAAAAATAAGTGAACTGGGAATTAAAAAAGCCGCAATAACACTAACCTTTAAAGATACCTGTCAGATCTACGTATTGTAAAAAGATATTAATTTCAGTGAGAATTTAATACGTAAGGGCGACACATTCCTGGCAGCATAGTGTCTGTAGTAAAACTGTTTTCTGCACACATAATAAATAATAATAATAATAATAATAATAATAATAATAATAATAATAACAACAGCAATAATAATAATAATAATAATAATAATAATAATAATAATAATAATAATAATATAACGAATATAACAACTTTTATAAGGATAGGACTTCGCTAACTGTTGCGAAATTCAACCCAAAGGCAAACGATAATATTTATCAGTGAAAATTTGTTGGAGACAACAGCAATTACTAATACTTATTTTACTACTACTACTACTGCTGCTGCTGCTACTACTACTACTACTGATAACAACGATGGTGTTGGTGATTATAGAAACGATCAGGAAAATATTGACAAGTATACTGAAAAGTAATAACATAAAAATAATAGGCAAAACACAAGCAAAAAATCTAATGTACCCACATTCCAGTCCTTTAGCACCAATGTCAGATTTGTGTAGTTGACGATCCAGTTACGGCTGAATGGAACTAAATGAACAGTTTCCATCAAGGTTCCCTCAAAATATTTATACCTAAGAGCCGAGGTGGCTCAGCAATTAGCGTGAATGACTCTCGACGAAAATTGTGCGAGTTCAATTTCTTACAATGGAGCGTCTTTGGGATAGGCGTTTTACTCGGTTTGCCACAGCACCAGATAATCCACTCGTCTTACCGTAAAACACCACACAACAATACTCCCTTCTTGTCAGTTACTATATGTGCTTATACATGAAGACTCCTGTAAGGGTTTATTTTTATAATAAGGCATGCATGTGACCCGAAAGAAAGCGTACGTTCTCATTTTGGTAGTTACATATTTCTTGTTTTGTAAAATATTCCGCCTACATAGACAGCTGTGGGTTGGCAAAGTAAGCCACGAAATACCTGACATTCCGTTTCATTACATAGGTTGTTCCATACAGATAATAACATTTACGAAATTTTACTGACACAGTTCAATTTAAAATTTGAACTAACGTGCATAGACGAGTTCTAAATATTATCATAAGGCCACGCCCCAAACAAAAGAAGAAAAAAAAAAAAAATAGAAGAAAAATAAAAATAAAATATAGACTAATAAAAGAGAAGCACAAAAAGATTATAAAGTAAGACAAGCTATGAGAATGTAAGTATGTATATATGTAGATATCTCTGAATATATGAGAACATTCGGTTGCTGTATATGTATGTTACAGTGTTTTAAGTATTAAATCAATCATAATTACGATAAAGGAAGGAATACGAGACTTAGAAGCAGAAGGAGGAAAACAAGATGCTAACACACACACACACACATATACGTACATACATACATACATACATACATACAAATATGTTGAATGTGTAAAAAGAAAATAATAATTCTGGACTCTTTAGATATCTATCAATTTTCATTGATCTAAATAATTTCAAACAATAGGCAAACATATCAGTGCTATTACGCTATATTTTACTTGTGTGTGCCACTAAATATGAAAATATTTGAAAATATTTCAATTTATTGTTTTTTTTTCTTCCTTCATTCCTTCTCACAATTGTAGCATCCTTTTAGAAATATTTCTAAACAAAGGTAGAAGTGCAGGTTTTCTTTTACGGTGCATACTGTTTATGTATCCTTTAGCTATCATTGTCCAAAGTAAAATTAATTCCATTCTTCGCTTCTACCCATCACACAGTTACTTATTAAAGTGAACAAGGAAATGCGTTATTGGTATATTTTTCCAATGCACTGGTTAGATCATTCCAGAATATCACAGTTTTATGTTTAAAGTGAATCTGTGCAAAAAGCACTCATGTATTATTATTATATGTACCATTTTAAAACAATATATATGGAATAGTATTCGCAGCAAGAAGCATAAGCAGTAATTTATAGTGAAGCCATCTTTGATTAGAATCCTTTCTATATTTGTTTGTTAAAACAAACTGATGTGGTAGATTATTTCTTCTAAAAAAAACGCATTGCTTGTGTTCCTTACTGTAATATATCCTGTGTGAATACACAATATTAAAACGCGTATTGCCTGTTTTAATACACATCAATTCATTGTACTTACAGAACGAATGTTTTGTGAGTGATATTCTGTCACATGCAGAAGGAAGTTTATAATACTTGCCTAATTACTGAGTATGCTGGGGGAACATGCAACGAAAATTATCGTTTCAAGGGCTACAATCTGATGAACAACACATCTTTATTAGCAGTAGTGTAACTGTGCCTGACATCCACTCTTACCTAAATTAATTGGGGGGGGGGGGGGAGGAGTGTTCGCCAAAAGTGTGGCGAAATTTACTATGTTGACAAGCGAGGCTGTGTATGAAGATGTGTACTAGAACTATTATAGTCATATTTCCATGACACGATGTTGTATATCATTAAGTCGTAACAGATGATACATTTATAGATTTTTTAAAGGTAACTACAACCCAGATTTTACAAATGTAGCAGCGTGCATAACATAAATTAGTTTTTTATAGAGGGACTATTTTCCTTCGCATCATGAATCATGTCGTCATATGTGGTTGCCTGCAAGCATCTCGGAGCTTTGGCTTGACATAGTTTAACATATCAGAACCATATAATTCGTCATGAAGATGTATATCTGTTCTTAGTATGTGCTCATTTTTGTGTCCTTTAACTTTACATTGTCAGAATCGTGAAATATTTTACGATATTGCACTCATGTATACTTCATATTGCACTCACGTGCACGACACGTGTGTCCAAAAGTGTATTAGGAACTACTTTGTAAACAAATCATGTACACTCACGTGGAAGACGCTTAACATTTTGGCTGATTAAATTTGTTTCTGAATGAATTAAAGCAGATGTTTCGTGGACTGCCACATACCAGCTGCTTTGCAATATTCCACGTTAACAAGTTTGATACAATGTTTCGGATTTAGGCTAGTGATAGACGCCAAACAGGTCATAAAATTGCCGGGTCCCTACAAATAATATGCAAGCGATAAGGCATAAACGTATCTTCTTTAGCTGGTAATAAGATTGGCAAAAATTAAACTTACATTTTTACATCCTGAATTTCCTCAAAATGTACTTTCTAAGTTCTGTTAATCCTAATTACATGAGCCATGTCATAGGTTCTCAATCTTGACTACACATTTTGAAATTGTACTGTAATTTCGAATAAATTCCAAGTGCAATTATATCCTCCTTACTGAACTCAAAATGAAATAAGCATTAAATTCCATAGCGTCTTTTTGATAATTGCAATTGAAAGACATCATATTTTCCCCACATTTGCAGATGTCAACACGCTTCTCCCTCGCTTCTTCAATCCGATGTATTTCATGTGGATTCGTCACATATAAATCCAGTCCATAATCACGAAATTTCGTAGAATGGACAAAAATACCAAAATCTATTAATTCCAGATCAAATGAAAAAGTTGTGCCAATGCACATTCATTCACAATATGACTCCAAATTTCAATTTTAACTTGACACGCTATTTTCTTTCGACAATTATGTCTAGCGCGCGACTAAGTTCAATTTATCTGGGCTGAGTTATGTGCGCATTAATAATCTTGTTGTTGTGCAGTGATGAATATGCGGTTGTGTATTTAGTTTCGAATACGGCATTCATTCAGTTACATTGTTTCTTGTAGTGTATTTTTGTTTATATAATGAAGTTTTCGGTAGAATAAGGAAATGAGCATATAATAAAAAGGTTACTGCATTTATATGAGTAAATATGAACTCGTTTTATTTGATGGATATACTGCACTCCCACGGTCGTGCAGTATTTCCATCAGAAAATCTCGTTCATATTTTTTCCATACAAATGTAGTAACCTATAATTATTATATGCTCATTTTTGTCTCTGTTCACTTTACATTGTCAGAGTTGTGCAATATTTTACGATATTGCACTCAACTTCACTTCATATTGCACTCTCTTGCACGACACGTATGCCCAATAGTGATGCGAACTACTTTCTATTGTAAACAAGCAATGGACGGAGACGCCAGCACTTTTGAAATATTTTATTTGTTTGCTGATGAAGTAAGCCAATTGTTTTAGCCATTTGAAAGTTAGATGCCAAAGCTGATAACGTGTATGAATTCATAGAATCACAAAAGAAACTTTCAACGAAGCTGGCGACTGAAAGTGATGTCAGAAATATATAATACGATGTCGGTATGATAACAAACGTGAGACACGCTGAATTGAAAATATCATTCTGGATCATTTAAACACGTATTTAGCCAAGATGTTTATAACGATGCGCAAAGCCAATGGTTCTGACTATGAGCCATGCTCTTTAGATCCTATAAGAAACAACATTTAACGGCATCTTAAGGTTAAAGGGTACCCCGTCTCTCTTACAGACCGTACATTTCAGAAATCAATCAAAGCACTAAGTACTAAACAAATGCAACTGAAGAAGGCTGGTTTTGGAAGAAAAGCAAGAGTAGAAGAGCCGATAAGCCACAATGACGAAGAAGCTTTCTTTTCAGCTTGTGAAATGGGCTCTCACACGTCAGCTGCTTTGCAATTTTCTCTGTTCTACATTTTTAAAAATAAAAATGTTTGGATTTAGGGTCCGAGACGAGCGCAGAAAATTAAAGTTTGAAGATGTATCAGTTTTCACAGATTCCACTGGTACCCAATATTTTCAATATGCTGAGAGGGATAATAAAACCTTTGACAGTAATGGGAAGAATGACAATAGATCAACAATACCTCGCATTGTTTCCACCGGAATAACACCGGAGTGAGACTCTGTTCATCTTTACCTGCAGTATTTGAAACGAAGGACCTTGGCAATAATGTATGCCGACAGCCCCTTTTATTTGACACCAATTCCAATGCAGAAACTGACAGAAACTTCCCAGATATAGTAATTATATTTCTAAAGATTCAACTAATGTCCTTATTGAAAATAAAATTAGAAATAAAGAAAAAAATAGTCGTAATTATTTTTTAGACAATACAAAAAAATGAATGAAATCAAATTTATATCAAAGTATACAATAATATGGGAAAAATCTGTAATAAATTGTAACTCTGCACATACCAAACAATTTTCACAAGGAAATGTATCAATCAGCGTTGCAAAATATAAGAAATCAGATTTCAGCAAGCATTTCGTAGTCGTGTAATAGAAAGAGAACAACAATTACAGGAAGAAGAAGCAGAGGAAGATTTTTGTTCTCAACTGGTTGGAAAACCTGAACCAAAAGCCGGAAGTGAAATAGGAACTTGTCCTGACAGTGTCCTTGCCGATGTTGACCGACTCGAAATTCTGATCGGAGCAAAACGCGCAGGACATAATTCTCCAGAAATAATGAATGAAATATCTGAGATTTGCCGAAGATTATTTACAGGCGGTGTTATACATGGTAATGTTTATCACTCTTTCATTAATGAAATTGTCGATGATTATTACAGAGGCTGAAAACAATTAATCAACATGTAATTTAAAAAATGTTCATACACAATGTATATCGTGGGCCTGTAATAGTTAGGTAGTAAACTCACGATTGCCAACGTGCAAAGCGATTTACGGAGATGTACTTGGTGATGTTGCTCAAGGTTTATTTAAGATAATAGCTCCAAAAGCAATACCGATTGCAAAACCATTAGGAATGAAAGCTAATGACGCTATTCGCGTCAAAGGTATCACTTCTCTTGGTAATGTTGCCGCTAAAGCATTTTCAGCAATCAAAGAAAGATCAGCTCGATTAGTACGAAGAAAACCACAGCCAGTAAAATTACCCAGTACTGAAATTATGCCTGCAAATATCAGCAAAAATAATAAATCAAGCTGCAAATCAAAAACTAACAGAGTTGGCTGATAATGACAATTTAGCAAAGTTGACTAATGAAATTAAGGCGGGAAATACACGTTTTATTTCAGAAAGTGGTCTTTGTGTTAGACGAAGATAGTTATAATAAGATGTTCAAACGTATATCCGATCCGGCGTTTGATATGGCCGTGCCGGTTCTTATAGATGAATCTGTTCGCGTATTATCAATGTTATTCTTAGGAAGCACATGTACCAAACCAGCGTGGACAGATTGAGATAAAAGTTCAAGATACAAGCAGACATTTCGTACCTGCTGAAGCATTTACTGAAGTAGAAGGCGAACTTGTAACAGATGTCCCTCTTAATACACCATATATAGCTGATACCATAGTTGGTTTTGTTAACAATGGTATTATGGCGTACATGGTTAATGGAAGAATTATTGAAGTAATTCAAAAAGACGTTGATGTTGCTACAACGATATTAAATTTGGCTAGATATTAGATAATTATACAAGATCAGCTGGTCCATCAATGATGCTTGCTAACGATAACACTAATAGTACTGATTCCATACCACATTTAAAAGTGCAAGTGGAACAAAATACTGCGACTAATCCACAACCAGCTGAAGTGATATCCAGATCCGGCGTTGCTTTTTGATGTTACAAAGCGCCAACGACAAATATATCCTAGGATTTGCTTATAAAAATGTCATATCATCATATTAAAAGGAGATGGTAGAAGATTTTCATGCGCAATTCCGTTATCGCATATTTTTTTGCTTTTGTAGAAATGTCAGAAAAGTTATCTTTGGAGCGAAACATACAGTTGCACTTGTGAGAAAGGGTAATGAAAATGATGTTATTTGGCGACCAGCTGCTAAATTAATATTATTTAAACTTTCACCTTGGATGCCAGTAATGATTCCAGCAATTGGTGAAGAAGAAAGATTAATTAGTTTTATGAATTCAGGCGGAAAATCAATGTTATTATGGTTGACAGTAACTACAGATAGCACTCAAAGTAATATTAATGTATTAATGGACTATTTACATGGCATATAACATCACAACAAGGAGTTTCTGCACCGATGCATATATATATATATATATATATATATATATATATATATATATATATATATATATATATATATATATATATATATATATATATATATATATATATATATATATATATATATATATATACTCATAAAATCCATTAAACATCGCGTTGATGTTACCGGTATATATAGATTTTAAATAATCAGCAATGCAACATCAATATCTACTACAATTTCACTGCGTTTTTCACTAACTGGATCCTCTGGATATATGTAGTGATGTTGGATCAAAACGATGAGGGAATATTCGTGGTGGAACCAGAAGAAAAAGATAACCCCGTTTTGTATTATTGGTGTCTTGAATTAGTTGGTAAATTACCACCTACTTAAAATATAATGAGCTCCCCAATCAAAATTCACCGATTTAGATACAATCAAGCACGTGAATGGCAAACAAAACTAAAGAATATCGTTGACAAATATACAGTAAAGTAAAAAATATCGCAGACGTGTAGTTGTCGTTGACGTAATTGTATATTCAGTGTCTGCTGTTATTTTTGGAACGGGCTTATTAATATCAATAATAACAATGACATGACTAGCAGTTGTAACAACAATTGCCGGTATTCCTAATATCATCGCAAAAAAATACGCACGTACACAAATGCAGACTTGTATGATTATATACTAAAATTACACACAGGGACGCTAGCATGCTCCAAATTATCCTCGTTTATATCAACAAGTCTTAGTGATGGAAAAATATCAGATTTTGAGTTCACGGAGATGATTAAAATCTATAAGGAAGTAATGACTTTGATAGATTACACGCCTGATTTAGAAAATCAGGTTTTAAATAAGAATGTCAACTCCGAACGAGCTACTTCAACCGATTGTCGTTAATACAACTCCGTCAAAAACTGCAATGATATCAGTGAGATCAACTAATCCAGTATGTAGTGTTAAATTTCCAACTGCAATTGCAGCGAAAGAACTAGAGCTATCACAATTACGAGTATATTACAGCTGGCCAAATATCAGATCAAAATCATTTGCTGGATTAACACCAAATAATTCACTGGTATTTGCAAATAACAATAAAGATGATGGAACTCCCGATTGGCAAGTTTTGAGTATTCCCACCGGTAATTATCAAATCGAACAAATCTATGATGGATTCCAACGCATAAGCAAATCTATAACAGGAAAAGAATCAAAAATAGCTATCACCGTTCACGAACCAACGTATCAGCTGCGATATAAATAAATTCAGAAGATTATATTGTATATATTTAGCAATCATTGATCAGAAGTGTGTTAGGATGACCAGAAATTCCACCTGAATATCAAGGACCGCCATCACCAACACTTGCTGATTTTATCATGGAGAGGAAAATATTTATAAATCTTCCAGATATCGAAAAGAATACCCATGGAATACGATAGGACGAAGAAGAGGAGATCCTTCTCGTCCTGACAATTAATTTACTACATCTGATGGTAAAAAAACTTCTTAAATTAGCAAGAACAATATATGATTTTGAAGACGAAACCTTCCTTCCAGTTATCGATGAAGATAGAATTTGCAGACGTTTTTATAACGCCATTAAACCTGAATTTACACGTGTTCTTGGTGGCCTACGAAATGTACTTCCTAATATCACGCAATACTATGATAACGATGTAAAACAACAAATCATTGAAACAATAATACATCTAAATCAAGTTATATTAGATCTTGAATATGTCAACTGGTTTATTGACAAAGAGGTGATGTTTGACGATGAATCAAATGGATAAACCCCAAAAGGTATTAAATTTAATACTACACTAAAAAAATGTCTCTCGATCATTATAAAATAACCGAAGCAGATCTGTTAAAATTTGTAATAGCAGTACTTTCCACTGATGAACTAAAAGAATCAGTCAACGATCTTATTATTGAAAATTTTCCGAAAATCGTTGAGTCATGGAGACAGATAGCCCCACCATCAAATATTCTCAAACATAACAATGATCACATGGTGGCGGCAGACATATTTCACCAGGAAGTGTAAATATCACATTAACAATCGCAGTCCATCTTGTATATGATTCAATTGATGGCAGCTATCATATAGACCTTGAAAAATCTAACCACGCTCAGCAGGCATATATTTTATACACATTTACACCTCAAGTACTTCCTGGATATTTGATCATACAAGAGCCAATTAATCATGTTTATCTACGTTGTCATAATCCGTTATCATCAATAATAAACTTCAAACTTACTGACCAGACCGGCCATTTGATTGATTTAAGAGGTGAAAATTTGAATATATTAATCTCTATGTAAATCTGAACGATTTCATGGGTATATTCAAATTATCGAAAAAATAATTGCACAAGTCAATTTTTTAAAAAATTTCTCAGGTAGAACAAAGTCAAAGGATAAGTAAACACGACCCCAGTTGCCATACTTTTCATTTTCAACAGTAATATTTTTACTACTTTCACTTTTAAAATCCCCTTTACTATTTTCACTTTCATTTTTGTTATTGTTATCTGACATAAACTTTTACTACTGTTTCTCGCGCGTCTTAATAATTTTTTTCGTTTCCTATTCCTGAGCTAATTCTGATATAATTTTCTCAATCATGCTTGAGAGATTTACGAATTTTTTAACTTCTGTATCTTTCACAGTAGCCAAAGATTAGAACATACACTGTTGGATCTGCTTCATAAATCTGGTAGTGTATATCTTTCTTCAAATTTACGTGCCTGTAATAATTCAAAATAACAAATAATTTTTTTTTATCAACTGAATTTATATGCCGTCTTTTTTAAAAATTTTAATTGCAGGAATAAAATCAATAATATTGTCGTAATTCATTATATAATATAATACATAATTATTATTATAATATAAATTGTATTCCTCAGCCAAGACGATATAATACAACTGTGTAATATAGCGCAAACACAACCTCTAGATTACTTTTAAATAATAGTCCACTTACCTCCGTTCACTCCCGAATGCACTTCCAGACTGACTGAGATAGAGTGATTCTGTCTTTTATAGTCACGAATACACTTACTTACGTGACTTTCTGGAACATTCGCCCACGCAAAATGATGGGGGATTTTCTAACGTATTTTCTAGAATGGCATGGGGATTTAAAAATATAACTAATTTGCCACGTATTTCTGTTGGGAAATTACCAAAAATTGTTTCTAGAATATTTTGTATAGACTATATCAATTTAAATATATATTTGTCTTCATGATAATGTGGAAGAGTTCTTATCAGCTATTAAAATGAAGCCTGAATATAGATTCGATCTTGATGGAAGAACCCCTGACCCACAAAGACGAGCTCTGATTGATCCGACGGAAACTCTGAATAAAATTATTAGTAATGCTAAAAAAGGATTTCGCATAGATGGCGCACTTTATGTGTGGTCAAGATTTAAAATCATACGCAACAGTGATGGTGTCGATGGTACAATGAATGACCAACGAGCGGCGACGATTATTAATTATCTCGACAATCTAATATATTTTTCAGAGTAAAGTTTATTAAGGAAGTAGACAATACTTGGATTATCAGTGACAAGCGTGACTCTGTCTTTCATAATGAAAACATCGCCATATTAAATAAAAATTCCAGACCAGGAATGTTGACTGGTAATGAAGAACTGTATTATGAAAGTGCGTATCGTGTAACCGCGGTTAGTTATGGAATTTATCAGCTGAATGATAAACCCAGCGTTCATGATCTAAATCCACAAAAAAAATCGAAAGTAATACGTGGAAATAAACAAATGGGCTGAATCAGTCAAGAATAAAAGAGCTACAATAAACGATGTTGCTGAATTAAGAAAAAAACTAAAATTCCCAATACTAATTATAAGAACGATACTCGGAGAGAATTTGTACGAATCATAGTATAAATCGAAAGGAGCGTCGATTGTAATTATTGATCATAATGCGCATGCGTGGACTAATGCAGTAACAATATTTCCACGAAATCGAATTGTTAAATTTTACCAAGGACATATATGTGTGGCTGTCTCAAAGTTCAGAGAATGGAAACTATGGTCAGTTTGTACGGCCTAATGGAGATATTTATCGCACAGAATCTCTCCACGAAGAAATGAAAAATCTTGCATTGAAATATACCAATGACGATGCTGAACAATTGCTTAGAAATTGTCTTACCGTTCCGTCAGGTGCAGCTCATTTTTCTAGAGAGAAAAATTCGTGGAAACCAACACAACTGGATTTTCTTGAAGAAATACAACGCAGTTGTGTCGAATACGGACACGGTAGATTATAAAATACCGGATACGATTATAGAGATGTTATTTCGGTTGATATGGTTGCATGTTATCACGGAAGTTTTGGAATGTGAGTGTTCCAAGTATTTTGTGCGATTTGGATAACAAACGCACGAGATGACCGGAGTATCGATAAGTGGTCTATTGCCAGGTTTTGATTTGACTGGATTCGCTTATATCGCGTCATTTAAATTTGCTGAAAATCTTCATCCGATTTGTTATATCTGGTTTGGCAAACACTTTTCAGAAAAATGTGGTCACCAACAGTATTAATACGATATATGCGTGATGTAAAAATACTTTTATTGTTAACAGTAAGTGAAGCAATTATATTGTACCGTCCGCAGAAAGAAGTTTGGTTACCACAGCAAAAGGAATATTTTGATGATGAAATTCCTGATATAACTGATTTTGAGAATAAAGTCGCAAAAGATCTCACCTCTGTCTGCGGAGGTTCGAGTCTAAGATTCAGCCAATGTGGGTATGTGAAAAAGCTTGCCAGTAGCTTCTCGTAGGTCGGTGGTTCTTTCCGGGGTTTTCTCTGGTTCTTCCTCCACCATTAATACTGGCCGCCATGTATAGCCTATCATGTGCTGCAAAATGGCGTTAAACCCCACAACAACAACAACAAAGTCGCAAAAGATCTTGGCAGAAAAATAATCGGTAAACTCACCCAAGGAGGATCATGTGATCATATACGACATTGTACAAGATTAATTATAGATGATGCTGAACTAGATTTTATAATTATAATTGCTGATACTGAGAATAGAAATACGTTTATCAGTCGAAGTAATAACAATGTATCAAACGGAACTAAATTAGGTACAATTGCTAATTATATTGATGGTGAGTCACCGCAGTTTACTCATTTCAAATCTTCAGTGCTTGCGTACGTTTCGATAAATGTAATATCGATGATATATAGAGTTTCTGAGTTTGCTGTCAGAGTCGCTACTGATTCGTTTTATGTCAATAAAAAAAGACAGGCTTGCTAGAACAACTATTATATCGGCAAGTATGCATCATGGGGTGAATGGAGAATAAAACAAGAAAATATACTTAATTATTCTGAATCCGCCGACGTTAAAATTGAGGATATTTATTACCCTAAAAATCAAATATCAAAATTATCATCTGCACCATCTGTATTCGAGCATGTAGCTAGATATAAAACAATGGGCCTGGAAGTTCTGGTAAAATAACTCGTGTGATTGGATTATTTCAGAATTTTTATATTGTTGTATTAACACCTACACACAGACTCGCAAGAGAAATGAAAGAAAGAAATATTAAATCATGCACTTATCATAATTTTTTTCTGTGGAAGGGAGATAAATGGTCTCTTGAACGAGTGGGCGAGAAATATATTCCAAGGATTATTGTTTGGGGTGAATCAAACACCGTTTCATTAGAAACGTTAAAAATATTTCTTGATTTGTTATTGACACAAAATAATGCTGCAATAATGTGTGGCGATCAGGGTCAACAACCAGCTTTAATTGGATTGTCTCCACATAAATGGTTGAGAAATTGTGTAGATTATTATGAAGAAATAACTGATGATCATAGAGCGCTTGATCCAGAATTAAGAGAGTTTAAGAAATTAATCAGACTACAACCGAATAAAATTCAATGTGAAATAATGCGTGAAATAATTTCAGAAACTCCTATTAACAATTTCTGGAATTTATGGAGACCAAATGATTTGATAGTGGCAAGCAGAAAGATAGTTCGTGATATACTTCAACAACAATTATTTATGTTACATAAAGAAAAAAAAATTGAAATCTACCCGTACCATTGTGTTATCGACCAGCAGATATGCGACGGCAGAATATCGACGTTGACATACCAGGATCGTCAGAGAAACTAAATCTTGTATTAAATGGTATTGTTTTAGTTCCTGTCAATGTTGTTGAGAGCGTGTTAACTATTGACAAAACTCCATGAACGCTAGGATACGCAATGACAATTCATTCATCACAAGGATTAACCATCTCTGGTAAAAATGTTTGGATCGTAGATAATCGTATCGAATGGTCAAACTTAGTTTATATCACAGTGACTCGAGTCAGAAGAATATTTCAGCTGCGGAGAATTGTCATAGACTTCACAGAAAATAATAATCAAATTCAGGAAACTAATGATGATATAGTTAGAAAAATATTAGTTATAAACAGTGAGACAAAAAAGCGCGACTTTGATCTCAATGCTGAATTTATCATGACATTGAAACAACGACAGAATAGTCATTGTGCGAGCTGTAACACTGTAATGTTGTGGCAATACTCAAAAAACATAATCCAAGAGAATTTCCCGTAGACAGAATTAATAGTACTCTTGTTCATATACGCGAAAATGTGATACTGACCTGTCTTGAATGTAATCGACGACGAGGTGCTAGTTTACAAAAGTGAATGCGGTGGTAATTGTCTGTTTTCAGGAATGACTTGCAATTGTTCACGTACAAAGCCACGTTCAGGAGCAGTTGAATCTAATCTGTAGATTGCAGCTCTACCAGTAGATTTTACCACGCAATAAATTGTATGTGTCGAAATACTCCAAAAAGGATCAGTCGCTCTTTTTTTTTACCGCTTTCAGGTTTACCCGGTTCATATAAATACCTGACAGTCACATTACCTAAAACTGGTTGTCTTGAAGATTCATGTCGTTGTATTGGTATTTTCTTTTTTTTTTGTAATTGCATTAATGGGTTTCATGGCAGTTGTTCGAGTAATTTCATTATTTCATGCAGCTATCACACTTGGCAATCTTACAACCCATTCGCGAGATCTCATATCTTTCTGAATTATTTCCTTTGCATATTGATATACAAAAGAAACCGCTCAGCAAGTGTTCTATTAAATCATTCAACAATGGCCTGATCAAGATGAATTGCAGTATATCCTCGTCTGATTTTGACGTTATGTTTTTTCATCAGAGATGATACTGCACCAAGATATTCCTTACCAAGATGAACCTGTAACAACTGTGGCCGTCGTAAAGGTTCTCGTTGATAAATTCGTTCAAAAGCCGATGCAACTTCAGCCACTGTTTTAGTTGATAACGGTTCTGCTTCCTTATATCTACTTGCAACGTCAACGACATTCAATGCTTATTTGTATGTACGTGATTGACGTCTATTACCTTTAATGGTTTCTTGTGGTAAAAATAAAATATATGTTTGGTGAACTTCTTTAGAAGTGCTGACATCAAACTGTGCATGCGGAATTTTTGTAGGTGTTTGTAGCTCAATTTGCCATATTGCCTTTCGTGCTAACCATTTTGCAGCAAAATAACGTGTAAAATTTGCTGCATCAGCGAGTTTACTAATCGCTGCTCTACCTCTCCAATATCCTCTTGGGCTATAATAAATCGAGTCCATTATTTTATAATAATCGGTTGAATAATTACCGGCTCCAAATTCTAGTTTACCTTTTATCGCATATCTTATCAACAAATTAGCTAATGATTATCTGAAAGCGTTATTTTTGATGGCATTTAACGAGTGAATCAGCTTCACCTCTCCAATATGTCGTCGTTGAACATCTATATTTTTTATAAGCTACATCATGAACATGACATGCTTGATCACTCGCATTTATTGGATACTCTCCAGGTCTTGGTTGATCTCTCTTGTCAAGTCGGATATCAAGTCGAGTTGTAGGACCACAATAAATATATGCTGGAAACGTTTTTCTCCCGGGTATTTAGCCCCTGGAGTTCTTGGTAATTTTCCTAACGAAGTAGCAATATCACCACAAGTTTTATTATTAGAAATAAATTCATGTTTTTTGTACCACAATTTACACATTTTCCTGTAAGTGCAGACTTTTTCATTGTTGTTATTATTGTTGTTAATCCACTTGTGGGTAGATGCTTTACATCAAACACAATATAAATCCATATTATGTATTATATTTGTATAACATGGATGTCATTGATTTCTCAGCGACACGAAAACAATAGCCAGTCAAACATATTTCAGCATTACCGAATTCCATCAGAATAATAATAATAATAGGTCCATCCGGATCGGGTAAAACACAATTACGGCTTAATTTGATAATGAGATGCCTCAAGTGGGATAAGTTGTTTTTAGGTGCTCCGTCAGTTGATGATCAGAGATGTTACGATGTACTTAAAGATTTTAATGAAAACGCAAAATTGTTGGACGAATATGGTAATGATATTATTGATTTTGTCACCGATATTGATGAAGTCCCATCCGTTGATGACCTCGATGGATTTATTATTAATTTAGTAGTATATGACGACGTAATGCTGAATAAACAATTCGATCCAGCAAGAATATTTTATTGAGTCAGACACAAAAACACAGACGTGATTTATGTTACTCGGCAATATACACAAATGCCTAAAGTGGTCAGAGATAACTGCAATATTTTAGTTGTGTTTAATAAAGTTGATACACATACGTTGCGAAATATTCATCAGACTTGGTCTAGTGGGGATATGGACATGATTAAGTTCAAAAACTTCTTTTCAAAAGCACAGTCTGCTCCACACGGATTTATAACAATAAATTTACATGATCCTCGATCGTGATATTGTATAGTTCTTGATAAAATATTTGGTTGAGAGACTGATGTAATAATGATTTAATTTCTCACACATTTATAGCAGCAGAATGGGTGCGTCCACAAATCAGTGTCACGGTAGGTAACACACATTTTGAAAAACACGAACGACAAAGATAAAGTAACCCAATTAGAGAAACTCTCTAAGTTAGAGGCTTCGGTTTGACGTTATTGACCTTATTTTTATTTCGTTTTCGTAGGAAGCCTTATTTTTCACAAAAGGACCTTCCAGCAAGTGGTATATTCACCCTCTCTGCTGCTCTCTCATATCACATGTACCTCGTGCACAAAAAAACACCCAGAAGGAGATAATCAGCGGTACGCTATAAAATTAAAAGGTCGGTTGACGAAGCTATATGCACATGAATACTGTTTATTGTGTATTGAAGAATCTATGGTTGTGAATTTATTTTGGAATAAAGCAACAATCAAATACACTGTTTCTTGTAATGTATTTTATTATTAAGCCGTAGGTATTTAAACAAATATGAGCATCTAATAAAAAGGTTACTGCATTTGTATGGAAAAACATGAACTCTTTTGTTTATCGGATGAATATACTGCACTCCCAATGCCGTGCAGTATATCCATCTGAAAAACTCGTTCATATTTTCCCATACAAATGTAGTAACCTATAAATCTTACTGTGATACTTATTTTTTATTTTTATTATACACGTATCAGTTTTTTACTCCAAGAACCAGTGAGAATTTTAATGTCAAATCTCAAATGTATGAAAGCAATAGTGTCATTTTCTGATTCATGTGACCATGCTCTCGATTGTTTCCTGGTTACAACTGGTCAAGTATGAATTCTATGCCGTTGCCTAACTTGACATACAAACGGTAGTGAACAACATTCTCTTTAACAAATCTTTATGGTTCATTTCCAACAATCTGTCTATTCCCGCTGTAAATAACTGTTAAAATAACGATGCTATTGGTTTACCAAGTCCCTATCGGAACCAAACACAATATCCCGCAAACATCAATTTAAATGCTCTCAGACTGGCTTTAGATAGAAAATTTCCTAGTTATTCAGCTTGTGATTATATTCCGCGACGTACACTTTGACAATTGCACAATAACTGTAACTCATATATATGGGTATACTGCTCCAATGTGTTTAAGACGTGAGGTTTCTGAGTATAATTTAAAATTGTGCATTGTATTCCAAAGAGATTTTTCACACACCCATACAGAAGTAATATCTTCAGAATGCGGTGATATAAGAAATTATTTCCAACCTATGTTGATACTGTAATAAACTTGGAGTATACGCCATTTGTATATAACTCTCCTTTTGAAGGATTTCTTAGATTTTCGTGATTACTTGTTTGATTTTGGGAACTCGGTATTGGGGAAATAGTCCTCAGTCCGAATACTTAGCCAGTTACCATGGGTAAACGTCAAAGAGTGCATTGTTGATGAGATTTCCTGATGGCATAGTTTAATTTCGTAGTGAGTTCAGGACAGAGTCGCATAAGTGGGCCTTTAAAATCTAATTATGTGGATCGATTATGTGACTCCATGTGCAGTATTTGTTATACGGACTGGTAAATTGTACAATGGAATAATTGAAAAGGAACTGTTCCTTTATTTGGAGACGCCTCTTATTTTGCTATGATGGTAAATATGGCATAAGGTTACAGACAAATTGAGGCCTAAAATCATGATTTGGAATCAGATCACAATTATTAGTTCCGGTTCATGACCCAAGAATGTTGTTCCAGTCTATTTTAGAGCATTTTTTTCTGTCTCCTTTTGGTGATGGTACAAGAGTTACATATAGGCGTTCTTGGTATAGATTTAAAGGTAATTGTTTGTTCCTTCGAATAGGAACTTATGGTGTGGTTGTCTGTGTGTGTTTCGGCGACAGTGCACAGTGAGTAATAAGGCCTTGGTGATGATCCGGAAGTGCAATCTGTGTTCCATTGCACACTGATTTGTTCACAGCCCAGCCTCTAAAGAAACACCGGTGAACCTATGGCACGAACTTCACTGTAAGTTCATCTTTGAAGGTACTGTAGAATGAGATATGATTTATAATCATTAGGACACAAATGAATGATCAGATCTGGAAAAAAATGTAGAGAATATATAGTAAAAATAATTGTGTTCTGATTCCATTGGACTGACTCGGGGTAACGTAGGGAAAATAATTCACAGTATTTGGTGTTTGAGTTGTATATTTTCACGGCGTGAAATACTGGCACTACGTTAAGGAAATATAATAAGGAGAAACCGTGCATTTGTGTGGTTGGCAGGTAATTGTGAAGTTGTGAAGTAACGGTGTAGTTGTGATATTTATGGTCATGCATTTATTAGAGAAAAATTATTTATAGACTGGACGCGTTGGAATTTTCAGCAAAAATGACAAAGTACAATATATTGCAATACTTAGATACAGGTCTAGATGCAATATGCCAGGGAGGTAATCCCTGTAATTCAGTAAACGAAGTTGATACATTGCTTTCACTTTATTACATACACCATTTAGTCTGCACTGTGATTACAATCGTTATCTTTGACAGCGGATATTTGAAGTCACCGATAGGAAGTCATGTTCTGTTTACCAATCAAATGACAGCAATCACATCTATGAAAGGAAAAAACTTCAATCGTAACATATCGATGCTAACGATTTCACATCTTAGCATGACATGCAACTTTCATTCTGATAATACTAAACATATATGTGTATGTATGATTTGGATTTTTAACACAGATTTCACAACATTTTAGTCATATCGTAATGATGTCTGCAGAGTAGAAGTTTATAGTAATGTCTAGCACTGGGGCATCATGCCGCAGATATGTAGCATCATGTCCCACCCAGTTACATTATCCTGACACCAGGACAACCAGTCTTAGCACTACCCTTTTAATGCTGATCGCAAAACGAGGAAGCTGCTAGTACCATTTTTATAAGTCTTTGGTATTACTCGGCCGGGGCTTGAACTCGCGACCTTCCGCATCCAAGACGGAAGCTCTAACCCATGAAGCCACTCGAGCGGTCCTAAACATAAATGGAACTGGAATCCCAAAGTCGATCGAACAAGAATATATATTGGTATCTGTCAGATCAATTTATATTAATTATATCTCGATTTTAATCATAGAAGTATGTCGGTAATTTAGAAATGTTTCCCCTAAGAAATCTGAGGGGAGGGGAGGAGGCGGAAGAGCGTTGTAAGCATGCAGAGGTATAAATGAACATTTTGTGATATACATTTTCTATTTTTTTAATAATTCAAATAATACCGTGACGAATATTCCAGAAATTAAAGTTATTTTGAAACAAGCCATACAACATTAAAGCCAGTTTGAAATAATCGTTATTAAGTTACAGCTAGTTTAAAACAAACTATCTAACATTAAAGATAATTCGAAACAAGCTATATAACAATACAGATAATTTGAAACAAGCTGTATAACAATACAGATAATTCGAAACAAGCTGTATAACAATACAGATAATTCGAAACAAGCTATATAACAATACAGATAATTCGAAACAAGCTATATAACAACACAGATAATTCGAAACAAGCTATCCAACACTAAAGGTATCTTGAAACAAGCCAAGTAAATGTGCACAGGTCCATATGCATTGGTCACTGAGGTTACATGTGAGCAGCATTAACTTTGCAACTTCAAGTTTACTTTGTCAGTTAAAATGAATGCTCGTGTTTTGGGTTTTTCAGGTTCGTAAAGAAGTCTATTAAGGTATCAGAAAGAACAATCATTAAAGGTCCACTTTCCAAAATGGAAAATGAATATTTTAGAGAAGAAGAAAACAACAGCTTACTATTTCGAGAAAAATGAGACTTGAAAATCAAAATTTGAATAATATCGATCATTTACAATTTTTTAAAATAGATTTACGAAAGTTATTTTTCAAATACTATTATAGACAAAACCGCATGTTTCTGTGTTACAGTTATGAAAACGTGTCTCACAATGACTTGTTTCTATAACGAAGAAGATAATTATGTTGTAGGAAAAAAGTACAGTAGGAATTGCCCATTAGGGCTCTATATCTAGCCATAATGAGAACTCTGTAATGCCCATTTGGGGCTTGCCCTAAGTGGAGCTCAGTAGATGATTCCGGAATGTACATGGCATTGATGATAAATACTGATGTTCTAAGAATGTTTTATACATTTTGGAATACGTGTCATATATCTGTGTGAGACGTACAGTTCAGAATAAACACATATCAATTCTTATCACTGATGCAACAGTCCTTAGCAAGGATAAAGAAATCCTAATAATGGATATAGAAGTTCTTAACACGAATAGAACTTGTTCGGAAAGAAATATTGGCCAAATAGTTTCGAATTCAGTAGCAGGTCAGAGAGAGAGAGAGTATTTATGGTGTATTGGGTTGAATGTATATTGGTGAGCTGTGTTATGTTTTAAATTTTTAAATTACCTTATATCGGTAAAAGAGAAGGTGTTTGCTTCAAAATATATTTACGAGTTTCAGTCTGTGTGATAAGCAATAATAAGCATATTTGTATCAAGAGATGTATGGTTGATCTCATCAACTGACTGATATCGCCTTCCCTTATGGAGGTGGCTAAGGGGAATAACTTTATACATAGCTACCTTATTTGCCCAATCTGGATTAAGCTTTGTGTGTTTAGCCCAGGTTATTTTGTATCTTTCATATATATTGCTATACATGGACTCATGAAACTTGGCGAAGGGTGCATTTTCATGCTGCTAAACCTTGAATACGATTTGTAGGTCCGTGTTTCCCATATTTAATGCTTCAATGACTCTGGTTAATGTGTATACTTCAATGCTACTTCTTAAGCGCTAGAATAAAATCAAGCTAGATGACTGTAATGCAATATGTATCTCAACAGATCACAGCTTGCAAAATATCTAAGACATGCTTCTATTGACATCAAAATATCTAGGACATGCTTCCGTTGATTTCAAAATATATAAGACACGCTTCCTTTAGACTGTAAAATTTTGACTTGAAAAATATCTAAGACATACTTCTACTGACTTGAAAAATATCTAAGACGTGCTTCTATTGACTCGCAAAATATCTAAGAATACTTCTATTGACTCACAAAATATCTAAGACATGCTTATATTGGCTCGCAAAATATCTAAGACATACTTCTATTGACTCGCAAAATATCTAAGAATACTTCTATTGACTCGCAAAATATCTAAGAATACTTCTATTGACTTGCTAAATATCTAAGTCATACTTCTATTGACTTGCAAAATATCTAAGACATGCTTCTACTGACTTGCAAAATATCTAAGACATGCTTCTATTGACTTGCAAAATATCTAAGTCATACTTCTATTGACTGACAAAATATCTAACACATGCTTCTAATGGACTGTAAAATATCTAAGACCTACTTATATTGGACTGTAAAGTATCTAAGACATAATTCTATTGACTTGCAAAATATCTAAGTCATGCTTCTATTAGACTGTAAAATATCTACGTCATACTTCTATTGACTTGCAAAATATCTAAGACATACTTCTATTGGACTGCAAAATATATGTCATACTTCTATTGTCTAACAAAATATCTAACACATGTTTCTATTGGACTGAAAAATATCTAAGACATGCTTCTGTTGACTTGCAAAATATCTAAGTAATAGTTCTATTGACTTGCAAAATATATAAGACATGCATCAAATGACTTACAAAACATGTAAGTCATGCTTCTATTATGGATTGCAAAATATCTAAGACATGTTTCTATTTGACTGTAAAATAGCTAAGTCATGCTTCTATTGACTAGTTAAATATCTAAGTCACACTTCTATTGGAATGTAAAATATCTAAGACATGCTTTTATTGACTTGCAAAATAAATAAGACATGCTTCTATTGACTTGCAAAATATCTAAGTCGTGCTTCTATTGACTTACAAAATATCTAACACATGATTCTATTGGACTGTAAAATACCTACTTCAGTTGGACTGTAGAATATCTAAGACATACTTCTATTGACTTGCAAAATATCTAAGACATGCTTCTATTGAAATGTAAACTATCTAAGACATGCTTCTATTGACTTACAAAATATCTAAGATATGCTTCTATTGACTTGCAAAATATCTAAGATATGCTTCTATTGACTTGCAAAATATCTAAGACATGCTTCTATTGAAATGTAAACTATCTAAGACATGCTTCTATTGACTTACAAAATATCTAAGATATGCTTCTATTGACTTGCAAAATATCTAAGACATGCTTCTATTGAAATGTAAACTATCTAAGACATGCTTCTATTGACTTACAAAATATCTAAGATATGCTTCTATTGACTTGCAAAATATCTAAGACATGCTTCAATTAACTTACAAAATATGTAAGTCATCCTTCTAGTATGGATTGCAAAGTGTCTAAGACATGCTTCTATACTTTATTTATGCAAGATGACATGTCACACAATCCATATTACTGACTACTTTTGGGTATTTTCGTCACTGAAAGGCAAGAAGTCAAGATTTTCTATTTTAAAGCAACAAACTCTTTCGAGACCGCTCCGGTTTCCTAGTGGTTAGAGCGTCAGCCTCGGATGCAGGAGGTCGCGGGTTTGAACCACGGCCGAGCCATACCAAAGACTTACAAAAATGGTACTATCTACCTCGCTTGGTGCTAGTATTAAGAGGTTAGTGTTAGGACTGGCCGGTCAGGTGTCAAGAAAATGTGACTGGGTGGAACATCATGCTACAAGTCTGCGACATGATACCCTAGTGCTAGACATCACTATAAACAGTCATACTGCAGACTTCATAGCGATAGGAATGAAAAATTGTTAAAGCTACGTTAAACATCCAAATCACACACACACACACACACGTCGTTCTACGTCTGTTATGTCTTAGCCAGTATTGATAGCTATACTAAAACAATGAAAATTGATTAATTTTGTGCCTGTATCTAGTTTGAAACAACACATGAATCAAAAGTCGGTGTAAGCACGTCTAGTTTGGTTTTCATACACGTGGCAGAAAATTTATATGAATTGTTCCCCGACTTTAATTAAGTATACCCTCAACGAATGTACTATAATCCACTGACTTCCAAAGATATAATTATTTTTATACAGCCGATGACCTGAAGACTCGTGTTGTTTAATTAAAAACGTAATCCGCTTCGGTTTACAATTCCGAATTTTTAAATCTGTAAAGTCGTAAATAATAGTACAGCCGAAATATGTTTTATACTCATGTTTTCTTATCTTGCCAAATTCCCTGTTTGTATTTTCATATAAGTCAAATCAGCATTTTCATCTCATATATATATATATATATATATATATATATATATATATATATATATATATATATATATATATATATATGTCTATGTCTGTATATATATATATATATATATATATATATATATATATATATATATATATATATATATATATATATATATATATATATATATATATATATCTTTACTTGGCCGAGCGGTGTCAAACCCTGGCGCGTTTCCCGATAGAATCATAAGTTTACCCCAAATTTCCAAAGACTTCCATACAACTTCAGTTGTAAATTAGAAAGCCCGACGTGTCAATTCTATACATAAATTTTACTCTAATCAATGCAAGACCACAGATCTCACAACCTGCCAAATATCTCTCAACCAAACATCTGCATGGTTTCTCTTTGTAACGTTTCCGTACCGCCAACATTTCACGCCGTAGGATCTGTACAACTAACCCTTAACACAAGAACTATTTTAACTACGACACCTTAGGCCAGTCAGCTCATGATTTTCAAGCACATTGCGCCAGTACAACTGTACCACATTTGCCACCATGGCGACATAAGCGGTATCTGTCGAGTCTCATCTTATTGTTTCCATAGTGTAATTTACCGGTTTCCTACCGTTAATACTGCCACTACAGCCACATTACCAATATACACCACTAGATTTTAGTAGGGACTTTATTATTCCAGGAACACTCATTCGGGTTGGACCTAAATTCGCTACTAGTGAACCATGGCATCATGGAAACTCACTAGCACTTTACTCCGTGACGTTTGCTCATAGTAAAAGACTAATTATTTCGGGCTAAGGAATATTTATATTGCACCGAATTCCAATAATCAGACAAGTAATCACAAAGATCAAAGAATTTCCTTAAAACGGGGCGCTATAACCAAATGCGCATACTCGAAATTTATTACATTATAAATCTATATTGATGCAAATCACCTATACCCCAATCTGGTTGCCACTTTCTTCATCTTAGACACCTGTATTCAAACTGTGATGGTTCATACGTAGATTATCCTCTGTCACTTCCTCTTTTTCAGTTTGGCAATAGATAATATAGCTATCCGCTGAGCGTTCATAATATGCAGGGGCCCGCACAGGTAAGGGAACGGCATGGCAAGTAATGGAAGCAGTTCCCATCAGATAATCTGTGTGCCGGATAATCCAGGACTGAGTATGACAGATAATAGGGATCGAGTTTTAATCCGTTCTGCAATTTAAACAAGCATCCTTCTGTTTGAAATTTGAAAAAGAAAAAAAAATACAATACGATGTGTTACAAACAGTCACTAGGGTTGCGGTGTACAGTTTCGTGCATTGCATATGGTTACATTTTTAATGAAAACGAGTGTCACGGGATTTCCGCACTGGTTTTCCTGATTATTTTTAAAAAGAGATTTTACACAATATACACTGACATAATATCTTTTAATTCCCTTTATTTTTAGCATAAGCTCATTGTCATTGGGTGTTAATTTGGATTATAGAATATACAGCTTGACCTTACTTCCGAATTCCAATATTCATCTTTTAAAACCTAGTAGCGGTCATAGTGGTTGTTAAATTATATAAAATAACGGTGCATATAGTTCTTTTGGTATTAATACAAAAATAATGATAATAATTCATAACTTTGGTTTCATGTTTTAAATTAAGTCCACGTTTGATATATAGATTCACTTGCAAAAGAGACAGTTTATTTACAAATAAGTCTGTTCTCATTGTGGACCTATAGGCACATAGAATACAATACCATACATATATATTCATATAAAATGTATATAAATATAAATACCCAAGTCTATATAAATTCATTTGACATGAGTACAATTGAAATGTACAAATATCATTACATAAATATATAAAGGTCTAAATATGCGAGTATCTCTGTAAATACGTGTGTGTGTGTGTGTGTGTGTGTGTGTGTACTTTTGATACGAGAGTAATAAAATCCAGTAATATAAATATACAGGTCGATATCATTATAATTGATATGCCAACCATCAAAAATAAATATCTAAATTTATATAAATTCATTTGAAATGATTGCAAACAAATTATGCAATAAAATATATAAATAGAGATACATAAGTCTTATGAGGTACATTTAATGGGGGGGTTGGTTGGTTGACGGAGTCGAGTTGTCTAAGGCGCTCGCCTTTACATATCATTACCATCTTACCTGTGTCCACGTGAGTTCGAGTCTCATTTCGGCCAATGTGGGTATGTGAGAAAGTTTGCCAGTAGCTTCCTGTGAGCGGTGTTTTATTTTTCTGCGTTCTTCCTTCCTCAAATATAGTGGGTAAAAAATGGCGTTGAAAACAAACTATTTGATATGAGGGCAAATGTGATATTTTGAATGGGTCATTTGTAAATATTGACCACAAAATCGTTTGACACCAAGCTATAGATTTTCTAATGATAATGAGAAGAATGCAAGATGGTTTTGTCCTCATTGTAATCTTCCTCGTCATCATCATCATGAATTTATTATTATTATTATTATTATTATTATTATTATTATTTCTCTATAATTGTTTCTTATTTTATTTAGCAAATTATTTGTCTTCCAAATGTAGACGTGTGTATCTCATGATGAAACTATAAGGCGCACGTACGCTTTCATTGTGCTGTCAAAGTATCAAATAAATGTAAATGAAAATGTGAGAAAAATGTTATTATATCGGATGCCTACTCTTTGTATGAATACTTGGACATATAGCAGCAACAGTTTAATTTAACCAACATATATGTCTTTTATATTTTCTTCTGAAAAAGGGTATGTCTAGGTAAAAATTAGCCTGGTGCTTAACATGAAAATCCTCCAGTTGGTAACGTCAAGGACATGACAGAGGAGAAAAAGAATCTAAAGAGAGGTAATGATAACAAATAACCCCAAAATTTTAACGTTCCCTAATTAAAAAGTCAGTTGGTACCGTGAATATGGTACTGTGAATTCTCTATTTATGTACAATATAAGTCTTCTCCTCTGGTCTATTTACGTTGTGACCAAAACGACGATCTGTCTAGACTAGATGTTTATGAATTTACTTCTAATAATAGAATATGTATTGTTTGGACATACTTTGTAAATATCACAGATTGTGGCCACATGCAAGTATTAGATATTAATTTCTAAAAAAATATCAGATAACAGTGTATCATAACATACGTCGATAACAAACCTAGACAGATTTAATGCATTTGAATAGAAATATAAGATTATCCGTAAATTTATGCCTGGCTTTATTATGATGCCTCGGATTTTATCACTTTACTTTTCATATAAATGCTTTCTTTCTGGTCTGAGTTAGCTGTTAAATACACATTTCACTCACATCACGCAATGGCATAAGAAAAAATAATTTAGGACTCGAACAGGATATCCATAAACGGAACAGTGAATAATCGGAACAAACTGTGGATAAATTTAGAGTATATCCAAAAATAAATTTAGAGTATATCCAAAACTAGATCTTGAAGTGTGATCGGAAATGATATAGCCAGATCCATTTCAGAGTATGCGTAAGCAGACATACACGTGGACGCACTGAACTCATTGGAAAGATGCAGCCCCGAAATTATACCCGAAATAGTTAATAAATATTAGGCAAAAATCGTGAAATGTTGGAATCGATATAATGTAGACGTATTTTGTCTTTATTGGTTTTCTAAGGACCAAAACATCTGATACTTTTTTAAGGAACCGCACACACGATTTATGATAATTATTTGCGAAATTTGAAAGGAGTTGCATCACTCGACGAAATTTCTACTGATCTTCTTTATGGAGTAGTTTCAACGTTGACGTACGGCGGCGCTAACCAGTGTAACCACTCTCACTCCAAACTCCGCTGAATGCATAACCGTGTGTATCTCGACAACGATTTACGCTTGAATGATTTTATAGCCAATAAACGTCCTAATTTTCTTCCATTCAGTATTGATTTAGCTGATACCAGTATAATACAATATTCTTCATAATAAGAACAGGGACGGGCGGGGGGGGGGGGTCTCACTATATAAGTACAGATTCAATCACTATCAAAAACGGTACTATATATATATATATATATATATATATATATATATATATATATATATATATATATATATATATATATATATATATATATATATATATATATCAGTAACTAAAATTATGAATAGGGTTTCCGTTTTAAAGCGCATATAATAGAAATATTCCTGGTCAATACTGGAGCAAGTAATCTAAGTCCAGATATCTAATAGATGTAATACAACGTGTTAGTAGATCTATGGCAACAACCCAAAATAGCCATTGGTAACATTCCCATGTGACCTATAGTAGGAAACCTAAGTAACACTCGGCAACATTCTCATGTGATCTACCATGATCTTCTATCTATTATGAATTGTTTAAAAGTAGTTATCTGACACAATTACAGTCTGCTCAGAATGATGTACCCTTGGTAGCTCACACATGTTAAACCATACCTTGAGCCGTTAAGTGCGAACTATTGCAATTTGGATAAATATAGTCGCAAGGATGAGGGAATCTATGCTATTTTAAGGAGACGGAGCAGAATAACTGCAGGGATATAACGCAGTTCCTCGCGAGTAGTATATGGGGTCACCCTAGCGTCAAGTGGACTTACCATGCAAAAACAGTCGATTCACTCTGGCGTCAAGGGGAATTTAACATGGGAAATTTTAACATGGATGGAACTGTAGAGCGTCAAGGGGAATTGAACATGGAAATTGAACAGGACCGGTACTTTAACGTCAATGGGACTTTAACGTTAAAATATGGGGTTTGCACTTTGTCGTAAATGGAAATTGAACATGGGAATGTCACCTGGATGTCAATGGGAATTGAACTTTGGGTGACGTCATGAGGTTTATAGGGTCAAAACATTTTATAGGGATTTTAATGTATTTGTAAGGACAAAGGGTAGATAGGGACAAACATACAAATACACATTTAAACACACAGAAAAGACGACAGAAATGTTCTAAAACAAACCTCACAGAGAGAATAATGGCTCAAAAAAGAAAAGTCTATTGTATGGGTTCAAAACATTTATTCAAGTATATACATGGGCTCTCTGGCCTGTGCTTTGGTTTAAGCACTATCCATTTAATGCATAAACATTTCTACATCAAACAAACCTATTTACTAGTTATTTAGTTCTTGGCTCTAGTAAACCTGTTTACATTTAATGTTCATTTATAAGAAAAAGCTAACACAAAACAAGTAACATGCAATCAAATAGGACAAAGTTCATGTTTCTCTCTCTCTATTCGTCTCACACGTTGTTAAAAATCTGGTCAGCTAGCACTTGTGTCCCAGCGTAGATATTTCCCATCACTTAATCCGTTTCATTCATAAATCGGCTGTTATATCCATCGTGCTAGGTACACTTATCAGTAAGCAGATCAAATGCAGTCATCGTCTTCTTCCCATGGAGGTACAATGTATACCATATGAATGGTTACTTTTCCTTCGTTGATGTCAAATTTCCTCTCATCGACTGCACGTCTTCAATAGCCCTAAAAAGTTTGGACGAAGTTATTTCTGCAGGTGTGCTAAATCCGAGACATACAGGTGAGTTCAAACTGTCGCGATACATAGATAGGCTCAAACGACCTCGATCTTTGACTTGGCAATGACATTTGAGTTCCTCTAACAGTGAGTCAAGTAGGTCCGTAATGAAACCTGCTACTTCCTCGGCTGAAATGTCAGACGCGAAGTCTCTAAATTTCACCGTGTAGGTGTAAGTTGTCGTTCTAAATTTTCTTGAGGTCGCTGTCTGAGTCATTGGATGCTAAAATACTCCTGTAGGTCTACTGAATCCTTTCCTTTCTTGGACGCACTTTGCTGTGACGGTATGGTAGTGAAAGAGGTCAGTGATGTTTGTTCCTTCTCTTTTTTCATCTGCGTAGAGTGATTCATCTTTCTCGTTGCTTGTCCTCGCAATGAAGTGTCGTTCTTGGAAGTCGTCCCTTTTTATACTGGGTGATATCAGTATGTCCATAAGGTAAAGTTTTGTGGTCTGGAAGTTTCACTAGCTGCACGTAGTTTGTCATGGCGTTAGTACATAA
The DNA here is from genome assembly GCA_028554795.2 of Sinohyriopsis cumingii. Taxonomy (NCBI): domain Eukaryota; kingdom Metazoa; phylum Mollusca; class Bivalvia; order Unionida; family Unionidae; genus Sinohyriopsis; species Sinohyriopsis cumingii. Next base: position 141,266,485 of record CM068829.1, read on the forward strand.
ATAACTAAGATGTGTTACTGCATTGGTGATGTGATAGTGAGGCAAAGAATCACACCCGAGTTTCTCGTTGGACTTGAGTCTTACGCTCTATACTTGCTGTTTGAAGGGATTCATTTTTTCTCAATTGGTCTTAGTAGTGACAATGAACTGTTGGTCTTGGACGTTGTCCTTTTTTATATGCTGACCAATATTGATGTGACCGTACGGCAAAGTAAAGTGGTTGGGAAGTCGCACTCGCTTCTGGTACACGATTTGATAGACTTTTTCCAAGGGTCGACTGACGATGTGGTGAGTGGGTAAACGTACAATCTTGTTCGGCTGGTAGGTGGTCACTTTAAAGTTTGCATCCTCTCCAGACTGCAATGCTTCTTTCAATACGCCAAAGTTGACCACACGACTGGTACGATAATTCAGAGTCAATCCTTTCACTTTACACTCTGTGTGCACTTCTCGTTGTGGGTCCCGGTATTCGTAGCCGTAATTTTTAGGACCGCCACTCGCGAAACTTAGAATCTTGTCGTCAGGATGTTCGTCTGTCCAGGCTCCTAAACGGTCTCCTTCGATGTTAGGGTGTTGCTGACCCGGTCGATCGATGTAGATGCAACTGTCCGTGTCAAAGTACAGGACGCGATCCCCTAACAGTTCTAAAGCTTCGTACAATTTTAAGCGAGCATGAGCTGTCACGTAAGCCGCAATGATGACATTTCCAAAAGGGTCGTCTTGTACAAAGTCCAGATCTTCTTCGTAATTGACCAAGATTAAATTCTCTCGAACGACGTCCACGTGTTTCATGTATTTGGTTTTGTCGTGAATCATCTGGAAGTAGCGGGAAGGTTCTGTCAAATATTCCGTCTTGGGTAAACACGGTCGTTGTGCCATTTTACCCCACAAGCAATTTAACATCACTTTGGCAAACGATCGCCTGCCTTCGTTTTTCTCGATGTGGTCTAAAGTGATGCCTTCTTGTTCCCGGTATTTCTCTTTGAATTTTATTTGGTCTACGGGAGTGTCACACCAGGAAGGATAGCCGCTGGCTTCTTGCTTCAGTTTCAAAAAGGCATCCACGTAGTCTGCGAAAATGCCTTTCTGAGTAGGGTCACCCTTGTGGTATTGTTGTGTCTTGGGAAAGTGGCAAATTTCGTACACTTCTAACAGTTGGTATCCCATGTCCAGAGCTTTGAACAATTCTATGCTGACCCAGGTTCCCGTCAAGGCCCGTTCTTCCTGGGTGTGCTGACAAGGCTGATCTTGGTTGCACGTTTCGGCACAAGTACGGCACAAGGGAAACATCAGTTTGCCTTGAGGTAAGACGGGATGGTATAGGTTCGTGGGAGGCAAAACTTTGCACTTGATCAAGCCTTCGTATTGTCGAATGTTGACCAGGTCGATGTGTTCCGTCAGCAATTGCGGGTGCCCTGTAGGAAAGTGACAATATTTGCACACGTAGGGATACAGCGAACACACATCCAAGTATTTGATTTCTTCTCCTTTCTCTTCGTCGGCTTGGTACAGCAAACAGGTGGCATTGGGCCTTCCTCCGTACAAACTATCCCTCGGGTTCAGGGGGTCCATCAGCTTGTAACTTTCCACGACACGTTTAAACTCGGGATCGATTTTCAAACGGTGATCGTATTCGTGTTCCCACATTTCCACCACCTGGTATCCTTGCTGTTCTAACTTCAAGCGTCGCTGACAAGTGTCCTGGTACAGGTCTTCCATGGTCCGTTGTAAAAACTGATTTTTAGTGTCACGGTCAGGGTAGCAGACGGGACATCCGTGAAATAAGCAACCGTTAAACTCATACACGGTCTTGGGGTTTTTTAAGTCCCAGCCATCGACCGAATACGTTCCGATGGTCCTTTCGCCTCCTCCGTTGCGGGCATGCTGAATCCATTTGCCTTCCTTGTCGCACAAGTAATGTAACCAGCGTAGGGCTTTGACCGAGTATTGACGCTTGACATAGTGGGTCGTTTGAGGACTGATGACAGCCACGGTCTTTTGAGGCATGAATCGTTGGCGGTACACTAAGGAACACGCTTTGGCAATGGTGCAAGCTTCTTTCAAAGGATCGACCCCTCCGTGTTCCATGAACGGTTCTCGAAATTTTCCACAGCAACGTCGTAAAATGTCCACGTCGGAACGACAATACTTTAACATTTCTTCCTGAAAGTCGAAGGGGTCAGAGGCATGAGCCTGGTACCAAGCGTAGAAATCTTCTCGTTGTTCGGTACGCATGTTGTCGGGGTTGTAATAGTGAGCCTCAGGCAAATGGGGTAGAACGGCATGCTGATTGGCTTCCGTATTGAAAAAGTGTGGAAAGTACCCTTTAGCCATTTCTGTCATTCCAAACGTTTTAGGCATTCGACTCAAAGGCATGGCCAAGTAACTCATCGAATCTTTAAACTGCACTTGTCCCACTTGCATGAAAATGATTTTGGCTCCGTTCAAAGTGACTTTAGGACGTTCGGTGCCATGTTCCGTATAGTACCTCAAAAGAAACTGTCCATCGTATCCGGAGAAATTGTGAGCCATCACTGTGGCATGGCGATGACAATCTCGGTAACGTTCGATGTCCTCTTTGCTCCATGTCTTGTCGATGGGGTCTAAGACCCATTTGGCAAAATCGTCTAGCGTCTTTGGTCCTCGAAAGATTTTTTCACGCCCTCCAGGAATTTTGCTGCAGTGAGGGCAATAACTGAAGATAGGTTCTTGAATACACTTCTCGCACGCTCGATGAGCCACGCAGAAATTAGGAATGTGAATGCCAGTCTCTTGCATGCATTCGAAATCGAAAAAGATGAAATTGCCTTTCTTCTTGTGACCGTCCTCTTTCTCTGGTGGGGGTTGGTATTTTTGCACGTAACATTGGTGTTCCAAGTCCACAATGTGGTGACAAATGTGACATTTTTTCTTTCCTGAACATACATGTGCCTTGACACTATTGGTACGTATGCCTTGTCCACACGCGGGGCACAATCTCAGCGGTTGACAAGCGCATTTCTTCTGTGAACCTTGCGTCTTCAAATGTTGTTGGTAACAGGTAGGGCTGACAAACGTGCGCAGACAAGTTGAACAAGGCACTGGTTCTTCGCTCAGACAGGGTTGAGAGGCCAAACATCCTGAGCATTTCCATCCACAATGTTTGTGTTGCTCTCGATTATTATAACCACAGTCACATTTCTCACAATAATAAACATATCCCAGGAATCCAGTGATACTGGTAATGGTATCGAAATGTTCATCGTGATGATAAAGGTGAATGTATTTTCCGTCCTTAAAATGTTGGTCTCGAAACAACAGAGGCCCGCGCATTTCTTGAGGGTGCACTTTCAAGGTGTAGCGTGGAGCTAGGGCATCTTGCAATTTTTGTATCTCAGGAATGCCACAGGGTGTGTCTTTGGACAGTCCGGCTTGTTGTAACAGGAGTTCTGCTTCATTTCGTTGTTTGGCTCGGTCGGATTGTTGAATAGTTTTCCAGGTTCTTTTCCATTCTACCGTGTCGTTCTTGTTGGCATAGGTTCGTCCCACCACGATGGCACGGGCTAAACACATCTGGTCATGAGGGTTGTTAATTCGGACGAGACTTGTTTTGGTGTTGCGAAGGACGTCCACCAATAAGACCTTTTTGCGTCCTGTCCCTTGAGGAAGAGAGACGTGAGCCATTTTCAGTGTGGCTTTACCATCGGTGATGTCAAACTTGTCATTGGATTGTTGCACCTGTTGTATCTTGTCCATGACTTTGGAAGGGGTCAGTTCTGCGGGTCTGCTAAACTCGATCCAAACAAGGGATTTCAAGCTGTCGTGTTGTATGGATAGTGTCAAGCGGTCGTCTTCTTTGGGTTGACATTGTCGCTTGAGTGCGGTGAGCAAAGAATCCCACATCTCGGTGATGAACCCTTCTGCTTTCTCCAACGGTACGTCGGACTTGAAATCTTTAAACTTCACCGTGTAGGTGTAAGCCGTGGTTCTAAATTTTCTAGAGGAGCGCTTTTCCGTCTCTCGAATGTGATAGTACTTTTCAGGGTTGACTGGTGAACTTTGGTTTGGAGTAGACTCTCTCTGTCTGGTCGCAGACGTGGAAGGTGTTGGTTCAGGTTCGCTCATGTCTTCTATTTGAGCGAACACTTCTTTTCGTGTGTGAGGTGATACGTCACTTTGCTGCCTCTTACGTTCTTCTTCTCTCTCACTGAAATCGTGCGATCGTTTCATCTCGATTGCTGATTCAGAAATGATTTAACCAAGTTCATTCTTTCCATATATACCCTCTCTACCTCTCGTTGTGACAATGACTTGGTATATTTCACAAGGCAAGTGAAAGCCAAGCATATAGGAACCCAACGACAGCGTTGCGTCTTAAACACCTCATGCATCTTGACGACCCTTCGATTCAAACCCTACCACGAAAGAAAATAGTTGCAAGAAAAATAAAACAGACAGTTGGTGTCTTCAAGAGAGCTAAAGATTTCAAGTCCGACGTACCGTTGGAGAAAGCAGAAGGGTTCATCACCGAGATGTGGGATTCTTTTCTCACCGCACTCAAGCGACAATGTCAACCCAAAGAAGACGACCGCTTGACACTATCCATACAACACGACAGCTTGAAATCCCTTGTTTGGATCGAGTTTAGCAGACCCGCAGAACTGACCCCTTCCAAAGTCATGGACAAGATACAACAGGTGCAACAATCCAATGACAAGTTTGACATCACCGATGGTAAAGCCACACTGAAAATGGCTCACGTCTCTCTTCCTCAAGGGACAGGACGCAAAAAGGTCTTATTGGTGGACGTCCTTCGCAACACCAAAACAAGTCTCGTCCGAATTAACAACCCTCATGACCAGATGTGTTTAGCCCGTGCCATCGTGGTGGGACGAACCTATGCCAACAAGAACGACACGGTAGAATGGAAAAGAACCTGGAAAACTATTCAACAATCCGACCGAGCCAAACAACGAAATGAAGCAGAACTCCTGTTACAACAAGCCGGACTGTCCAAAGACACACCCTGTGGCATTCCTGAGATACAAAAATTGCAAGATGCCCTAGCTCCACGCTACACCTTGAAAGTGCACCCTCAAGAAATGCGCGGGCCTCTGTTGTTTCGAGACCAACATTTTAAGGACGGAAAATACATTCACCTTTATCATCACGATGAACATTTCGATACCATTACCAGTATCACTGGATTCCTGGGATATGTTTATTATTGTGAGAAATGTGACTGTGGTTATAATAATCGAGAGCAACACAAACATTGTGGATGGAAATGCTCAGGATGTTTGGCCTCTCAACCCTGTCTGAGCGAAGAACCAGTGCCTTGTTCAACTTGTCTGCGCACGTTTGTCAGCCCTACCTGTTACCAACAACATTTGAAGACGCAAGGTTCACAGAAGAAATGCGCTTGTCAACTGCTGAGATTGTGCCCCGCGTGTGGACAAGGCATACGTACCAATAGTGTCAAGGCACATGTATGTTCAGGAAAGAAAAAATGTCACATTTGTCACCACATTGTGGACTTGGAACACCAATGTTACGTGCAAAAATACCAACCCCCACCAGAGAAAGAGGACGGTCACAAGAAGAAAGGCAATTTCATCTTTTTCGATTTCGAATGCATGCAAGAGACTGGCATTCACATTCCTAATTTCTGCGTGGCTCATCGAGCGTGCGAGAAGTGTATTCAAGAACCTATCTTCAGTTATTGCCCTCACTGCAGCAAAATTCCTGGAGGGCGTGAAAAAATCTTTCGAGGACCAAAGACGCTAGACGATTTTGCCAAATGGGTCTTAGACCCCATCGACAAGACATGGAGCAAAGAGGACATCGAACGTTACCGAGATTGTCATCGCCATGCCACAGTGATGGCTCACAATTTCTCCGGATACGATGGACAGTTTCTTTTGAGGTACTATACGGAACATGGCACCGAACGTCCTAAAGTCACTTTGAACGGAGCCAAAATCATTTTCATGCAAGTGGGACAAGTGCAGTTTAAAGATTCGATGAGTTACTTGGCCATGCCTTTGAGTCGAATGCCTAAAACGTTTGGAATGACAGAAATGGCTAAAGGGTACTTTCCACACTTTTTCAATACGGAAGCCAATCAGCATGCCGTTCTACCCCATTTGCCTGAGGCTCACTATTACAACCCCGACAACATGCGTACCGAACAACGAGAAGATTTCTACGCTTGGTACCAGGCTCATGCCTCTGACCCCTTCGACTTTCAGGAAGAAATGTTAAAGTATTGTCGTTCCGACGTGGACATTTTACGACGTTGCTGTGGAAAATTTCGAGAACTGTTCATGGAACACGGAGGGGCGATCCTTTGAAAGAAGCTTGCACCATTGCCAAAGCGTGTTCCTTAGTGTACCGCCAACGATTCATGCCTCAAAAGACCGTGGCTGTCATCAGTCCTCAAACGACCAACTATGTCAAGCGTCAATACTCGGTCAAAGCCCTACGCTGGTTACATTACTTGTGCGACAAGGAAGGCAAATGGATTCAGCATGCCCGCAACGGAGGAGGCGAAAGGACCATCGGAACGTATTCGGTCGATGGCTGGGACTTAAAAAACCCCAAGACCGTGTATGAGTTTAACGGTTGCTTATTTCACGGATGTCCCGTCTGCTACCCTGACCGTGACACTAAAAATCAGTTTTTACAATGGACCATGGAAGACCTGTACCAGGACACTTGTCAGCGACGCTTGAAGTTAGAACAGCAAGGATACCAGGTGGTGGAAATGTGGGAACACGAATACGATCACCGTTTGAAAATCGATCCCGAGTTTAAACGTGTCGTGGAAAGTTACAAGCTGATGGACCCCCTGAACCCGAGGGATAGTTTGTACGGAGGAAGGCCCAATGCCACCTGTTTGCTGTACCAAGCCGACGAAGAGAAAGGAGAAGAAATCAAATACTTGGATGTGTGTTCGCTGTATCCCTACGTGTGCAAATATTGTCACTTTCCTACAGGGCACCCGCAATTGCTGACGGAACACATCGACCTGGTCAACATTCGACAATACGAAGGCTTGATCAAGTGCAAAGTTTTGCCTCCCACGAACCTATACCATCCCGTCTTACCTCACCATTGTCAAGGCAAACTGATGTTTCCCTTGTGCCGTACTTGTGCCGAAACGTGCAACCAAGATCAGCCTTGTCAGCACACCCAGGAAGAACGGGCCTTGACGGGAACCTGGGTCAGCATAGAATTGTTCAAAGCTCTGGACATGGGATACCAACTGTTAGAAGTGTACGAAATTTGCCACTTTCCCAAGACACAACAATACCACAAGGGTGACCCTACTCAGAAAGGCATTTTCGCAGACTACGTGGATGCCTTTTTGAAATTGAAGCAAGAAGCCAGCGGCTATCCTTCCTGGTGTCACACTCCCGAAGACCAAATAAAATTCAAAGAGAAATACCGGGAACAAGAAGGCATCACTTTAGACCACATCGAGAAAAACGAAGGCAGGCGATCGTTTGCCAAAGTGATGTTAAATTGCTTGTGGGGTAAAATGGCACAACGACCGTGTTTACCCAAGACGGAATATTTGACAGAACCTTCCCGCTACTTCCAGATGATTCACGACAAAACCAAATACATGAAACACGTGGACGTCGTTCGAGAGAATTTAATCTTGGTCAATTACGAAGAAGATCTGGACTTTGTACAAGACGACCCTTTTGGAAATGTCATCATTGCGGCTTACGTGACAGCTCATGCTCGCTTAAAATTGTACGAAGCTTTAGAACTGTTAGGGGATCGCGTCCTGTACTTTGACACGGACAGTTGCATCTACATCGATCGACCGGGTCAGCAACACTCTAACATCGAAGGAGACCGTTTAGGAGCCTGGACAGACGAACATCCTGACGACAAGATTCTAAGTTTCGCGAGTGGCGGTCCTAAAAATTACGGCTACGAATACCGGGACCCACAACGAGAAGTGCACACAGAGTGTAAAGTGAAAGGATTGACTCTGAATTATCGTACCAGTCGTGTGGTCAACTTTGGCGTATTGAAAGAAGCATTGCAGTCTGGAGAGGATGCAAACTTTAAAGTGACCACCTACCAGCCGAACAAGATTGTACGTTTACCCACTCACCACATCGTCAGTCGACCCTTGGAAAAAGTCTATCAAATCGTGTACCAGAAGCGAGTGCGACTTCCCAACCACTTTACTTTGCCGTACGGTCACATCAATATTGGTCAGCATATAAAAAAGGACAACGTCCAAGACCAACAGTTCATTGTCACTACTAAGACCAATTGAGAAAAAATGAATCCCTTCAAACAGCAAGTATAGAGCGTAAGACTCAAGTCCAACGAGAAACTCGGGTGTGATTCTTTGCCTCACTATCACATCACCAATGCAGTAACACATCTTAGTTATTTATGTACTAACGCCATGACAAACTACGTGCAGCTAGTGAAACTTCCAGACCACAAAACTTTACCTTATGGACATACTGATATCACCCAGTATAAAAAGGGACGACTTCCAAGAACGACACTTCATTGCGAGGACAAGCAACGAGAAAGATGAATCACTCTACGCAGATGAAAAAAGAGAAGGAACAAACATCACTGACCTCTTTCACTACCATACCGTCACAGCAAAGTGCGTCCAAGAAGGGAAAGGATTCAGTAGACCTACAGGAGTATTTTAGCATCCCAATGACTCAGACAGCGACCTCAAGAAAATTTAGAACGACAACTTACACCTACACGGTGAAATTTAGAGACTTCGCGTCTGACATTTCAGCCGAGGAAGTAGCAGGTTTCATTACGGACCTACTTGACTCACTGTTAGAGGAACTCAAATGTCATTGCCAAGTCAAAGATCGAGGTCGTTTGAGCCTATCTATGTATCGCGACAGTTTGAACTCACCTGTATGTCTCGGATTTAGCACACCTGCAGAAATAACTTCGTCCAAACTTTTTAGGGCTATTGAAGACGTGCAGTCGATGAGAGGAAAATTTGACATCAACGAAGGAAAAGTAACCATTCATATGGTATACATTGTACCTCCATGGGAAGAAGACGATGACTGCACTTGATCTGTTTACTGATAAGTGTACCTAGCACGATGGATATAACAGCCGATTTATGAATGAAACGGATTAAGTGATGGGAAATATCTACGCTGGGACACAAGTGCTAGCTGACCAGATTTTTAACAACGTGTGAGACGAATAGAGAGAGAGAAACATGAACTTTGTCCTATTTGATTGCATGTTACTTGTTTTGTGTTAGCTTTTTCTTATAAATGAACATTAAATGTAAACAGGTTTACTAGAACCAAGAACTAAATAACTAGTAAATAGGTTTGTTTGATGTAGAAATGTTTATGCATTAAATGGATAGTGCTTAGACCAAAGCACAGGCCAGAGAGCCCATGTATATACTTGAATAAATGTTTTGAACCCATACAATAGACTTTTCTTTTTTGAGCCATTATTCTCTCTGTGAGGTTTGTTTTAGAACATTTCTGTCGTCTTTTCTGTGTGTTTAAATGTGTATTTGTATGTTTGTCCCTATCTACCCTTTGTCCTTACAAATACATTAAAATCCCTATAAAATGTTTTGACCCTATAAACCTCATGACGTCACCCAAAGTTCAATTCCCATTGACATCCAGGTGACATTCCCATGTTCAATTTCCATTTACGACAAAGTGCAAACCCCATATTTTAACGTTAAAGTCCCATTGACGTTAAAGTACCGGTCCTGTTCAATTTCCATGTTCAATTCCCCTTGACGCTCTACAGTTCCATCCATGTTAAAATTTCCCATGTTAAATTCCCCTTGACGCCAGAGTGAATCGACTGTTTTTGCATGGTAAGTCCACTTGACGCTAGGGTGACCCCATATACTACTCTCGCGTAAGTAAAAAAAAAAAAAAAAAGTCGGTACATATGTACCGTAGACACTTTGGATGATAGCTAACGCTATAACGGCTTAATTAAAATATAGATATGAAACTATAGTGACGAACTTATCTGAATGTTATAAATACCCTGTAAGTTGAGTTTAGATTTTTGTACAATCGATTTTTATTATACATTCCACAATAATGCTGTCTGAAAAGAAGTATGTTATCATTTGTTGAAAATTCTTATTAAAGTAAGAACGGGCGCCATTTCCCCAACCCCCAACCCTCACAAAACCCCAAAATGAAAACAAAAGTGTCGAACACATTGCATGAGTTAGGCTTTATGTCTTTTAATGGCTCGACACAGGAGGTGTTTTACGATGATACGAATCTAGCTCTTAAAATATGTAACAGAAAGGAGTGAAACCAACCAATAAGCAATTTATTTCTCTACAATACAAAACGAAGAGAGAGAGAGAGAGAGAGAATAACTCGTCGCCTTTCGTACAGTACGCAAATTTGAACTGAAATGCCTCTCTTCATTAATTCTTTGCTTGATAGATTCCTCAAGGAAAAATGGTCACAGAAAATCTCAAGTAGAACATGGAGACAGCACATTATGAGATCAGGGGCTATTATGAGATAAGGGGCTTATTTTCGAAAAGTTCTTTTCAATACTTTTGATTAAAATCGGGATCAGATTTATTATTTTTCATTGAGATTTGTATAAAATAAACTTCAGATAACACGTCGAGATGAACGCACACGATTTGCGTCATTCTGTCCAATCAATTACAACTGTTGTTTTTATTTTCTGCTTGCCGTTTATCGATGAGAATAATGACTTTAGTAACAGCATATATTTTTCAAATTTACGCAAGTTCACTGTTCGTTTGATAACCTATCTCAAATCTCCTAAACGATAATATCTACGTTAGCGAGTTCCTTTTTTCAGAAGTACGCCATTTCCACATCCATATCAGGATCAGGGAATACTATCCCTATATTTGTGAGGGTCATACTTTTAAAAGCAGTTATTTAAAAGATTATATCTTATGTCACGCACGGGCAGCCTACTGCCCGCGACGTGATTTTATCCGCATATTACTTACGTCATAATGTAGCTTTAAAAACGTTCATCCGGCCCCCGCCATGGAGGAAGTTGTTCATGCCTGTCTTGCATTAACCACGATAAACACCTAGGTGGAGTGTTTAGTAGCTTTGACAACAAAACCAAACGTAAACATGATATATATGACTTCCCAAAATAATTAATTTCTTTAAGACTCTTAAATTTAGGTCAAGCTGAAGAACATAGAATAAATGTTCACATATTTTTCCCTTATTCGAATATGGAGATATTTTCTGGGGTGGTAGCACGGCTGAGGACTCTCTGAAATTAGAAAACAATAATCGCTTGAAGGAAATATAATTGTAACTTGTCTCAATAGAAGTGTTTTCTTTCTGTAAAATTGAAGAAAACAAACGGAATGACCTAATTTGTCACTGAGACAAAAATTTAACAAAAATATGGCATCGTATCTTCCAATTTCTTCAACCGTTGGTTGGAGAGACAATGATGTTCGCTCATAATAGTGCTAAACTTGAACTTAGTAGAAATTCATTCTTCAACTCTTCCATTCATATTTGGAATACACCCCAACGTCCAGCAAAAGGAAAAGGGGACAATTCTGAATTATAGAAGCAAAGTTTTGTGCCTGTTATTTTTTCTCTCCATAGATCTTCAAAAATCTTAGTTGTGAGAACTTTTAGCTAGACTCCATTTAAATCTGTATACAACAAAACTCAATACGTATAAAGTTTACTTACCTATGAAACGAAAAAGATGAGACTGAGAGCTCTGTTATCTTATCCATCAGTCAGGCTGTTGAACTATAGTTTAACTGTTTTAGTTGATTTCAACAAAATAATCCATAGACCCGATACAAAAAGTTAATTCAAAGACAATTAAGCATATTGTTATCTTTATCTGTGCTTGTACTGAAATAAACACGGACATTAAAGTATATAGCGATATATTTTATATATATATATATATATATATATATATATATATATATATATATATATATATATATATATATATATATATATATATATATATATATATATATATATATATATATATATATATATATATGCTTGTTATATTTTTTTAATATTATTTATGTGTAGATAATGCATATTACTATCAGGCATTTATAACATACGGGCAGCGACCTGGTTTATCCGGTCACATTTCCATATACAGCGTGGCTTTAAATATCGCCATCCATTTCCTCACCCTGGAGGAAGCTGCACGTGTTTGAATTACATATACGTATTCTTGCATTGTACGCGAGATAGTCAGGGATCGGTTGGAATTTCCGTAAAGCAACAACATTTTAAAAAATAGTTTTAAAGAAGCCTATTAAATTGCTATTGACAAGATCATGCCGAGGGAATTGTAGCTAAAAGCCTTTCGAAAGGACATGTCGAAGCAGCCAATCGGATCTGCGACCCTTGGATTACCATCTCGACGCACTAACAACTGACAGCCGCAGTTGGAAATCATAAACAATCTTTGTTGATATTTCGGACAAATACGGGGGTCCCGAATGGCCGAGTGGTCTAAAACGCTCACCGTTACGGATCACTGCCATCTCACCTCTCTCTGTGTCGGTTCGAGTCTCGGGTTCGGCCAATGTATGTGAGAAAGCTTGTCAGTAGCTTCTCATGGGTCGGTATGTTTTTTCCCCCGGGGTTTTTCTGGGTTCTCCCTCCACCAGTTATACTGGCCGCCATATATAGCCTATCTTGTGCTGAAAAATGGCGCCAAACCGACAACAACAACATCAAACATTGAATATAGATCAGCGGATATCGTCTGCATTTCTATTATCGTGCATGCGTGTGTTGAGAACAATCGTTTGAGAAAAAAAGGTCAATCACATATGCGTAACTAAAATAAACACATTCATCTGTGATCACATTTTAAATTTCATCACGTCATACAAAAGATTTCGAATTTGTTTGATTTTTTTCTCTATATATTTTACTGGAACATTTGTCTGCCAATCAGAAGAAATTATGGATTGTATGTTTCTTTTTCTATCCAGATAATAAAACGTATGTACCAGTGTTCAAGTATTTCTACTTATATGTTTATGAATTTCTCACATTGCTCCACAATAAACGCCCGCCGATCACTTTCTAGCTTCATAATTTATAGTAATTTTATTCTTTTCGCCATTTTTATCTGATATTTAAATTATTAATATTTCTTTTCTCGAGGAAGACCTTGCTAAAAATATAGTACATTGACTAAACTGTTGCACCGATTACATCTGCATCTGCAGGTTTCTGTCATTTGTGGCTAATAAAATAGACGGATTAATAACGTTTTTCTGTCAATTTTTGCTATTAAAATAGACGGATTAATAACGTTGTTATGTCATTTGTAGCTATTAAAATAGACGGATTAATAACGCTGTTCTCTCAATTTTCGCTATTAAAATAGACGGATTAATAACGTTGTTATGTCATTTGTAGCTATTAAAATAGACGCATTAATAACGCTGTTCTGTCAATTTTCGCTATTAAAATAGACGGATTAATAACGTTGTTCTGTCAATTTTCGCTATTAAAACAGCTGGATAAATAATGTTATCCTGTCAATCATAGCTATTAAACTGATGGATCGATAACGTTATTTTGTCAATCATAGCTATTAAACTGATGGATCGATAACGTTATCCTGTCAATCATAGCTATTAAACTGATGGATCGATAACGTTATTCTGTCAATCATAGCTCTGTAAATAGATGATAAATGACGTTAAAAAAATAGGGGTGCTGTATATAAGATACAAAGATACAGATCTGTACCTTTCACCCATTGTGGTTTGACACTTAAACGGTCAGGTTCTTTTTTCAAAAGTGAAATTCACAGATGCAAAAACAACCTTCCAGAGGCTTAACTAATATGAAATGTACAAGTTAAAATTATAATGAAAATAATACTTTATTTGCTTAAGAGAAAACAATCGCAATCCATGTGTATGGGTGAATAACGCTATAAAAACTACTCGATGGTATACCGTTATTTGCATATTTGGCAAAAACAGGTATTACGATTCTATGGTAATAAATTAAGTTAAAAAAAAAGAAGCAAAACCAACAAAGTTTGTAAAACTTAACAAATAATTTAATTATCAAAGTTATCCATGTAAACGTGAGACTAACAGAATATTATATGTGAATCCAAAATAATCCTGAAAAAGTTATATTAAAGTTATAATAAAATGAACATTCCGTATCAATTTTAGAACCGGAAATGTACTGGTCCGCTAAGAATCGTGACGTTGTCTAAATGGCGTTGTCCAGAACTCCCTTGAGTAATTCACAATATGACATAGAAACAATTAATTTTAATATATATTCTCTACATTTTTTTCTCAGGACTGAACTTTACACTGCGTGACAATCAATACAAATCATATGTTAATCTAAAATACTTTTAAAGATGACTTCACGGTGAAGTTCTTGTCAAAGGTCCACCGGCATTTTTGGGAGATGCTAGACTGTAAATAAAGCAACATGCAATGGAAGACAGATTTCACTTCCGGATCATCACCAAGGCCTTACTACTCACTGTGCACTGTCGCCGAAATACACACAGACAACCACACCATAAGCTCATATTCTCAAGAATAAACAATTAATTTTAAATTCCTACCAGAAATGCATAAATATAACCCTTCTATCACCACCAAAATGAGAGAGGAAAAAATGTTCTAAAAATAGACTAGACCTACATTCGTGGCTACGGAACTGGAAGTACTAATTGTGACCCAATTCCAATAGATCCAAAATAATATTATAGTCCACTTTATATGTCCACTTTACAGTCCAAACAAATATTTTCCTCTCAAATAATATATAAGTACACATAAAATAGGTCTGCAGACTTGATGTAACAACAGAAACACAAGAATAAGAATGACGCCAAATAGGAATGAATCAGATTAATCAGTTCTCTAATTATATACATCTTCAATAGTCTATTGCGACTACATGTCGCAATATACCCCACGTGACAGATCGTACTACTCAATTTTATATTTCAAAATATGTAGTCACGTAACCTAACTCGTCTAATAGGAATAACCTAATCTTCTATGATACCACCTCGATCTGTCCGATGGGGAAAAGACCGAATCTTGTAAACATATTGACTAATAGTTCTATTATTAGTAATTGGCAACACGTACGTAAGCATGTTTATGAATCCTATACAATTTGACGATCTTTAACATCTTAAAACAGACCCTACGCACGTACCGAATTTCAGCTAACGATAATCATCACAATCTACAGCCACGAATAAAAACAATTACAAAATAAGACAAATTCATGCACCAGGAGTTACAAAAAGTATAGATATACATAAAATAGGAGACATTTTCACTTAGTCCGTTTTGCGTTGTTGATGAGGTTGATGGATTTATAAACGATATGTACGAAAGAAGAAAAATATGAGGACAAATGGAAATCCGTACATTCAGTGCATTTTTCTACCAGTACATTCTACGCATACTAGTATAAGGCTTGTGTTGTTGCATCACTTCGATAGGTGCAATGACAAACCGGTATATTGCGGTTTGCTGTTCTGGCAGTACATACATCAAAACAGTTGTCTGTACCGATTTTTTCACGATGTTAATTTCATCCAACAAATCTCTGCATACAGCACATTT
This sequence comes from Sinohyriopsis cumingii, assembly GCA_028554795.2. Lineage (NCBI taxonomy): Eukaryota > Metazoa > Mollusca > Bivalvia > Unionida > Unionidae > Sinohyriopsis > Sinohyriopsis cumingii. Next base: position 141,282,128 of record CM068829.1, read on the forward strand.
TTTCCAATTTAATTCAAGAACCTTATTTTCTTTTGTTTTCCTTGTTGCTGTTGTGGGGTATAACGCCATTTTTCAGCACACGATAGGCTATGCATGGCGGCCAGTATTAATGGTGGGGGAAGAACTCGGGAAAACCCCGGGAAGAATCACCGACCAACGAGAAGCTACTGGCAAGCTTTCTCACATACCCACATTGGACTCGAACCTACGCAGACAGAGGTGAGATGGCAGTGATCCGTAACGGAGAGCGCTTTAGACCACTCGGCCACTCGGGGCCCCCCTTTTGTTTTCCTCGTTTAGTACGAGATTGCAAGAGAATGTAAAACGAGATGTACTGTACCATTATTTAAAATTTAATTGGGGGCGGGGTGGGGTGGCAAGTCGACACCAGGGGATGTTTTTCCAGTTATAAATAAAAGTTTGGAAACTTTGCCCCAGATAGTTATGGAATGTACATGGATCAATTCTTCTAAAATAATTTAGTTTTGTTTCCGATGTTCGAAATGTACATACAACCAAGCATGCAGCATCTGCTGTTATGATTTATATTTATGCTTCAGTGGGAAGAAAAGAAAGCAAAACATGTTAACAAAACTGCCTCCCTATCTATCCTTCTACCTACCTACAAACATCCATGCATACAAGACAACAGGTAGCCGGGATGGTAGAGTGTCGGACTAGTAGCCCAAAGGTCGAAGGTTGAATACAAGGCCGTGGGTGGGGGTGGGGCTTGACTTCCCCAGGATTAAATATAAAAGTACACACACAGAAATGTGAACTCACTTGCCAATTACAATTTGACCACCATTTTGTTCTTGCGGACGTTTATTGGGTATTATGCCTACTTTAAATAAATAAACATAGACTTTTGCTTTGATGTCCTATCGAGTAAAGTCAGGGGCCTTTTGAAATTTTGTAACTCTTCGCCAACACTTGACCTGATCCGGCCCTGCCGATACCTGTACAAGTCAGCCCTGATCAGGTGTCTCATTATGGCATTGTGTAAACCAACGAAATAACCCCCCACCCCCACATATACAATAGAAATTAAATATGTCTAGTCGTAACGGATTCAAGATGAAACTTAACTGATTTTGATACTTTTCCTTTTATTCTAGCGAAATAAGTATAATAAAAGCTTTCAGATCCCATTCAAATGAACTCTTTAAGCCGCACTAAACTGCCAGAACTATAACTTAAAGAATGCACAAATATGCAGAACTTTCTCGTGTCTTTCTAATCAAGGTGTGTTGTGCATATACCGTAATATTGATTGTAAAATACATGTGAATAATCGAAATGTCAACCAAAGATTGAGTACTTGTCTTTCAAACATGAAAACTCACACCAACTTCAACCACATGAAATGTGAGATATTGATATTTACATTTAGGCCAGAAAAAAAAAGTAATTAGGAAAAGTTTGTAACCAAAATACAAGATACACTTGAAGTTGTTTTGGAGAAGAATATGAGGAATAAACGCGGACTATATTGTTTTAATTAGGAGAACAATCTTCTTCCATGTCTGCAACGGAGGCATTATGCAAACGCTGCATTATGACGTCAACATAACCATGACCTCTTGCCAGTTCTACTGCTCTTGTTCCCTCGTACGTTTCAACGTTCACGTCTACGTCGGAACATGAGAACAGAAAATCCAAAAGTCTTACATTCCCGGTCTCTGCAGCGAAATGCAAAACTGCTCGGCCACTTTTTGATTCACGGGCATTGACGTTGGCCCCTTTCTCGAGAAGGATCCCTAATACATCCAAATGGTCATTTAAAGCTGCTATATGTACGCACGTGACGCCATCTGCGTTCCTTATTTCAAGAGTTTCTTTAAGAAATGAAGACTCCAGCAAAACTGACACAATCTTAAGATTTCCTTTAGCACAAGCAAGATGAAGAGGTGTGTTACCATGGTGATCCTGAAGATCGATGCGGACATTTCTGCTTACGAGTCTTTCAACTACAGACAACATGTCAGTGAGAACTGCAATATGCAAAGGTGTCTGAAATAGGTTGTTTTGCAAGTTCAGCATCCATATATTTGTTGCCATGTTGATGTAGTCTATGGCATCTTGCTCGGAGTCCATTATAATAGCTGTATGAAGCTGCGAATCACCGTTTTCATCAACTGCATACATATTATTTTGATTTGGAAAAATGAAATGTGCGATTGGGCCGCCAACATGCCCAGCATTTTGTTGACAATAGAGATTTTTCCTACAACTTTGAGGGCTGATATGCAGATTATCCTTTATTTGTCTCTCCAACGCTGTAGTTTGTTCTTGGTTTGAATCGCAGTCCAGAGAGTATTCATGGTAACTAGTGGCCTGCACAGCAATGGGAACGACTTGGCCAGTAATAGAGGGAGTAACTATTGGTGGCAAATTGCGTGTCTTATCATCAAGTACTGGGACTGACAGATGATCCGGGTTACGTTCTTGCTGTTTGGAACCGGATGCCATTCGACAGATTAAAGGATGTCTGAAAATTTAACCGAAAAGTAAAGAAAAAGAATTTAGGTTTAGTTTTTAAAACTTATTCACATACATATTTTGTATAGCTATGGTGCAAACATAAGTATGAAATAGTATCAAGTCGTATTATTCTAAAACTCATCTAGCATGTAAAATGAATCGGTTTGGAATTATGTTTACCTGCTCGGTTTCCCAGGTTTCAGCAATATATATTTGAAACGTTTATATCTGTAATTAGGAATTATATTTGCAAGTATCTTAATGTTTTAAAATTTTAAAAATTTAGGGAAACATATATTGATAAAAGACAAAAACGCGCGTAAAAATATATCTTAGTATTTTTAACGAATTGCGTAAAGCTTATTTAGCCTGTGAAGCGTATCACTGACTAATAAAGTGAAGCTTATTTAGCCTGTGAAGCGTATCACTGACTAATAAAGTGAAGCTTATTTAGCCCGTGAAGCGTATCATTGACTAATAAAGTGAAGCTTATTTAGCCTGTGAAGCGTATCATTGACTAATAAAGTGAAACTTATTTAGCCTGTGAAGCGTATCATTGACTAATAAAGTGAAGCTTATTTAGCCTGTGAAGCGTATCATTGACTAATAAAGTGAAACTTATTTAGCCTGTGAAGCGTATCATTGACTAATAAAGTGAAACTTATTTAGCCTGTGAAGCGTATCATTGACTAATAAAGTGAAACTTATTTAGCCTGTGAAGCGTATCATTGACTAATAAAGTGAAACTTATTTAACCTGTGAAGCGTATCATTGACTAATAAAGTGAAGCTTATTTAGCCTGTGAAGCGTATCATTGACTAATAAAGTGAAACTTATCTAGCCTGTGAATTATATCAAATTCTGATCAACTTAACCTTAATTATCATGAAAACTGTATCGGTTTTGATCAATTGATGCTTATTTGGCACTTGAAGTGTACAAATGTATGATCAATTGCTTATCTGGCACTTGAAGTGTACAAGTTTATGATAAGTTGCTTATTTGGCACGTGAAGTGTACAAGTGTATGATCAATGCTTATCTGGCACTTGAAGTGTACAAGTTTATGACAAGTTGCTTATCTGGCACTTGAAGTGTACAAGTGTATGATCAATTGTTTATTTGGCACTTGAAGTGTACATGTTTATGATTATTTTTGGCACTTGAAGTGTACAAGTGTATGATCAATTGCTTATCTGGCACTTGAAGTGCACAAGTTTATGATCACTTGCTTATTTGACACTTGAAGTGTATAAATTTATGAACAATTTGAAGTTTAATAGCACCTGAAGTATGTCAGTTTATTAAACCTGTTTCTTGACTGTCTACATTTTCTCTTTCTCATTCCAAACTTTCAGCAATATCTTTTCAAACTATTAAATGTATAATTAAAAATATATTCTGTTTTATCAGTACGTAGCTTAACAAACAGACGGATGGAGTAACTTTAAGAAAATGTTACCATTGACTTATTGTAAAAGCTGTTGCCATAGGAGTTGTTATGGGTTCGGAAGTGAAGATAACCTGTGCAATCTACAGGTACATGGAGACAATACAAAGAATACCGTCGTAACCTGCTTGTAAGTCGAGCCAAACTGCAAACAACAAGGATCTTGATCTGCCGTGCCTGCAAATCATGGTCGATGTTGTTTGTTCTACTGATTACCCCATAAAAACTGCACAGACCCAAATCAGCCAGTGCATTAAAAACGGAGAGTGCTTTAGACCACTCGCCCCCCCCCCCCCCGACCAATGTTAGTCACATGGTTTAATTTCTGCTATCGCTTTACATTTAATCACTTATTAAAGTATACCGCTTATAATAAACCTTTTTTAAAATCTGGATATCTATCTGGATTTGATACACATATTTTAATAAGCGTCTCAGAAGTACCTGTATGTGAGATAGGCATGCATAATTCTACATGTTGACGGTAATACTTACATATCAAATTTCTAATACAGCGGAATAATATAAAAACGTAATTCAAATATCAAAGTAACCCATTCAGTCACTCGTAAGGACGCTCCATGCTGTCAACTAGAAAGTCCAGTTAATACAAAGACCTTTAAGTATATACTTATATATTATGAAAAAACACGTGTACTCCAAATGACTCATACACATGGCGGGGTGAAAATGTTAACGGCACGTATAAATATAGTAATGTGTACAAGTACATTTGATTGATGCAGCTGACACCCATCTTCTCAAGCTATATATCTGATATAGAGAAAGAGTGAAACACAAAGTCATATGATTTCATCCTGCGTACTATCAGCATCAGCATCATCATCATCATCATCATCATCATTAATAATAATAATTTTCAGCTTTGTTTTTATGGTGGATTGGTTGTTCGGCTTTTCTTGCAAAGTCAGTGATTTAAAATACTACACGTGTCTTGGTTCTAGATGAACTGAGGGTAACCCATTGTATGCAAAGATTACAATTTTGTTGAGTGGTACAGTCGAAAAAGAAAGCAAAGTCGGCTATTACCGACATTTGCAAAATTAAGATTTGCAGCTAGTTCATATTTGAAGCACATATGGAATATACAACATTTAATTAAAATATGTCTTTCTTGCATTCCCTGTTTTGTCCCAATAAATCAGACCTGGTCCTGAATGAAAGTGTGCCAGAAAATTTTAATAGGATGTAAAAACAATTAATGATTGAAAATATTAAATTTATGTTCAGTGAGATGTTTAGAATTCCATGATCAATAATAAAGTCATCAGTACCATTATTATTGTTGTTGTTGTTGTGGGGTTTAACGCCATTTTTCAGCACACGATAGGCCATATATGGCGGCCAGTATTAATGGTGGAGGAAGAACCCGGGAAAACCCCGGAAAGAACCACCGACCCACCAGTATTATTGTACTTTGAAATTACCATTGATTGAAAATACAAGTATAACGTCATAAATTAATTCAATAATTATCTTCGTGGATATATTATTTTTTGGGCGGGGTAGGGGTAGATAAACACAGACATAAGTGAACGCAGTGTGCGTTTGAGAGATATATAGGTCCTAAATTTGACTGAAAAATGTTTCAATAAATATGTGGCAAGTTTTGTGAAATGTCTTCGGAATCGGCCTGGTCTGCTCTTACTGAGTCTTTGTTCTTTAACGCAAAACTGGTTTAATGATAACGAAACACGTGTTCCTTTCTTATGGGACCGCACACGATTCTTGGTAAATTAGAACGCAGTTGCACCACTTGACTAAAAATTCCTGTTTACATTTAATGAAGCATTTTCACAGTATATGTATTAAAGCTGTGCAAACTACCCCACCCCAAATTCATTTAAAATGTACAACATTAACAAACCCATGGAATCGAAACAAGGAGCCTGAGATCTCGCTTGCTCATTTCCATTAGAGGCAGGCCATTTAATTTCGGGGGGGGGGAGGGATGACTTGTGATTTTTGCGAAGAAAAGAAAAGATTATGGGTCTCATGCCACTTAAAAGCCATTCTTATTCTGATTTAGTGGAACACCAACCCCACTCACATTCTATCCATTATATCTGTTGAAATTTGTTCATTATCCGGATATATCACAACTCAAAAGAAAATCATAGGTAACCCTCCCGAAATTTAAATACATGGTTCCTTAGTCATGTTGGTGAATGTTATATAATCTGGTAGTTAACATCAATGGATCTAATATGAAAATTTATCAATAATTACAACGAGAAATGAGGCTTTTATCATTCTTGTATGTGTGCAGGTATATACAGTTGTCACTAGAAGAAAACGAGGCTTGTATATAGTGTTTACCACATACAAACACGCATACTTACGTTTCCTAAGATCGACTGCACGAAACTCTCGTGACGCAGGGAGTGAACATTTCACACCTGCCTAGTGCGTACATGTACACAGCGAAGTTTTCCAAAGTGTGCACGTACCGTTTATAAGGACACTAGTTCTTGTTAGGTTACTTAGTGTTATTCTAGTGCAAGGTTTCCATCCAGTTCAAACTGTTTTCTCTCCCACTCCACTGATTAACACGTATTTTGTCTCATGGCATCTGAGTGTGTGTGTGTGTGAGTGTGTGTGTGTGTGTGTGTGTGTGTGTGTGTGTGTGTGTGTGTGAGAGAGAGAGATTAATTGTATAGCATGTTTAAATCATATATACAATTTTAATTAAAGAGAATGGACTATATTTTCTCGTTATTATAATTTTGTTTAAATGATTCCCAAGTGTGGGTATTCATCACTGATGTCGAGAGTAAAGAAGCAGTGGTCATCTATTGAAACTACATAAAATATATGCGTATTCGTACGCCATTGGCGAGTCACAACTTGATATACAAACATTTAATTCTCTGTGGATTTGGGGTTAATCTTTGTCAACACGCTTTTTGTTGCTGCTTTTAGTTCTGCTTTCATTTTATTTGGTCTATATTATCCTGTCTTCATTTTGTTTTAATTTGTCTGCAGCAGATCTGAAGTTACATAAGTAATTTGTCGCAATGTGTATGATTGTCTGGGATCGTTTGGAATTTCGAAAACGACAAAATGAATAACAATCGGCAATCTTTGCTAGCATTTCAGAGCAGACGTTTACGTAAACATTCCTATCCGCTGCAATATAGTCAATAGGGGCGTGGGCGGTTGTGATTGCATTGTAAATTTCACTCGCCAAGGTCAGACTTTAAGAATATTTTCATAGAAAAAGTTTCGATGTTGGTAATTTTTGTTGAACTTTATCAACTTATCGAAACTTTTAACTTAAGATCACGAAGAAACTTTTGTATTGTTTTTTTTACTCAAATAATAAAAAAGTTTTACAACTGCTCAAGAATTTCTGATAGCATTTGAGCAGACTGTCTTCCCTGTAAAATTCTGTTCGTGCTTGTTTGGGACACGCGTACGAATTTCTTTCCCATATTAATCTCATGCAGACACTGTGATATAACAAAATTCAATAACATTAAATTTCGGAATGCGCATGATACATTTTATCAGTATAGACACCCTTGATGACAGTTTCTGTGTAGAGAAAAGAATATAAGCCACGACATTTTCTGGATCTAAATGCGTTTGAAACATGCGCTTTCAATTCCGCACTTAAGAGTCGGGTGCAAAGTTCAGTAATGATTTTTTCAAATTCAAATATGTAAAAGGACTGAAATTCCACCAATGAAACAATGTCTCTGCTTTTGACAGTTACAGCTAGGATAAGCTCAACCAAGCCAACCACTCCGGCATGAACGGCGTTTGGGGGCGGGAAGTGGGGCGACCGCCCCAGGCCCCGCTCTTGACGGAGGCCCTGCGCTTCAGGCCTAAGGTCGTCCTTATGAGTTTGTCAAGCTATATTCTCCGGTAAATTGGAAACGCTGATACAGGCCGCACGTAATGCACACAAAGTTGCGTCAAATCGCGAAAGTTGATCTAGTTTAGACTTGATCAGTGTTTGCAGCAGAATACCAATCGAGATACCGATACCCTGGCCCCGCGTGGTCATGGTGGGCCCTAGGCCCCACGTTCTCTTAACGCCGCCTCTGCAGTCCGGTGGCCTAAGTGGTTAGAGCGTTCGCCTCAGATGCGGGAGGTCGCGGATTCGAGCCACGGCCGAGTCATAACAAAGACTTATAAAAATGGTACTACATGGGTGTTACATTTCTGCGGCATGATGCTTCTGTGTTGGACATAGCTATAAAATCCAAATCACACTCTCTCTCTCTCTCTCTCTCTCTCTCTCTCTCTCTCCTAAAAGCTACGTTACAAATCAAAATCCCCCCAACTCCAATAATCCTGGCCAGCTAAACCCATATATACTCTGTTTTATCTTCATCCATTTCTAGACTGGTTCCTATTACAATATATAATTAGTACCGTGAGTCCTTCGGGGCTACTACTCCCATCCCGTACTGCCGTGGCCAACCGATAATTGAAATGTATGTCACATGGCGTACCTCTCGGCTCGAAAGATGGAATGATGAAGAAATTTACATTTAGCGTGATCCTTTGTGCTAAAGTCAAATTTGAAATTTGTTCCGCATATAATTATTTTGCCATTATTTCGGATTACAGCCTCAGTCCAACATTCACTGATTTTACTGAAATGAGGAACAATAACCTCTGCATACCATTATTGTCAAGTTTGCTATAACCTCAGTGATTAGCGATCTCGGTATTCAGTCTGGATCGATTAAGTCGTGTTCCATGCATGAAATAGACAGTGGCTATAAAGAGTTGACCCTAAACGATTTTCAGAAATTTTCAGTGAAAATTGAGGACAAACATACGTAGAGCCCGTATGTTGGGTCATAATGATTTATTACAGTATTCACCAAAGTTTGTTTTAATTTTCTTTATTTTAAAATGACTGATGTTGCTGATACAGAGAGAGAGAGAGACAGACAGACAGACAGAGAGACAGAGATAATACAGAAAGCAATTATGTAGTCCTAAATATGGAAGGGTAGATATATTTCCTGAATGGAAAAAGAAAGTAATTCCAAACATGATATGGCCTCTGTGGCAATAAAAGAGGTATCGCCACTGTGGTGATATCAATTTGTTCTCACTGATAAATTTCACTGTTTCAGTATGAAATATATAAGGACATACAATCACATTTTATACAAAAGTAACATCCTGGAGTAAAAATATACCATGAGGTTAATCATCTGTGGAATTAATTTAAGCGAAAATTCGGCTAACTGGCAATTATATTTCCGAAAATACAACCGTCGTTGCTTGTTTTACAGATATGGTAATGTTGTCCATGTCCAAAGGTTGGTTCCAGAAACTTAGCTTCTTCCATGATTATGCATGATTTTATTTCTGACACTTTGGTAATGAAAGTGAAATTGCGTCTTAGGAATTGTCTCAAATTTGTTTTGTTAGCATTTCGTCTGATGTTATCCCGTTCCGAGTGCGAGTGACCCTTACTACTAGGACGAGTGCAAAGCACTGGCATCGTTGAGACTTTAATTTCTTGCATACAAAATGGTTAGATATATTTTTGTAAATTAAGTTCATAGCTAAATGAAAGCAAGCATTACAATGAATTTGAAGAAAATGTTTACAAATATTATCAATGACTTTAAGTGATGACGTTAAGATTTTATCCCATAACTGAAGTGTCAGTCTACCTGTGTGAAATATATATATATATATATATATATATATATATATATATATATATATATATATATATATATATATATATATATATATATATATATATATATATATATATATATATATATATATATATATATATAATTGTGATAAAAAAAACAACACAAACGCCGAAAATTCTGTGCAACTAGTTTCGCATTTAATGTATGCTTCTTCAGGCACGAAATGTTTTGAATGTAACGGATGACGTCTTTTATTTTAAAACAACAATTACGTCATTACGTAACGTCATAAATGATATGCATCATTATAACCATTTTATAACAATTATATACGACAGGATCTAAAAGATACACGAGTCTCTAATAAAACTTGAATTAGTAAAATAATAAAATGAACTAGAGACAAACAGTCATACATATAATTATATTGTTATAAAGGATATACAATATATCAATGTAAATTATACAATTTTATATAGTGCATTAGCATTAAGTCCATTAGGATACAGAGTATCTAACTTATGAATCCAATAAGTTTCTTTTATGAGTCTATTCATGTCACCATGCACAATATCTATTGGCATGAAAGAAAAATCAAGTAGAGAGTGATTATTGGTGTTAAAGTGTGTTGAAACATTAGAAGAAAACTGAGGATCTCTATAATTTTTTATATGAAAGCGATGATTATTCATTCTCTTAGAAACTTGTTGTAGTGTTTGTCCAACATATCGCATGCTACATTTTTTACAGGTTATTAAATAAATCACATCAGTTGATATGCAGTTAGTGTTATCGCGTAGAGAAAATACCTCTTTTGTATTAGCACTACTGAAAGAAGTACTTTCTCTTATGTTTGCACATTGAGAACACCGGTGTCTGTTACATTTAGATGACGAAAAGTGTATTTTTTTATTTTCTGTCTGTTTAGTTCTGATTAAAAAATCTTGCAAATTCTTGGGTCTTCTATAAGCGAGAACTGGTTTAATTTTGAAAGTGATTTGACGCTAGTTTTATTGGATAAATTTAGGAGACTATAATATTTATTAATTATACGACCTATATTAGGTAATGAAGGATTATATTATATTGTGAAAGGAATTACATCTCTCTCTATTTTACATTATGCTGTTTTTAAAGCCTCATGTTGAGTAAGATTAAGGGCTTTATTCAGTGCAGAATCAATTATGTATGTAGGATAATTTCTATTTTGGAAATAAGTTCGTAATTTATTCAAAGAATTTTGTAATTGACAATCATCTGAAATATATATATATAACCCCCTCCCATTGTCACCATTATCGAATACAATTGGTCTTTTTTTGTTGGCGATGCTGTAAGCGCATGTTTCTTTTATCCGAGAGGGAGCCAAGAATTTTGTATGGTTTCACTCTTTTTTACAAAGTCTAAAGTTATGGTGTGATTTGCTTTAGTTTTACCTAGTATATATATATTTTTAAATTTATGTTTCATGTGTGAGTGTTTTGTCATCGTTAGATGCTAATAATTATTATACATACATTGTATGTATAATCGAGACCCTAATGTGTATCTTGACATTTTTGTAGGTCTTGTCAAAAGCTTTCACTTTTGGTATAATACTTTTGATACATATGTATGTAAAAACCAAGTTGCCAGTTTTTTTATGTAATGTTTATGATTCAATTTAATAATCTATATGTATCGGTACCGTTATAATTTTCAAATTTTGCAACAAATTTCTTAAATTCAATTTTTACATAATTTACATCAAATAAAATGACATTTAATACGTTCAAACATTGTATTAAATAAGACTCATGTATTAACATCCAAACAGGAGATACTTAAATTCCACCGTATTTTTCCAGCACCTGGCATCCAAACCCCAGACAGCTTGTGTAAATAATTAAACAACTTCTTTGCAACAAGAAAAACCGTTAGGAATACGATAACGTATATCTCCTACCTCTATGAGAACATTATTACTTTTATCACATGGTGGGAGTAAGTTTGTTAAATTGACATGTGCGTGCAATACATTCAAATACATTCCACAATACAAATGAAAAAGTACTCCTTAATGGTACAGTGATACAAAAATTATCCTGACAAAACATGTTGTGGGTATTTAGTTTGAAGTCTAACTGAATTATTATGCCTGTGACAGAAAGAAAACTAGGAAGCATATTTTTAATGTAAAATTTACCTAACGTTCAGTTTGTTTATATTTATTAATAGCAATCTGAGTATTTTATTCTTGGAAAATTACTAGAAATATTTATCTTTAGGTTTTAAGCATAATGTTGCAATAATAATAATAATAATAATAATAATAATAATAATAATAATAATATTGTAATAATAATAATAATATTGTTATTATAATAATAATAACAACAACAATAATAATAATAATAATAATAATAATAATATTATTATTATTTATATTATTATTATCATCATTATTATTATTACAATTATTATGAATTTTTTTAAAAAGCATTTATAGAAAAGGTATGTAAATAATCAGAAACATCTGAACTCCATTTCTTTGAATATTGAAAACTTTCCAAACAAGTAACACTTATTCTCAGTCACCACGTACTGCCATTATAATTTTTATTTCGCAGACTAGTGGGTGTCTCGTCTATGAAATTTTAATCTATCAACATGAAAACTCCGACATAGCAGAATGTCCTAATTTTTGACGTCGATTTTGTAAACCTGAACGTTAGTGTAAGTATTTTAATAATTATTTTGTTTAATGTGATGCAAATAATTACGTAAATATTAGGCAGTCTTTATTTGAAACAACTATATTTCACATTATACAACTATCTTTCACATTATTATGTGTATTAAACACTGCCATGACCGATAATTGGACATTTTTTTGCACGAGTCTCATGCTTCTCGAATGCAAGGCGAGAAATAAAGCAAAACACGTAAAACGTCACGCACTCAAAATAACTTTATCAACCATTGACAATCAAAAACAACTTATGTCGGTTAACCTTCATAAATTTTCTAAATCCTAAAAATTGCTATAATTCAGTTGTCAAGATTTAGGTGTTAATACTTGCTTGTCTTTATTGATTCAGGAATATCTTCCTTTTCGCAAAAGAATGGAAATATGTATAACATTAAACCGTTCAAATTAAATTCAGATCTTAATGACATCTACATTATATATACGATATTTTCTATATCAAGATCGAGATCGAGATCGATCGAGAGAGAATATCATCATGGATATAAATATTGGCTAACGACGATATAATCGATGGAATAATCAAGAGTATCATAATCATTCTTGGTCACATCTAGAATCGATATCATTAGCTATATTCTCCGATAAAAGTTACACGAGGTCACATACTAGTCTGTGTGGTCTTGATTTATTCTTCTTCCGAGTCAGATTCATTGTTATCGTCCGAATCCGACTTTTCATTTGCTCCTTCGTACAACAGATCCATGACAACATCTGCAAAACCGTTTCCTCGTGCTAATTCCAAAGCTGTTTTGTTATCATACGTAACTGCATTAACATCAACATCTGAACAGGTGAACAGAAATTTCAGAACGTCAACGTTTCCATTTTCTGCAGCCCAGTGAAGCACGGTTCTTCCAGTCTTTAGCTCCCTGGCATTCACGTCAGCTTTTTTCTCCAGAAGGAATTGCAGTAATTCGAGGTTTCCATCCTTGGCGGCGAGATGGAGACATGCGAGGCCCTCACAATTTCTGATTTCTAGACTCTGGCCAAATGTCACTGATTTTGCAAGTGCTTTCATAATTGTGAGGTTCCCCTTTCCCCTGCAAGCTGCATGAAGAGCTGTGTCCCCCCTGCGATCTTGGTAAGTCAACGAGGCTCCCTTCTCAACAAGTCGTTTGACAATTGTCGTCTGCTGAGTTAGAACCGCCAAAAGGAGCGCCGTCTGGAACAAATTGTTCTGAATATCCAGGAGACGTGGGTCGGAACACAGTTCTATGAATAACAAAGCATAGTCTTCACGCTGTTGTATTATTGCGATATGTAACAACGTGTCCCCATCTTCATCTTGAGAAAACACTTGGCACTCGCGGTCAAGGTCAGATACATCTTCAGGTGTTAGTGATGCTTGAAACTGTTCTTGCGTGTTATCGGAGCTTTCAGCTGACACAATATTTAATAGTTTCTGACACAGAAAATAGAGAGGCAAGTCCTTGGTTTCCAGGTAAGATGAATTCTGGGAAATATTGCACACATCTCCATGGCCTGGACTGATCATGACTGAATATCCATGAGAGGAATTTCTAGCCGGAGTCATTACATTGTTATTAGAGCTTGAGGAATCCATGGAAACATAACCATATTTCTGACTCGTGTTGTCTGATGACGCGTGAATCATCCCTTGGAACTGAATCTGAAAAAGGAAAAGGTTACGGGTAATTATCGCTATTACTTACAGGATTTAACGATATCTAGTATGGTTACATACATACATACATACATACATACATACATACATACAGACATACATCGTCGTTATAACGATGCAACAATAAATATCATAGATGTGAAGATTTTCTTGTTACAATACGATTTAACTAATCGCAAAAAAAATCCTAGTGTTCAATGGTTAAGTCTTTGGGTAAGGCTTTACCTTGCCTTTATTGAGTTTAACGCCATTTTTCAGCATATAATAGGCTATACATGGCGACCGGTATATTTGTTTGAGGAAGAACTCGGCAATATCATGGGAAGAACCATCGGCCCACGGAAAGCTACCGATAAACTATCGCACCTACCCACGTTAGTCGACCCGAGACTCTTACCCAGCAGTACAGGGTGAGATGTACGAGTGATATGTAAAGGCATGCACCACTCAGCCACTTAGTAGAACTAAAAACTAGTCGACAGAAGCATATCGAAAAACGCTGCGTAATATTGCCTAATAGTTTACATGTTTTTTTGTACGTGGCAAATATAATCTGAACCGTATCGATGTGTCTCTTGTTTATTACTCCGTTATTAGCAAAATTATGACAAAAGTATAACGGTTAAACGCTGGCAATCGATTATTTACCATCTAGAAAACGATCAAAATATTTTTTTAAATTGCTACGTATTATATCCTTTGTTTACCGTCCCTTTTGTGTGTAACTTCTTCTTGCCGATTTAAAAAAAATGAAAATCACCAAGAGTATAGAAAATATACAGAACATAGTTATTTCGTTCATCGATTTATAATTTACAACCTGATTGTCACCAGGGGATCCATAACACTGTCATCGTCTACACGTTTCAAATAAACTAAAATTTTTAAGGTAAACAACGGGCCTGCTTGTTGTCCTTTTTCGGTTTTCGGAAAGGTATATTTTCAGTGACACAATAACTGTGGATAACTGATTAAGTTAAGATCATTAAAAACGGTAGCAATACAAATTTAAGACTTGTAATTTGATGCAGATGATATAGTGACTTCTATGCAGGGGTGTATTAACCATTAAGCAGACCAAGCACGTGCTTAGGGCACCAGAGCCAAAGGGGACACCACAAAGTTGAGAAAAGGGTGAAAAGAAAAAAAAACGAATGAAGATTTGTAAAATAAATTGATAAAACTACTGCAAATTGATCATAATGTTCTGTTTCTTGATCATGGTGCACCCTAGGGTTATCTTCCCAGGAAAGGAGGGAGGCACCAAGATTTGTCAATGCTTAGGGCACCAGTGAGCCTTAATCCGCCCCTGCTTCTATGCGTGTATCATCATGACACCCGAGGCTGAGATGCACATCGTCAACAAACATACATGCATGCAAATATAAGTGCATACAATGATCAGTTGGTTTAGTTCAGTATCTAAGAATCGTTAAAACCATCATCATCTGCAGTAGCGGTAGCATTAGCAGTAGTAATAATAATAATAATAATAATTATATAAATATGATACATATTTCAGACAACTTGTGCATCAATGATTAACCTCAGTCTACAATACACACTAATTTACATAGCTAAAAGAATGTATTACCGTCATTTCAAACTGTTCTTGTTATTTCTACCTTCTTATTCTTGAAGTGAGTATATTCTTTTATTTGTCGTCGCATTCAACTTCTTACTGTCGAATGAATTGTGATATGCAAGTGAGGATAGAATATATATACAAGAATCGATCGCACTGTGGGTAATTCCGCTGGAAAACCCCAAATCTATTTTAAGCTATGAATGGTAATTACAGTACAGCCTATATAACTGTAGAAATTACATTACTAAGCTCCGTCATCAAATTGAATTACGTAAAGGAGAAGATTGCTAATTTAAAGTCGAAGATCGTTACTCCTCTCTATTGCATCAATACAGAAAAAAATTCACAATAAAATATTACATATTATATCGTCATGCATTTATTATATTATTATTATCACCACTGTTTTATATCGTCATTTTTATATCTTTGCAACGAGTATATTCGTATTTAACTGAAATTGTATATTTACGTTAAGTGACCCAGATATCTCGATCCAAATTTAACCACCCCAGTAATATATTTACATAATGACTCAGAGAGGCATGCAGATTACAAATGTAATTTATAATAAAAAAACGGCCACAAGTATGGTTGCGTACTACTATAAGTCAAATGGTAGTGCTTCCCATGAGTAGTGGTGGATTAAAGCATTATGATTCCTATGTGAACTGATGTAAAATGATTCCCAATGGTGAACGATATAGTTTGAATCTTTGGGTATACAGCTGGAATTTTTGGGTATTAAATAAAGGGTAACATAACTGGGATCTTTGGGTATTAAAAAATGGGCAGTAGAACTAGTATCTTTGGGTATTAAATAATGGTCAATATAAAAATAGAGTGTAACATTATTATCATTATCGCAACATTCACGCATGGAAGAGTGACTTATTTCATTTGGTGACCAGTTTTAATTAATGGAGGGAAAACCCATGTAGGAACCATCGACCCACGGGAAGCTACTGGCAAGCTTCCTTACATGCCAACAAAGGCCGAGCCCAAGACTCGAAACCCACGCGGACAGAGGTGAGATGTAGTGAACGATAATGGCGAGTGATTTAGACCACTAAACCACCCCAAGCCCAGACACTCTTGGCAGTATATTGTCTATCGGAAAACGATACTCTGCGCAACTACTACTGCTACTACTAATGACAGTAACGACGAAAGTAGTGTTAATATAATGAAAAATAAAAAATAATGTTATCTTCATTATCAAATTAAACAAAGGATGATTAAGCTATATGCAATTCAATCTTATCAAATTATTGTTATACTGTTAAATTATATTATACTGTATTATTTTGAAATAGTTCTCGTCATTTAAGTACCTAAATCTGTAATTACATTATTTGACTGAAAACTGCACCAGATTTATTTTAATCGTTGACTTAAGAAGATAATACGAACAGTAAAATGTTCTGTTATTTGAAAATGCTGAAATACATGATAATTGTTATTCAGTAGTTGATAAAACACATGTTGTCTTTATTAAACAATTACTTGCTTTAATAAGCTGAATTAATAGGTGACAGAAATATACACAGGCCACAGATAATACATAATGCTAATTTTGTAACATAATGCTAATTTTGTAACAAACACAAATATTAGTCCTGATATTATACAATAACTATTGAAGGCTTCTGTTAACAGGTATATGTTAAATACATATTTCATCTCAACAATATATATCAATATATATATCAATATATATATATATATATATATATATATATATATATATATATATATATATATATATATATATATATATATATACATACATATTGGAATGCTTTAGGGATCTTTGGGTATAAAATAAGAAGCAACAGAAGAAAAAAGGTGTTCAGCATTGCATTATTATTGCTACACGAACACATAAAAGAGTTAACTATTTCATTTGATTTCAAGAGAATGTTTTGTATTATGTATGCCTTTGTCTCTCGAAGATAATAACAATAATTAAATTACATGGTTTCTATTTTGTTGAAGTCCTTCACTTAGGAGCTTATCTGTGTGGGTAAGTTGTTTATGTGTGGATAAGTTGATATAGTATATATTATGAGTTTTTTCAAACTATGTTTCAAAAATATTCTGACTCGATAAGTAAAAAAGACTAACGCAATGTCACAAAGAATTAATACAATCCGGTCAGTTAACTGTGTGTGTGTGTGTGTGTGTGTGTGTGTGTGTGATTTGGATTTTTAACGTAGCTTTAACACTTTTCAGTCATATCGCTACGATGTCTGCAGTGTGGCAGCTTATTGTGATGTTTAGCACTGGGGCATTATGCTGCAGACATGTGTAGCATGATGTCCCACCCAGTCACATTATCCTGACACCAGGCCGACCAGTCCTAACAACTAACTTCTTAATGCTGAGCGCCTAGCGGGGCAGCTGTTAGTACCATTTTTAAAAGTCTTTGTATGACTCAGCCGGAGATCGAAACCACGACCTCTCACATCCGAGGCGGACGCTCTAACCACTGGGCCACTGGAGCGGTCGCACTTTGTAATAAACACAAATTACTGAAATTGTATTATCTAAGAACATAAATAAACATAGTTACAATATTCGACTGAATGTTGAATAATATTTATTTTATCCGTTGTCTTGAGACGATAATTACTTTAGCTAAATGTTCTGATTTTTTAAAACGCTTACAAGCACGATACTTTTTATTCATTGGTTGATACAGTACGTGTTTCTTTTTCATATTATTGTTTTATCATTCTGAATTAAAAAGTAAAAATATACACAAGTCACAGATAAATACTACATTAATTTCGAATAACCACACAACTATCACGCTGTTTGTCATGATTATTATTAGCGGCACACTAACATCTTAAAAAACTATTTTGGGTTCCACTAAAAGGTATATAATAAACACGCTTTTCATTCAAATCACACATACTGCTTATGTGTATTTTGTTGAATTTGATAGTTAAATATATATCCTTGTAAGTAAGTAAAGATGTATCAGAGCATAGACTTTCAAGGTACCCGATATTATGCGTTTATGGTATATTATAAACATGTTCTATTCGTTTACCTGATAACGTAAGGCGGAATTTTAAAATCCACTCCGATATCATGGTTTTTGTCGTACCAGTCAAGTTAACATCGTAGAATGCCTTCTGATTATATTTCACAGTCCGATTACGGATCTATTTTTAGAAGTGGAAGTAAGAAATAAAGCAAGCGTTGATTGGTTGGGTTAATTTACTTCCATTTCGATTTTCCCCAGTCAGTACTTTCTTTTATAACGGTAATTGCAATATTATAAAGGTAGAAACGCGGTGAAAAATATAATGAAAGTGGTTCCGCTGTTACAATGTCCCAAATTAAAACTATAACCTTTTACGGCAGGTAAAAGTGACGAGTCAGTTGTTGTTGTTATAGGGTTTAACGCCATTTTTCAGGACAAGATAGGTTATATATGGCGGCCAGTATTAATGGTGGAGGAAGAACCCGGAAAACCCTGGAAAGAACCACTGACCCATGAGAGGCTACCGTCAGTCTTTCTGACATACCCACATTGGCTGAGCCCGAGACTCGAACGCAGGCAGACAGAGATGGTAGTGATCCGTAAAGGTGAGCGATTTAGACCACTCGGCCACTCGGGGCCTCTGACGAGTCAGTTATTCATTACCTGTATCAAAACAGCGTGAAAAGCTGAACTAAGAACAGTTTCTGAGCGAGAAAAGCATGCTTTAACCTGGGAATGGTCCGCCAGTTGCTTTCATTTTCGAAATATGGATCTATTTTTGAACAGGAAGTAAGTAAATATTGCAAGCGTTCATTGGCTTCCGTTTATTTACTACCGTCGATAATTCCTAGTCAATGCTTTCTGCACGAATGGCTTTTCAATGATATTAAAAATGGAAATAGGGGTCACGGAAAACGAAAGCGTTAACACTGTCCCACTGTTCTAAATTTCTGTCATGGGCAGGTAAAACTATCAATCAGATAGATCTAGCTATTAATTGCATCTAAACACGTACACAACGACCCTCGAGAACTGTTTGCAGCAGCGTGTATCTGTATCTGTATTGAATATCGTCGCGCATACAATGGATCACGTGACAACCTGATTAAAAATCAATATCTCGGAGATGACAGAGATCTCTCGGACAAGGACTGATGCAAGGTCATGTTATGTTGATCCTTCCATTCACCAATCAGATGACAGCTTTTGCATATATGAAATTGAAAAGTTAATTCGGAACATAACGTTTTTAACGATAACAATCTAATGAACATGCAACAATTTTTTTTGATAGGTTACTTAAAATAAATGAAACGAGAATTCCAAATGTTACCATAAAATAAATCTTTGTCAGATCTATATAAAAGAAAATGATCTTAATTTAATCAGATTGTAATATTTAATTGCTGCAATCTTGGCAGTGGGAAAACAATAGTCAGCGCAAATAATAATGATAGTAATAATAATAATAATAATAATAACAATGACCAAGACCATTACGTATATGAAGATAGTAATGACGTGAAGATAGTAATGACGTGAGCGATGATAATACAACGATGATTACAGTAAAGTTACATATATAAAAAAAATCAAAGACTTTGTAATCTGTCGTGAAAGTTAATATGTCAAAATATATTTTTTGTCAGTGAAATTACTACTACTAATACTACTACTACTACGTACTTATGATGATAATCATACTGAAAAACAAAAAACACACAAAAAAAAACTTAACACAAAGAGGACAAAACAAAAAATTGAATGTACTCACATTCCAGTCCATTGGTACCCTCGTTCTCAGATTTGTTTACTTGACGATTCAATTACGACATATTGGAACTAAATTAACGTTCCCCCTCCCCACTCCTCCAAACAATTAGAAGGAGGATACACAGTGATGCAATCGTTAGCGTGCATGAATCTCGACCGAAAGGGCGCGGGTTCTGAATCATACGATCGGATCAGCACGCGTCGGTTAATGTGGTGTGTCTTTGCGTTAGTCATTTTATATGAGGCGCCGTAGCGGACAAAAGCTGGTCCAATGAGAAAGTTGCAGTTGAAATTTCGATGTCGTATGTCGAGAAATCCAATATTACGTGTGGGATCAAATTGCATCTCCTTAAAGTTCCATTTTCAAGATCGAGATTTTAGATTTTATATGTTGAATTATACAGTGGTGGTTTAAAGATCTATTTCCTATGTCGACGATTTACAGCGTGTATTTTGAATTACACAACGATGGTTGAAATTTCAATACCATATGTCGAGAATCCCTAATTCACACGTTGTATACAACACTGTTTGTGATGAAAGTTCCATTTCATATGGTGAGTATTTAGATTTCATCTGTTGAATTTCACAGCAACGAGAAGCAGCCTCCTTGCTTGAAGTTAACTCGGTCCGTTCACGAATGCGTCCTCTAGCGAATAAATTCATAGTAATTCTCGACCTGTGAATGGTAACTTTCAAACTGTAAATGCATGAAATGTAATGGCGTTTCATAATTGAATACACGAATGATGTATTTTAATACTCGATATTATTTTGAATTGTTGAAGTGGACATTGTGTAATGTTACTTTTAACACTAACATATCATTTCACCATATAAAAATAACAATTCTGGCAAACACAATAAAATGTCCAATCACCGCTGTGCAATTCAATAGATACAATCTAATAACTCAACATACGAAAAGGAATTTTCAGCACAATGAACGTGATTCAACATGTTAAACTAAAACTCTCGACATATGACATTAAAATTTAAACAACCGCCGTGCAATTCAGAAGATACAATCTAAAAACTGGATATTGGGCATCGAGTTTTCAACTAGCGCTGTGTAATTCAACTGATAAAATCTAAATACTCAACATATGAAATGGAACTTTCAACATAAATTCTTTGAACCAATACGTAAATTAGGAATTCTCGACGTATGACATTGAAATTTCAACCACCGTCGTGTAATTCAAACTACACAATCTAAAACCTCGACATAGAAAATATAACTTTCAATCACTGCTGTTTAATTCAACAGATACAATCTAAACTCTCGACCTAGAGAATGGAATTTTAAGGACAAGCATTTTTGATACAACATGTGAAATTGGAATTCTGGACATATGACATTAAAATTTCAATTATAACGTTCTATTTGGACCAGATTTTGTCCGCTACGGCGCCTCATAGTTTTACTCATTTTTGCTTAGACACTAACTAATGGTGTCGATTTACCGTAAAACAAGCCAAACAAAGTCATCCTTTGTATCAACTACTGAACGTGTATTATCTAGGAACACACTATTAAGTTTATGTTGTCGTTTGGGTCATTACACTATTTCCGTTTAGAAATATTCCGCATGCACAGGTAATTGTGGGTCGGAAAACTGGCTGTTATATATACATTGTTACATCTATGAATATGTGATGACGCAATTTAGTTTTATATACGAATTAACATACAGAGATGTCTTATTTATTAACTTCCGCATCCCCCTTTAAAAAATAAATAATAAAAGAGAATAGAGAAAAGAAGTAAGAGAAGTTATAAAGAATGTAGGTAGACTTATGTACTGCTATCAGTGTATATATCAATGTGGAAAGGTGCTCTTATTCATCCAGCGTAATACAAAAGAGATAGGTGCAGAGTAAAAAGAGAGAATAATAATAATTCTGGATTGTGTAGATATCTATCAATTTTCATACATGTATTATGGTAATTTAAAGCGACTGGCAAAAATATAACAATGATATTACACTATATTTTACATACATGTGTGCTGTTTGTTTTAAAACACTAACATGTATTGTTTATTTTTATTCACTTTTTCCTTCTCACAAATGTGGCATCCTTTTATAAATATTCTGTACAAGATAAAGATAGAGGCATTCTTTCGTGACGTAAAATGTATATGTATCCTTTACCTATCAGTGTCCTAAATAAAACGAACTCCATTCTTAGCTTTTACCAAGCACACAATTACTTTTAAAAGTGACAAAGGAAGGGAGTACTTGGTATCTTTTCTAATCCATTGGCTAGATCATTCCATGATAGTTTTGTTAAAGTACAGCCCCGAAAAATAACGATTATATGGTTTAGGTGAATCGGTGCAGACAGTACATTTATTGTCAGTTGATATTCCAATTTATTTTACTCACTGTTGTTTGCTACAAGAATTATATGCTATGTTAAGCGTGAAAGCAAAATGTTTTATCCAATCAAACTAACTTTGGTAGATTACTTTGTATTTTCTGTTTAGCTTGTACTCAAATGTCTAATACTTCTCTACACTTCATCAAGTTATTATAAATAATTCTGCAACCTTTTCCAGTTTTAGGCAAAATAACGTCTCTTTTGCTAACCATTATTGTTTCTTTTCTAAACTTTCTTGTTTGGATAAAATATGCAACCTATTCATACCATTTGATACCCAATTATATAGTTTATTGACTTTTTGCTGTGAACGTTTATATCATGCATTAGAAGTTCAGTATAAAAAATGAAAAGAGTCTTTGGAAGAATCTTTGGAGATTAGATGATATAAAACTACAAAACTTTCCAAAAGTTCTCACGAGCACCTGCAGTGTTTCTTTATGACTCTGGATCGGATCTTTTAAGGGAAAATAGGAAATTGTTAAAATCCGAAATTTCGAAACCCAATTTCTTTAAAATTTGTACTCTTTAATAGTATTAACTGACACTGTAATGAAGTACTTGTAAACTATTTAATTTATTCATAAGCCATTCTGAATTATTTTAAAAACAAATATATGATTTAGCTTTAATAACGCAAGTGACTGTTATCACAATTATTAACTTATAATGTATAAAAATTATATTTGACCACTGAGTTTAATCACAAAACAATAACAGCTAAATGGTACACGTATTTAATAAACTTTTGCTACTAGAACAAGCAAGGTAATTTTTATTGTTTCTAAAACTTCAGTTAAAGATGATAAAATTGAAAAGGTCATTGATTTTGTAAGGGAGGTAATTCTTGTAATTCAGTAAACAAGATTGATACAGTATTTTCCCTTTATGATCTGCATCGTTTCCACGTCAAAGTTTTTAAAATTGATAACTTAGTCATAGTGTGGATGTGAAGGACGCCGATACGAAGTCATGCTCTGTTGACCAATCAAATTACAGCTTCCACATTTATGAATGTGACAGACTTCATTCAGAACATAGATGTTCTAATGAAAACGCCTTTTAGGAAAAAAATAATTGCAACGCTTGATCTGATCATATTGAAGACGATGGGCACGGGATTTCCAAGGTCAACAAAACATGAACCTTTATCGGTTCCCGATCATAATCAGAAAGTGGTATGTCGGTAATTTCGTCATGGGTCCCTTGAGATGTCTGGGGGGTTTGTTTTTGTGTTGTTTTTTTTTTATTTGGTGGTGCGGGCCGAGGCTGGGGTAGTCCGATAAATCAACCCCACAAATCTGTGTTGATACTGATTGACTATGTCCGAAAATCAATATCGTCACGGGTGAAAGGCCGATTTATCGGCCCAAGGCCGGGGCTAATGAACATTATAAACACGAAGAGGATTAAGTGCATACTTTGTGATATAAATTTTCATGTTTATTTAATACTTCCCATTATTCCCTTTATTCCTTAAGGTATTTCTGAAACCAAGCAGTAAAGCTATTTTGAAAAAAGTCATAGACATGTTCATGATAGCATACGTGGTCATCACCAAGGGTACATGCTAGCAATATCAACCACCACTGTCTACTTTTACGAAGTCAGTTAAAACTTAAAAAATGTTTTGGGCTTAGGAATTTTTTTTTTAACGCAAGCCTATTAAGATATCAGAAGACGAACAATAATAAAATGTCGAAATCTTTAGAAGAAAAATACATAATTTCAAGGAAACAAAACAAGTTTTGAAAAATAAACTCAAAATTTGGAGAATTTCGAATTTTTCAGTCCTATTCGGCTTCTGAAGTTTTGGGAGCTAACAAAATTAGATTATTCTAGTGGCAGTCGATAACTAGTCTCATGTTCTTTTTGATTTTTATATATATTTAAAAAAAAGTTGTAATCCAAACACCGTTATAGACAAAACCGCATGCTTCTGGGCTATATTTATGAAACTGTGCCTGTCGGTGATCTTGTCTATAACGAAGAAGACAATGTGTTATCGGGAAAAAAGGTGCAGAAGGAAATGCCTATTAAGGACCCTGGATCTAGCCATAAGAGTAGAACTCAATAGATGATTCCGGAATGTACATGGCATTTCTTGTCAATGCCCGTCTTCTAAGAACGTTTTATACATTTTGGAATACGTGTCATGTACAAGTGCGAGATGTACCGTAAAAATATATTTCACCTACATCAATCCTTGCGATGAATGTAGCAGTCCTTAACCTAGATATGGTAGTCTTTAAAACGGATATAGTAGTCCTTAACACGAATCAAACTTGTTTAAAAATTACATAATAGCAAAATAGGTTCGGCTGTGTTTGTGGACAGTAATGTAATTCAATAACGGATCTCTGTGTGTGTGTGTGTGTGTGTGTGTGTTTGTGTGTGTGTGTGAGAGAGAGAGAGAGAGAGAGATTATTCATGGTTGGTTTGTTGGAGAGTATATTTGGGAGCTTTAACATGTATTTACGAGTTTTAGTCTGTGATAACAGTGCAATTCAAAATGAATTATACGTATTTGTAGATAACAGGTGAAAGGCGGATCTCAACATATTCTTTATTCAGTATTTTTACTAGTGATACGCCTTCATTATAAAATGTATGTGCCTTCATAATAAAATGCATGTGCCTGTGTCTATTATTAAACGCCTCGATGACAAATGTGTGTTTTAAAGCTATATCTCAAGCAATGTTCATGCTAGAATTATCAAACTAGCTGTATCTATGTTAGAAACACATGGTTACAACAAAAAAGGTCACTTTGACCTACATTTCACTGACTTCGATTCAGTTGTACGCTTAGCTCTGGACAGCATAGCATTTTTTTTTATATACCCTGTATACATCCAGATATACCTAGAATCATAAAAGGGGATCACTGCAACATAGTATTATTTTTTACTGACATAGATTAAGTCTCTGCATTTAACATAATTACATACACGCACGCACGCACGCACACACGCGCGCACGCAGAAGACCGTTACAGTTTGGAGTAGGAATACAACATTAGAATAAGTAAGGATTAAAAAAGTAGACTGTTTGATTTCATCAGAGGCTGCATATGTAGTGGCTGATAACATGAGTACAGATACACGAGCTAACTATATTTCTACAAATAGTCTGACATTTCAAGGTTTTTCTATACCTATGTCTGCCACAATATGGTTCTTGCTAGTAAACAATAATAAAAATTTAATAAGTAGATTTTTAAAGCAATTATTTTTTATGTACAAACATATTCTTATTATTGTTTTGTTATGAACTCTTTGCAGTACCTCTAATGTGATAGCATTAAAAAATGTTCCTATTTATTTTTGTGTCTTTTATATCAGGTGATACATGCCAACATTCTTTTGTGCGTCAAGATCACTTTATCGTGCATTTATTTCCTGCATGATTATACGTCTGTTAGAGTCTATTAAAATCTTGGTGGTTGTGAAATATGTAATTTGTTAATTACATTCTAGTTAATTAATCTCGTGTAATATCGTGCAATAAACAGCACAAAGAAGTATTGCGTTGTTCTGTTATCATTGCGTCCAGAAAATGTTATTACTATATGATTAATTTGCAAGGAATCATTGTCAGTTATTAGTTATGGCATGTTTGTATCCGTGGCTTTCACATACATACATACAGACAGGTAAGCATACATGCATATATATATATATATATATATATATATATATATATATATATATATATATATATATATATATATATATATATATATATATATATATATATATATATATATATATATATATATACCTCCGTGACAACAGGTACATCCATTTCCGTGCATTCTTTTGATGAATTTGTCGGTGCCTGTGTTTATTTTCGAGATTAAAATTGTGTAAGCAAAATTAATTATTCTTTTATAATGGTCATACCCTTTATCAGGTCATATTTTAATCAATAATACAACACATTATGCTTTCACATGTAAAGAGGGAAATTAATCAGTCTGTAAAGAAACACGTGAGGTACATGTTCGATAAAACTCTCATTTTTGATAACAGTGTCAGTAAAATGATTCCTACTTATTTTCTGCACTACCGAGGATCCTTCCTAAATAAGCGTATACAAGAAAATGAATTGTAAACAAAATATCTGGATGACATTTTCAGGCACACAATCTTTAGATTAATTTAAAATTTTCTTATAGACACATACACAATGATATATTGAAAATTATATATATATATATATATATATATATATATATATATATATATATATATATATATATATATATATATATATATATATATATATATATGATGAACATTTATCTATGTCGCAAACTGTGACGAGTACATCTGTGATAATTTGTAAAAAATAAAAGTAAAATTGAAAGATTTGCTGGCGTGATCTCAGTTTAAAGATATACATAATGCAAATGCACAAGCTGATAGAAAATGTACTTCAAATATAAACTCAAGTATCTGACTGTAAAAATGAGCAGAAGATAATTTAGGGCAAACCATTTTCTATTTTTGTTTCCTTTTCTGTATCTCCTGCTCCATGATTACATTTTTTAATATGTCATATCTGCGAAATTTAGAAAATCAGATGCAAAACATGATTTGCAATACGTCAATAACTTGCATGTTACATTAAAGCATAAGGTGTATGCCAGCGTTTGGCAACATTGTGTGTGTGTGTGTGTGTGTGTGTGTGTGTGTGTGTGTGTGTGTGTGTGTGTGTGTGTGTGTGTGTGTGTGATTTGGATTTTTAACGTACCTTTAGCAATTTTTAAGTCATATCGCTATGATGTCTGCAGCGCGGCATTTTATAGTGATGTCCAGCACTGGGCATCATGCCGGAGACATGTAGCATGATGTCCCACCCAATCACATTATTCTGACACCAGGTCGACCAGTCCTAACAATAACCCCTTGATGCTGAGCGCCTAGCGAGGCAGCTGTAATTAACATTTTTATGTCTTTGATAGGACTCAGTCATGGTTCGAACCCGCGACCTCCCACATCAGAGGCGGACACTCTAAACACTAGGTCACTGGCAAAAGGGACTAGTAGTAATATATAGACTAGTAATTAAATTAAATGTCATGCGAAATAATATTTGCAACACATTAATAATAATGATAATAATAACAATAACAATACTACTACTTCTACTACTACTACTATTATTATTATTATCATTATTATTATTATTATTATTATTATTATTATTATTATTATTATTATTGCTATTATGGCTGCTCAGGAAGCTAACTACCACAGCAGTGCTTACCTTTACATCCGGGTCTTGATAAACTTAGGCATAGGCTTGATGATCTTGTATTTAATAGGCAGAGCAACCGGAATTCCCAACGGAATTTCCGGATAATCCTTCTTCTGTGAATAACATTTCAATGAACTGTGCACTGTTGGAAAACCTATAATATTCATTACCACAACTCGTTAAGAAAATGACACAGGCAAATATTTTATCTTAAAAGAGTGAATGGTAGGATACATATATACAAACATTAATTGCAAATTTAAATTAATGTCAATTAAATGAAAATTATGAATAAGATTCATTTTTTACTGGAGAGAGGAAAAAAAGAAGGAGCGCTCATATTTAAGGAGCTTTGGTGGTGGTGTGTCTTCATCTCTGATCGCCCCATCCTTTTCTACCAACCCCCATCCTCCTATCCTCCTCAAGAGATTAGATTTAGTAATATAGTTATAGATTTTAAACCATGCAGCACACCTTTTCTTTAATTTCGGATACGCAGGATGTGTCCGGCTCGCTTCGGTTTTCATCGCTATCTGATCAGCAGCACGATGAAATCGCATCTCCAAAGGAAATAGGAACTAATTAATATAATGGATATAGGAAACATAAATTAGAACTTCATTACAGGAATTCAAACATTTTACTTTTATTGTACTCTACGGAGTCGTGATTATTGTCCTCAGAACGCGGATAAGTTGTACACCATCCACCCACTGAGCAGAAATGATAGAAAACAATAATGGGTCTTAGATAATTTTATTTATTTTCTCTTAATATCATCCACTACTAGTCTTATGTATTTTGAGCAATTTTCTGAAATATTAACTTGGAAAGGCAGATGAACTTCTGTTATTTTGCTGCAAGTACCTATTTTGATCACACACACACACACACACACACGAGCGCGCACGCACGCACCGCACACACAACTGCAACTTTGCACACTGCTCGATTCATTAAGCGTTTTCTTGCTACTCTGTGATAGTTAGATGGAAAGTAAAGTAGAATGGAAACTAGAAATATATTTTTAAAGGGCATTGATTCATTACACTTTTATTTATTAATGAGGACACAATGTGTTTAAAATATTTGGACGATAGTAATCGGTTTTTGTTTTATCGAAAATTAGCACAAATCACAGCCTTTAAACCAAACATATAATCTAATATGGCTATGTCATCAGTTTTACTGCACATAGTTTTTTTTATTAATTATCTGCTTTCTCTCTTTTGCTTGTGAAAATTGTATAAGTTTATATCAAGGGCATACCTGTTATTGAGTGTGAATGTGTTCCTAATGAGTTTCAGAGATCAAAACTTAAAGATTAACCAGTTTCTGAACAAAATTAATTTATTCTCCTTATAACCATTTCTTATGTTTTGCAACGTGTAAATATATTTTATGGTTTATTGTAGAATTTCATGGTGTCTATATTTCCAAATACCTAACAATATGTATACAATTGGTTTTTATATGAAGCATATGTTGTTGTTGTTGCTAGATTTTGGGCTTAACGCCATTTCTCAGTGCAAGACATGCTATACAAGACGGCCAGTTTAACAGGTGGCGGAATAACCCGAGAAAAACCCATTAAGAAACACAGACCAAAGGGAGGCTATTTTGAGCTTTCTTTCAGCCAGAGACTCGAACCCACGCGGACAGAGGTGAGATGGCATTGATCAGTAAAAGAGAACGCCCTAGACCATTCGACCTTCGCTGGTTCGGTGTCAAGAATTTGTTTCTTTTCTGGAGCAAACAAGGGAGCCACAAAATTCGTCACCCGACAAAAATAGTTAATTGACAATCGGATACATTTGTACAGCGCACGTACAATTATCGCCTCCTGTTGAGCACTACCTGCAGTCTCCATCATAAGGCATTTATCCCGGTATGCTACACATTTTATTTTATAATCAAGGAGGAATTTATTTGGCCGTGTGAAATTTTTCCTTGTGTTTATTTCCCTCTTAGAAAACCCATACGATATCGTATTCTTATTTCCGCATCTTGTATTGATCATGCAATATCAAAGTTGTGTTGCATATCATATAACGTTATCAGACAGACATACAATAGGAAGAAAAAGAGAAGAAAATACTTGTGTTTAATTGTTCTTAGCATTAACTTACCTTGCAAACTGTCTTGTCTTGACATCAAATTATTGACAACTTGGACCACAACGGATTTTCCATCGCCACAACTTTTCATTTGGATCTGGAAATTCCGTCACGTGTGTAGCTCGATTGAGACGGGTTGAATGCAGTGTTGTTTAAACTGCTGACACAGCACTGTTTGTTCACACATATACATTGTTTGTATATATACACATATCATTAGAAGGAATGCGCTTGTTTGAACCTTTGCATGCATTTTTTCAGTAATTACTTGATAAATATTTTTTTTCAAGCGGTCCAAATAATATATTTTATATTGTCTTTTTTTTTAACGAGAATATGAATAAATGTATTAAATCAATAGAACGTTACGTGCACAAAATTTGCGGACAGTATGCATAGTTGTAATCGCAAGTATGTAAATGTAGGTAATATTTCACTACCACCAGCTAGGTGTATATAACAAGATTTGTCTGGTCAAATTATGGGTGAATAGGGTTTTGGTTGTATCAGCTCATTGAAGAAGCATTACTTTGTATTATCAAAAAGAAAATACTCTACAAGATCGTTGACCTGATACAATCACAACTTTCTTACCTTTACCGTAGAGATCAAACACTTGGGCTTCCATAGACAATGAAGTCAAACATTCAGATTTGAAGATTTTTTTTTTTTTTTTTTTTTTTAATAGTTAAATAAATAGCCCATAGAAATTCTGGATACATATTCGAATAACCGGGCTGTTACTGTAGAAGATTATGACTCGATGTGAACGTGTGCGCCAAACACTTACACGTGACTTATGAAAACGTTGTATGTACAGATGGCATTATATCCATCAGGAAGATGAAGAAAGAATAAAACGCAGTAGAACAGATATAATGGAGCTAGAGGCTTCCGATCTACGGAAATTGATTCAAGGAAGGTAGACATGAAAGCAGAGGAGCTTCTCAAAACATTAACTACGAACGCTGTAATAAGCTCTCTTCCTCCCTTTCCACTATAAAAACTAATGTAGACTTTTTTCTTGAAACAATTGTTTTTACACCAAATAATTTGGTATGTTTACGAGAGAGAGAGAGAGAGAGAGAGAGAGAGTTAAATTCTGCAATTTTGCCACGGTGCATATATCAGCGGAACCCTGAGTGGCCGAGTGGTCTAAATCGCTCTCTGTAATGCAATCTCACTTCTGCGTGGGTTCAAGTCTCGGGCTCAGACAATATGGGTACGTGAGAAAGTTTACCAGTAGCTTCCCGCGAGTCGATTGTTCTTACCGGGATTTTCCCGGGTTAATCGTCCATCAGTTATACCGGCCGCGATGTGTAGCTATCTTGTGCTGAAAAATGGCGTTAAACCCCACAAAATGGACAACAATATATAAAAGCACATTTTTCGCACAAGTGTGTACCGCATTCTTCAAATTACATAACTTTCATTTATAGATCCTTTATTTCAAACAATATACTGTCAAAATCATTTCCCTCCTGAAGTCGATGTCATGGTTAATCTCAAGTTTTCTCGCACAGACTGACTATTTACTGTTAAAGTAAGGTATGACAAATGGGAAAGACAGAGATATTTTAATTGATAAGTTATATTATTGTCAGTTATCTTATAATTGTAACAGTAGTATATATGCGGCATATGCCGACTTTCAAGTCCTAACCTGGCCAAGGACAGTTTTTGGAGCTCCTGATATGTCCAAGATTGCTGACTCGAGTTTGATCAATTTGTCAAAGATTTGTTTTGATTGTCACCAATTTCAAGGTGAATATGTGATAATTGTAAATAATATAACTTGTGTGATTTCTTTGACAGGTGTTTTTGGAAATGAATGGCAACTTCTCTAAGAATTATCCATCTAGAAATCTTGCACCAACAAATGGCTTTTATCATCAGCTGTTAATGTGATTACTATATGAGACAAAATAAATGGATACTATTAAGTGTTCTCAAATCATTCTCAAAAGTCGGCTTGTCTAAGATTGTTTACACACATATCCAAATTTCATGGTGAAAACTGATGACAAGTCCAACATTGTTTTCGGACCATGCGGCTGTTTACGTCTGATTCTGTAGCCGTATCTTTGGAATCGGCCGCCTGTACCAAAAAGATGATCTTGTTGGAGTTCATTTTGTATAATGCCTCCTCCCCTCATTCGTCCTAAGTACGCTGTTTTTATCATAGTTGTGTTTGGGGTTCGTTTAGGTATGCCACAGACACGATCTCTGATATCAATGACGCCGGTCATGCTGTCACCATCCCGGAGAACTCTATTCTGTCAACACATCTTTTTGGCGGCATTTTTGTTTGGGTGGAATCAGCCATGTTACTAACAGAAGGCGGGGAATTAACCAATATCCTCAGCGCAGTTGTTAAAGTCTGCAATTTTCGAGGTTCGGTCGAATAGTTCGCGTGTGAAGAAATTCAGTGGGAGCTTTGGCACGGGAACTAATGTCGTCTATAGTGCTAGTGGAACGTGCAAATATTTTAATAGGCATGATGGGACCGTTGAAATGACAGCGGCTGGTGTGCCAAAAGTGAGATATGTCACCAATTTAACTTTATGTGGAATGTTAGCTTCGCTTTTCGCCAGAAAACACAGGATTCAACTATGTTTTTGGTGTTGGTCCTCTTTCAAGCGCCTTTAGAAGCATGATTGATAGGTGGTCGCAAAAGGTTGCTTTTCTGAACTGAAACTGGAGTACGTCAACGGTAGTGTCTGATTGTTGGGGTCGAATACGTTACCATTCTGGTCGCTAACTGTAATAAAAATTGGCCTAGCGGGTGGGTGTATGTGTTATAGTAAAATATCACATAGTACAAAATTAATTTAAAGTTATATAATACTGACTTAAAAACTGTTATTTCAGTGTTCAAGAGCAAACTGTTTTACGGAAAATGTATTTTTAAGAGCTAAAATAGGCAATTTAATATTGTCATTTACGCGGAACAGATCACGGTATTGGGATAGTATTGAGCTATTGCATTGTAATAATAAGGGGGCCCCGAGTGGCCGAGTGGTCTAAAGCGCTCTCCGTCACGGATCACTGCCATCTCACCTCTGTCTGCGTGGGTTCAAATCTCGGGGCTCAGCCAATGTGGGTATGTGAGAAAGCTTGCCGGTAGCTTCTCGTGGGTCGGTGGTTCTTACCGGGGGTTTTCCTGGGTTCTTCCTCCACCATTAATATTGGCCGCCATGTGTAGCCTATCTTGTGCTGAAAAATGGCGTTAAACCCTATAACAATAACAACATCATTGTAATAATCTGGTTGGTATTGCATTATAATTATCTTGTTGGTATTGCATGATGACTAATCAAGATGCAATGAGCGTTATATTTTTTGTATAATTGGGCCTTACGTACAATGCACGTGGCAAACGTAACGATGCCAGGTAATGGCGGCTGCCATATTGATCTTCTTCTAACTGTAACCTGATGGCTATCAAACTTTTCCATGTTGAAAGTACAGTTATGGTCGGTACTGATTATAACAAAGAGAATTACAAAACATTCTTGAAAGTCCTGAAGTAAGATGACTTCTATGCTTTTTTACATTTTACTTCTATGTATCGCAAGTACTTATCTAAGAATTAAAATAGCCAAAGTTTTTATCTTTGGGTACCATCGGTCTTAATAGCATCTACAGCTAATGAAGAGTACTTGCCATTAGCTAATTGTAAATAAACCTTATATGTATGCATACATAAGATGTATATTGAATTTAATTGCAAATATGAGAATTAATATAGTTGCGGTCTGCATTTCTGTTAGTGTGTGAGAAGGCACTTCCCGCAAATTTAGAGTGTAATTCAAATGAAGTAAAAGACAAATTTTAACAAAATTGCAAACTGATCAGATATGAGCAGTTGCATACTTTTCAAGATATATTTCTCCTTGCCACTGTATGGATTATTCATAAGTGTCAGTGGCATTTAATATTCACTACACTTACTCCATATTGCCGTACACGGCATCATGATATAAGTGCTGGTGACGTCATGGTCATCGCTAGTCGTGACTGTTAAACGAAGTATAGCACAAAATGCGTAATGACGATGACTATGACAAGTATTCATGTATAGTGGGTTAAATTCATGATTTAATAATTAATAAAATTTAGAAAACTGAATTAATAGCATGTACAAAAAGACACATAACAGGAGAATATGAATCTTCCAGACTCTTTAAGTTTGGTGAACATTAGAATGTTTGGGTCTAGAATTATGCCATTATGCGTATTATTATTACCAAAATACATAGAGGATTGCGTTATTGTCTTAATCATAAAATGTCACTTATGGCCAACTCCTTTGTTGGGAACTACTGTCAAGGTTGTTCAGGATTGATTAGAATCCAATTTGTTTACAAGCAGTACGTGCAGAACAACAGCTCATGTTCAATTTCTCCAAGTTTTATTCTCCTTGCCACTGTATGGACTATTTATAAGTGTCAGTGGCATTTCATATTCACTACACATACTCCATATTGCTGTACACTGCATCACGATATGTGGACAAAAAGGTACGGAATTGCTTTTTATTATAGGTTATTATTTGACACACTCAGTGCTAATTGGTGCATGATATTTAACTGAAAGAAATAGGACATCACTATTATCATATTTATTTAGGCATTTCATCACAATCAGAGTACCATCCCCCACCACATGTACTGAATTGTGCATTAACAATAACCCTTAATAATGATGTGGCTATTGCAATGCAAGTAAACGGGCATGGGTGGTGCGAATTATAGGTGCCTGTTAGGGGGTAAAGCTGCGAAGCACGTATAGAAAATCAGCTTTGTCTGAGCCACGTAAGAGCCGCCCACGGCATCTTATGTAAGATACTCTGAGATTGGTGTGGTCTTCTGCACTATGCCAGGCATGACATAGCCCGGGATAAGAATGGCGCACGCAAGGTGTACCATGCCGGCCCGCCCTAACCGCTGCCGCATGTTTTAATGGGGTTTGCTTGTTACTAATGATACTGTCTGTATTATTCTCACATTCTTCATTTCGTTTGTAAACCCCCCCCCACCCCCAAATTTACAAACAAAAGGCAGCAAGGATATAAGAAATACACAAAACTTAGCTATTTCATACAGTGATCTATAAGTTCTAACCGGATTGTCGCCAAGGGTAGTTTCGAACCAAGCATGAGTTTCTTTAGTATCACGGTCACCATATTTGCATGGGGGAGTCTATGTTTTCAAGTAACATATATGATGCAGTTTACCGTCTCTGATAATTACGATAATTCCGTAAATGTTTGAATTAAATCTCTTTTGAACATGTTTATAAACGAATTCCTCCGTTTTATGTGTAAAATTTGTTTGAGAAATATTAAAACAAGACATTGCAAGTATTGGACGCAGATGACAGAGTTTTTTTTTTATTACTAAAACGGAGTGTTCTAGAAACGAGAAAAGGTCAATGAGCGGTCTATGTGCTTGTTTACATCGAGAGTTTCCGTTTGCTTTGAAACGCCGATAAATCGACAGTGTTAGAGATCCTTTGAAGATCGTCAGGTTAGAAATTACAAATCAATGAATGAAGTGATTAAGATTTGTGCTTTAATTATACCCTTGATGCTTTTCGTTTATAATATATATATATATATATATATATATATATATATATATATATATATATATATATATATATATATATATATATATATATATATATGTTGTGTGAGTGTGTGTGTGTTACAAACAAACGTGAGGGTGTCGAATACTATATTTCTCAATATGACCACGACTGTGGTTTTCTTGAAAATATTATCTCGACTCCTAAATGGATTGCTATACCATCACGGGTTTTTATCAAAAAATTTCCTATGATAACCTTGTCAGTCTTAAATGAAAATTGTTGCAGTGTTACATCCAAACTGGCTGCCGTGACGGCTATAGTGAAAATCTCATTGTCACTACTTTCCCTGAATGGAGGATCATTATGACATGACGTTAGGTCTAAAGAATTCTAACAATGTCAAATTTGTCCTACCGAAAATGGTTCAAATCTGACATCCAGCATGTCCACCACAGCGGTTACACTGAAACTTGTTATTGCTGAAAAAAGATGATTTCAAAATTCTGCAGTTAAAATGAAGAAATGATTTTGTTTTTCAATTTTTGGAAATTATTTTCTCCTAGAAGAGATTCATTTTCTTCAAGGGACGCTTGCTCACGTTTATAACAGGCTGTGGTGGTACATATTTTGGCTTTGTAATGTAGCTAATTTCTAGAAACGAGTGCTACTGCAACCCACTAATCAATATCAAGCGCTTCACCTCCGGCAAATGTCCATCCAGACCTTGCTTGTATTTTCAATGCTAATGAGTATGACAGCATTAGCTTGGTCAAGCAGCTCTTCGATCTCGTCGCTACGTAGTATGATGGCGTGTTCACTACGGAAGTAGTCCACCACTTTCATGGTTGTCATCTCAACGTTGTTTCGATAGGCATGACTTTCTCCAGTTGTTTTCCGGGCCGTAGAGAGCAATTCACGGACCCTGGGGTAAGAAACACCAGGGCCTCTCCTTTTCTTGTTCAAACAAAAAGTTTCTTTTATAAAATTAAAAAGTGTTGTTCCCGGTTGCCCCCCACCCCCCCCCCTTCTCCCTTCTCGTCGGCCCTGGTTGTGTTGTTAGGATGAGGATACAAATTAGATCATAACGGTTCCCGACCTTCCTGGCGAGAACATCGTGTACCCTAGGACCACATGACTGGGAGTTGCGAAGGGTCTGCTTCGAGCTCATTCCTTTTTTTTCAGTTACGGTGATAACGATTAATGATAGTCTTTTAAAAATAAGTTAACTCTACCATGCCGCTCTACGAAATTGGGCATTTGCCGTCGCCCTCTTAGTCGGGCAGATGATGTGCCCTATTGGGGCGGCATAAATCAGTATTCCATGAGAGATCTGGTTGTAAGATCCACTTTCCTCCTGGTGTTATAACGGGTGCTCGACGTCCTTGCATGGGAACTGTTTTAAGAGACCCGTTCGAATATAGCTCAGCCAACGCATCATATTCCCTCTCTGGAGCAGCTTGCTCAAACATACTTTGTCAGACATAACTCGACATGTTCATTTTATCACGAATAATATCTTAATAAATACTTGATACTTGTCAATAGCTCATTCGTATACTTTACCACACATAAACTCTAAATAAATTTGTATTTCATGCCTTCAGGTCACAAAGCACCATCATTGTTTTTAAATTATTATTTGCTACTTTTATATACATGTGAGCTGAGCGAGCGATCTCACTTGGATCCATTGTGCTTGATTCTTTTAAGGGATGTTTCATTAACTCTTATACAAATCACTTCATGTTTTGAAAGGAGACAAGCATCGAACAGCAGCCAGCTTTCAAGACTTGCATCCTGTTTAAACTAGTACCTTTTATATGTTAAGTTCAATACGCAGACTGTATATACAATTAGTTTGACCATCTGTGTATATCCACCTTTCTTCACTGACCTTGTTGTATTGCTCCACGTATTAACTTTAAACTTGCAACAAGGGTGAACTTGGGAATATCATGTCTTGTGCATAAAAAAGTGGTTCACCGTGACCTTTCTTCTAAGATTTATTGAGAACAAAAAGAATGGTTAAGGTTGTTTCTGGGCTGCTTAATTATCACCACCAAAGTGGAACCAAAGATGCATCTTACGATGTTGCTTAGCTAGATTGCTATGATATAATTTCCAAGACATTAAATCTTTTGAAAAACTGTCTTCATTCTTAATGTATGGGCTATGAAAAACACCCCACCCCCACCCCAACCTCCCAAACAAACAAAGAAAATGTTCATTCTTTCTGTCTGGACTATATCTCCGATATAAACATAGAACTTGTGATGAACACATCATACACACAAAACTGGATCATAATACCAAACATTCCGGAACGTATTCGTAATTGCCTAAATGTTTTGTCCATTCTACATTGCGAACACTTTACATATCGTAACCTAACTGAGAGAACAACTTGAGATGGGCATGTTTTAATTAAACTTGGTTCGCTATAACGTACTTTTTAGGATTATTTTCGGAATTGCTGTAAAAATACATCCTTCCTCCCTGTTAGAGCTGCGTTATTTTAGATCACTGCATGTATTGATGTTAAATTTACCCTTTCTTGTATTTTGGGATTTGAGGGATATGGGGCACTAACAACTACTGTTTTATAAGGTGGTGATCATTATTTATTGGCCTCTAGCTCCAATACTTCTTTACTCACTGCTATGAAAATTACACTAAGAATTAATCTTAGTATGGAAGCAGTCCACACATTTTCATAATTTTGAACACTCCTTAAAATGGTGTCTGCGCTCAAATCAAAACACAGCTTAAGAATTACACTAAGAACGCATCTTAGAATAAAACATTTATCATTAAAATTGGGTCACTATGACCATTTTTCCTATATTTTATCCACATCATCTACATGGAGCCTGTGTTCACATTATAACACCATTTAACGTCTTAAACTAAGTAACAGAAAGAATCGAAACCAGCATGTTTAGTAAAATCAACAAATAAATATTTTTCTCTTAGTTACAAAGTGAAAATTTAAGAGGAACTTACAGTATTGTGAATTAAATCACAAATAATACTAATAATTCTATCACAAATCCAAAAGTATAGAGTTTGAATTCCAATATTGAACGAGCTGATGTGCCAATAGTCTTGAATATGATGATGTACAGACAGTCTTGAGTTATTACAACGGTATAATCAAGGATGCATTTTGAATGAGCTGTCAATAATCCTAAAGTAATGTTTTAGTCCAAAGCGTATATGAGCACTTTGAAATTCCAACGAATAATAATTAAGTATAATAA
Organism: Sinohyriopsis cumingii; assembly: GCA_028554795.2. Classification (NCBI taxonomy): domain Eukaryota; kingdom Metazoa; phylum Mollusca; class Bivalvia; order Unionida; family Unionidae; genus Sinohyriopsis; species Sinohyriopsis cumingii. The sequence continues at coordinate 141,321,100 of CM068829.1, forward strand.
TACTGATAATAATGAGGACTTTGTATAGCGCCTAATCTTTAGACAACACCTATAAGATAAAAAAACATATAATAATATTATTACAAAACCAAACACAATGAAATTAGAAAAAGATTAAAAAATAAAAAACATGCTGAGAATATTTCAGGTAGGAAACATTATTAGGTCTTTAAATTTGTTCTTGCAGTCGAAATAAGTGAGTTTTGAGAGCCCTCTTGAAAGTGATCACTGTGTCTTTATGTCCAAGTTCAGTGGGCAATTCATTCCACGTTGTTGGGCCCTGGTATGCAAAAGAACGCTATCCATATGACTTTATTTTCATAGTGGGAATAATGAGCATACGATTGTCAGAAGAGGAGCGTAAGTATCTTGCTGGTGTGTACACATGGGTGAGATCGGATAGGTATGTTGGACTAGAGTCCGAAAGTGAAACGTAGCACAGATAACAAATTTTGTGTTTGATTCTGGATCGAATAGATAGCCAGTATAGGGTACAGAGCAGCGGGGAGGTGTGCTCTGATCGTGGTACTCTAAGTATGATCCGAGCAGCTGTGTTTTGAACTTTTTGAAGTTTTTGGAGTAGATATTGAGATGAACCAGACAGAATTGAGTTACAATAGTCCAGTCTTGAAAGTACTAATGAACACACAAGTGTTTTAGTGGCATCAATTGAAAGATATTTGCGAATTGAGCTGATGCGTCTCAGCTCAAGATATGCAGCCTTCCATATGTTCATGACATGTTGGTGCAATGTGAGAGTGCTGTCCAGAGTAACACCTAGGTTTCGTACTGATTGTGTGCATTTAATGTTGGCGTTGCTGATATTTATTGTTTGAGGTAAAGAATGTGAATGAGAAAGTCTTTGTGTTGTGATCAGAATGGCCTCAGTTTTATCATCATTCATCTGCAGCTTGTTACATGTCATCCATGATTTCACATCAGAAATGCACCTCTCTACACCTTGGATGGTAACATCAACTTCAGTTGGGTGGCTAGATTTGTGTATTTAGGTGTCATCAGCGTACAATTGGTGAGACACTGGATGATCACCTATGACACTTGAGAGCGACTGAGTGTACAGAATGAAGAGAACAGGTCCAAGAACAGCCCCCTGTGGAACACCACAACATAGATCAACTGGGCTGGAGTGTATTCCATTTGCAGATACGATTTGTGGCCTGTTGACCAAGTAGGACTTGAACCACAGTAAGGCTGTATCATGAATCCCAAATACATGCTGGAGACGGTGAAGTAATATATCATGGTCTATTGTGTCAAATGCTGCAGACAAATCAAGGAGGGTTAGGACTGTAATCTTTCCGCTATCCAGCGCAGAGAGAATGTCATTAACTACTTTTAGAAGAGTAGTTTCAGTAATGTGGTAATGGCGATATGCAGATTGTACATTGCTAAAAAGACTGTTTGAATTTAGATGAGATACAAGCTGGGATAGTACAACCTTTTCTAAGATTTTTGAATGGGAAATTAGAAACTGGGCGGTAGTTCTTTGAATCGTTATGGTCTAGTGTTGGTTTCTTCAGCAGAGGCTTTACAATGGCAGTTTTGAAAAATGATGGGAATTCCCCGGATGAGAGAGAGAGGTATTAATAACATCAGTTAGTGAAGGCAATACTGGATCTAAGCACTCAAGCAGCAGTGATGTTGGAATTGGATCAAGTTCACATGACTTTGGTGCGCTCTTTATCAGGATTGTAGTACGAAATCCATAGAGACATGTTCAAATGCTGCTAATGGTTTCCGCTCAAATTCTGTATCTCAGCTGTATGGTGACGACGAGTCAGTTGAAATTGTGGTGTCAAGCTTATCTCTAATGGTCTGTACTTTGTCATGGAAGAAATTTGCAGGTGAGATGGCAGTGATCCGTAACGGAGAGCGCTTAAGACAAATAGGCCACTCGGGGCCCCACTAACACTGTCAGGATCTCAAATTATGTCACTGACCTACTTTCGGTGAGGATTCAAGTTACATACATGTAGTAATCTTCTTAAGTTGTCCCAAAAATTAAAAGCAACTTGGAGAGAGATTTCGCTCAGACATTACTGAATTTATTTTCCTGCTGACTGTATTGTAATACGGATTTGTTTTACTTATTATGGTGTTTTAAAATTGTGCTGGTAATGATCAGAAACTTATTTTGTGGGATGTTATTTGTGCATTGATTGTTATAAATGATAATGTTTTCTACTGATGCACCTAAGAAACTTACATCGTTATAAATTTAGTAATATGTAGCTGAAATTAATAAATATTTTAAATACGAATGAATACATTCAATATGAAATAGTGTCATATGTTACAGTTCTTAACTCTTTGAATTCGCAGATTGTAATATTAAGATGAAATCGAAAAGGAAAAAAGTTGATTTAATAATTGCACTATTTTATATATATATATATGTGTGTGTGTGTGTGTGATCGTCTATATAATTTTGCTCTTAGGAATAAGAAAAACCAAAGTGCCTTCAAATAAAGAATACTTGATCTTGCCTTATATTATCATGTAGGCAAACAATGTGACATAGTTACAGAAATAAGGGGGAATTGTTTTTGTGCAGTACAAATACAACAAGACTTAAACATGTCGAGAGAAGAAGTGTGGTCTGGTCGAAGAAAGTATCTTTTTTTGGGGAGATAATAAAATTGGATGTTTCCATTTGTGATTAAAATCTTTTTACTCGGAATGACCCTGTCAATTTTAATAGTATCGACCATTTGCAGAATGTACATGTAAGTTGACTAAAATATAGTTATCTTTGCCTTTGTTTTGACGTTTTGAGATGTCGACGATGCTTTACATTGATGTTTTGATTCCCTGAAACAACTCTTGTGGCACTCTTTAATTTTATCTGAATTTGTTGCCCCATTTCTTATCTCGTATATTTTCAAACCTCTGTATCAGTTTTAAGTCTAAGCTCCATGGTGTGTACCAATATATATTATTTCAATGGATAATTATCATAAACATGGGGCATGCCATTTAATTGTAAAAGGGGGCGGGGGTATGCTGGGACTTTTTAAATAAAAAATATCAGGCCCATAAATACCTTGCACAATTATGTATGCTCTGATTTGTTTAAAAAAGAAGTTATATTAGTTGAAACAAGTGATCTTGAAGTATGTATAAAAATATTTTGGTTCGAAAGAAAATCCTAGTCTCCACCACACAATTAAAAAAGCGATCTTTTAGGAATCAGCATCATGTGAATGTTTGCCACCATGTAGACTTGATATATGCGTTGATTGCAATTTATAATGGATAAATCAATATGGAATTTAACTTTGTGACTATACCATAACGATCTTTTTGTGTCAGTATTTTGGTCTAAAACCCCTGAAGGAAGTAGCTGCGTTAGGGCCCGACATTTAATTTCTGGAACGGCGGAAGAGAGCCTTGGATTTTTTGTCCAGCTCCCAAATATCTCGATGAAGATATTCTGTCTCTCATTAGTCAAACAGCACGGATTGTATCCATTATAATAGATGGAGGAAAATATGAATTGTTGCAAAAAGGATACAAAACATAATCTGGTTAGAAAAAATCCCAGCCTCTCCCCCGCTAAGAAATTAAATGAACGAATCTCTATGCAGTAGTATATAATTTTAGCAATGAAATATTATTTTCAGTTTATTGCGTTTTATGTTATATTTAATTATATCTTAATGGAAGGTATAACAGTAAATTATTGCCATGTATCTGCATCATCTGCACTTAGAACGGATATCAAAGATATCGATGAGGTACATGTACATTTAAATGGTCGAACTACTTTTGTAAAATCGCTCGTTTTGTAGCAATCATTTCAAGCAGTTTTGCGTTACTTTCTTCAATTATATTTTGCCATTTAGAATGGAAAATTGAAACTAGTATGGTACAATGAATGAAATGGTTGTCCGTGGCACAAATGAAAACAAAATGTAGCTGATTTAGTAAGAAACGATACTTAAACTAGATTTCGTATGCTTCATTGGTCTCCTTTGTTATAAGTAAGTACGAATGACATAATGTGCTGAGTTTGCAAATTGCATGGCAAAGCTTGCACAAAATGTGAGATGCAGAGAGTGGCAATATTCGACATTGCAACCCCTTCCCGTGATTTACTATCTATGCAAACACGCGTTCTTAATAAATAAAATTTTAACCCCACCTATTGAAATAATAAACAAAGTAAAAGAAAAACAACAACATTTTAAGAAAGAAGATAATGAATAAATTTGCTTTTCAGTGCATACTTTGATGACTTTGAGAATGCATATATCAACCGGATTTCCCTTTAGCTTTCAATCACCAAAATATATTGAATTCCAGCCGGTAATTCCAATTTCGAAGAATTAATACTCTTAAAAAAATATGTGCTGGGAGACTTTTACTTTATGACTGACATAAACCATAAAGGAACGAACGACAATCAAACTAAATATAAAAACTTATTGTTTAGTTTATATATCTACCTACTAATCTATCTAGATATCTAGCTATATATATCTATCGATCTATCGATCTATCTTTCTATCTATCTATATATGTGTCTATCTATCTATCTATATATATATATCTATATCTATCTATCTATCTATCTTAGTGAAATACTGAAATATATCAGTGGCAATATCACTTTTTGCAACTAATTTATTTTCATTTAGGAGGTTTCTCTGTCCTTATGTATATTTTTAAAACCTGTATTTCCATATTTAGGCCTATTTCATTTATCTTCTTCTTCTTTCCCTCCTTTAATTTCTCTCCCTCCACATCAGGGTGTACAGATCTTCAAATGTGTCAACGCTCTAGTATATACATTTTGCCATCAATGAGGTGGTATCAAGAAATGCATAAAACGAGCTCCAAATAGCATAAAGCAGGCTTCAAATGTTATCTTTTTTTTATAATTATCTTTCTACGTGAATCATTGGATCTAGCAATAAATGAACTAACATGCCCTGTATGCTATCACCTGTAATATTTTACGACAAACGGTACACGTTTTTAAGAGAAAAGAAACTCTCGTGAGTAAATATTGTAATAAACATTTTGGTAGCAATTTAACTCGCATGACGATCATATCTGGACACGGTGAATAAAACGAGCGTTGATTATCGTTTAACCGAAAATTCGTAACAGTCGAAAATTGGATACAGCGTCTTCTACCGAAATATTTTGCAAACTTGCCTAAGCCACAAAAAATTGACATTTGAATAAAGAACAACACTATTTACAAACTCATGTTCATTAAAATATGTTGTATAATTGATGCTACGCTCTGGAATCTTTCCGATACAAACGTTCTGTCATTTGTCTACATTACGCATACCCTACTCACACGTTTCAATCCGCGCATGAAAGGTGTTAACAAAGCTTGAAACGTCGCTATTTGAAAATTATTGTCAAATTTAGGAACTTACGTTTATCGATGTATTTATGCAGCCGTTCATAACATTGGCATGGATTAGATAAAATCCATGAACATCGACGGTTTATGCTTAAAAATATATTTAATTAAAGGAAAATCTACATTTTTTAAAGTATATTTACGGGAATTCATAGTGAAGTGGAAACATTTTGCATTGTCATTCGTGGCAGTACAATGTTTCCACTTCTCTCGTGAAATATCTCCTTATATCTATTAAGAAAAAGTAGATATCCTACTTAAATGATTAAATATGTCTAAGATTTACTGTGAACATTTTAAATGTGTTTACTTTTTTCATCGCATGATAATGGAAAGACATATCACGAAACACCAGGCACTGTCAAACACTACGGCTAGTTCTGATCGTATTTGCACTTATTATCATCAGTAGCACAACTATTCCGTGAGACAAGAAAAAACAATAAACATATTGATGGATATTCATAGGTAATACATTTCAGAAGACTATACAATATCATGTTTGGTTCATATCCGCCAAGACATATGACAAATAAAAGTTCTGTACTCATATCATAACGTTATGTTTATTACACATAATGATTATTTATTACGTGCTATTCCTTTTCTTCATTACCGTAACATTGTCAGAATCGTGCAGTATTTCTCCATACTGCACTGCTTCATACTGCAAGACACGTTTGTCTAAAACAGTATCGTCTATTAGCAACTACTTTTTTGTAACAAATAACGTACGCTCATGTAGCGAACCTTTGGATTTATTAGATTTGTGTGCGGATGAACTTAGCAAGCTGTTTTGGTCCATTTGAAAGGGGAGATAATAAAGTTGATGATGTGGAGGATTTCAATGAGTTGCAAAAGAAACTTTCGACCTAGCAAACGAGTGTATCGAAACTACTACTCTGATCATTCAATCAAACACTTATTTATGAGAAATGCTCATAACTATTCGCAAATAAAGGTTCAGACTATGAACCGTGCTCTCTAAAGTCTTTACAAATAGCATAGACGACCCAGTTTGCAAATCAGTCCAAACGTTAAATTCGATTAAAAATATGAAACTGAAGAAGGCAGGTTTTGTCAGTTTAGCAAGAGTAACTAAGTCAAGACGACGTAATAGCCTTATTTCCGATGGTGAAATGGGCTGTCACACTCCAGCTGCTATGCAATTATCCTTAATTTTAGAAAAGGTCTTACATGTCATGTAAAAAGCTGAGGTCCCTCCAACAAGGAGCTTGCTAACCAAAAATTGATCGACATCACGAAATTGTACAGTAGTTAGACAATATTAGAAATGATATTCCCCTTAGTGCACTAAAGGACGAAATGAATGCGATATTCCGTGGCAAACAATACTTAATCCTGCGTCCTTTTGAGAATTTTAGTTGAAAAGAATTCATATTTTCCGACCTTATGATTCCAAATTATCAATGACAGAACAGAAACACATGTGCTTCTGCAAGTAGTGAACGGGTGGGGGTTGCTGTTTAAGGACAATGGAAAACCCTGTCAAAAGGGTCGTGGGCACGATTAGGGACAATGGGAATTTAACATTGGAAATTTAACATGGGAAATACAGGACCGGCACTTTGGGGACAGTGGGAAATTGCATTACAGAAATCCCTGGGCCTGTATAGGGATAAGATTTATAGAGACAAGGGAAAATACAGTCAAAAAGGTATTGGGCCTGTTTAGGGACAATAGGACTTATCATTAATAGAGGGACAATAGGAACGGAACAGAGATAACATAGACAACATACAATAGACAATACAAACAACTATACAATGCACGAAAAAATATATTAGGCAAGAAAGCAACTCTTTTCGAGGCATAGGAATGTCCCTGAAAAGGGCCTTTGGGTTCTTCTGCTTATTCTTCTATTTTCTCCAGTTCTTCCACGATTTCCTCACTTTCTTAATGATTCCTTTCTTCTTCTTTTTCTCTTTCTCTGGCATCCAATCAGGATGGCCCATCAATCTAAATTTCTTCTGCACCTTCGTCCAGTTTTCATTTAGTCTATCAAACTCCTCTTTTTACTTTCTGTTTTCACTTCCCTTTCTTTCCTTAGACCACCTTTCTTTTATCTTCTTCACTTCTTCTTCTAACACTTTTCTTATTAGTTCTTCTGCTTTCTTTAGCTGTTCCATCCTCCACTTCACAAAAGACCATTCTGTCCAATGCAGCATGTCTTCCAAAAAAACCACACCTGACTTTCATTACATTATCAATCGCCTCCTTCAAGCTGCCCACTCTAACATACGGAAGCTGAATGAAGCCTCGTAACTTTTTGACTTCCTCTTCGATCATGCAATGGATCAGATCTCTGGCTACTTTCAGGCTGGTCACTTGACTTGTCACAAAGTCCTTTGTAACTGGATACCTCCATTCCTTCTCTAGCTTTTCCACCACATAGGTGTCATTCACCATTCAGTACCAACTGTCCTTTAACTGGTTAAACAACTCTATGCTCATCTTCTTTAATTATGTCTAGAATGGCGCGAATGACGAACGCTTTGACTTTATACTTGTCAAGCACGGACGTGAAGGAAAACATCCCCTACACTCACTTCACATATCATCTACTATCCGCACACTTGAAGGAGAAAAAACAAATCAAAATCTGCTTTTCACACACGGGAAGAAGAAAAAATAAACCCAAATCTACTTTCCACATACGAGAAGAAGAAAAACAAACCCAATATATAATTTCAAGACCCATTAATATAACTGTTCATACAGTAGGGAAGGGTAAAAAACCACAATATCTACTATCCACACAAACGTACGCGAACGCTTACAAACCTTAAGAGCTAGAAACTATAAATAACATTACAATAAAAGTAGAAAGACGCCACCAGGCAGGGAAGAAAACTCAATAAATCAAATCCCCCAAAAGGCACCAACCCCCAATTGAAAACAACAATAAAACTAAGACTAACAGCACATATACCCCACCTCCCAGGTCAAATTCCACCACTTTTAAAGCAGTACTTAAACTAAAAGGGCAAAACAAAGGGTTGAACAATGACTCACTTACTACAGAACTCAAAGAAAGTGGTACTCCCATAGTTAGGGCATACAAACTTAAAAAGCACATGGGACAGGAAACAAACACAGCAGTGGTAGAGTCCAAAGCCCCATTCCCCACCTTAGTTAGATTAGGCCCTCCTGGGGCAAGACACTGCCTGGAACCCTTCATAAATAAGCCTAGGTTATGCAGTAATTGCTAACACTGGGTATACTTTGCCTCTAAATGTAGATTAACCAGATTATGTTAACAATGTGGGGGAAATCATAAGGAAAAGTGGCGTATAAGTGAAACACCCAAATGCGCTAACTGCAAGGACCCCCACCAACCCCAATCCTCTGAATGCCCTTTTACTATTAGGGAGAACGACATCATTGAGCTCATGAACAGCAAGCAAATGCCGAAACATGCAGCCAAAAAATTAACACGTAACACCAATAACCAATTCAACAACAGAATCCTTAACAAAGAACTAACCCAGACCAAAACACCTAACCTACAAAGACCAAATAGTCAAGCCAACCCTAACCCAAAAATAAATACCCCCCCCCCAAAGAAGTACTTACCACCAACTCTAATATCAAACCATTTGCTGAATCAACACTAAGAAAATTACTCAAGGAAATCAAAACAGACCTAGTTATCAGCCTCCTCTCTAATGAACAAAAATCAGAACAGATAAACAACAAACTCCAACTAATCCTAATTAAAATGACAATCTAATTAATCATTAAAAGACCACCATACTGATGAATAATGCAACAAATAGCAATATAACAATATGGCAATGTAATGCAAGAGGTTTAACAGACAAAATCAGCGAACTAAAAATTAAGCTACAAAACCTAGTTATGAAATCTGACATAATTTACATACAGGAAACCAAAATAACAAACCAAATTAAACAACTACCCAGAATCCCAGGTTACGCACCAGGCTATTTTAAAAATCGAAATAAGGGACAAGGAGGGAGTTTGGCCATCTTTATTGTAGATAACCGACCTAATATAACCACAGTAACCATTGCTCCATTTCCAGGTAGCAATGTAGCAGTAGAAATACAGTCCGTTATAGTCCATACAGGGAGGGGTCACATACAACTATTTAATATATATGACCGAGGTGGAAATGCTAATGTATCCAACTTAAATACGTATAGGCAAATAAATGAGCACAGACGGGAAGATCAGATTGTCATATGAGGAGACTTCAATGCTCATAACGAGCTGGGAGTGGGGGTGGGTGTTTGTGTGACGGATAAAAGAGGTAGATTGGTCGAAGCATGGACTGCTGTGTCCAACCTGACCATCCTCAATGACGGCACAAAAACTCGCCTCAAACCTGTGAATGGAGCTCTGTCCGCCATCGACCTGACCATATGCTCGCCATCAAAAGCACAGGTGACGGACTAGAGGGTGGATTAAAACTGACCCTCTAGGCAATAACCACTTCCCGGTAATGGTTACCCTGCAGATGACGGTCCAATTTAACTCGCGTAAAAGAACCCCTCGATGGAAATATGAAAAAGCAGATTCGTCAACCTTTAAAGACTAGCTAAATAAAGTAAATACCAAAAACCAAGAAAAAGATAATGTTAATATCTATTACGAAAACCTAATTGATAGCATACTACAAGCAGCCTCCACCAGCATACCCAAAACCAGTGGTATACCTAACAAACAAGCTGTCCCATGTTGGAAGGAACAATGCAAGCAAGCCCTCAAAGAATAAAAAAGTCCTCAATAAATTTAGACGTTCAGGAAACTCGGTCGATTTCTCTACCTATAAACACAGGGGAAAAAACCTAAAAAGTCTAATCAAGCAGGCTAAAGAAACAACTTGGCAAAATTACTGCTCTAACATCAATATAACCACCAGTTCCAAAAGTCTGGGATAAAATTAGAACAATCAGAGGAAAGGCAACCAACAACACCCCCAAAAAGCTGACCAACTAGCTCAATATGTTTCAGACATGATTAGTAATACATATCACACGCCAGCATTCCATCTACGTTGGGAGAAAGTAGAACATACTCATAAAAAGTTATTTAGAGACCTTGGCCACAAAGAATCAAACTTAAACAGGGACATAACAGCATATAAATGGGACCAAACATTAAGATAAAAAAAAAAAAGAAACATCTCCAGGGGAAGATCAAATAGGATACAATATGTATAAAAACATTCCAAATGGCATTAAACAATTATTAAATTACTAAATAAAATATGAATCTGAGGTAAGCTACCTGAAAAATGGAAACAGGTAATAGTAATACCTATACCCAAACAAGGCAAAGACCCCAATGAAATCAGCTCTTACAGACCAAACTCCCTAACAAATAGCATCTGCAAGATCATGGAAACCATCATTACCAATCGACTTAAACATTATCTAGAAAGTAATAATTTAATTTCCGATAACCAATGCGGATTTAGAAACAAAAGTTCCACTACGGATCAGCTCATACGATTGGAAACTGCAGTAAAATTAGCATTTAACGCTAAACATAAAGCTGACAGGAACTTAATTGCAATATTTATTGATCTTGAAAAAGCATTCGACCTGGTCTGGACCAAAGGCTTATTAGCCAAACTAAACCACTACGCCATCACAGGACGAACTTCATCGAAACCTTTCTTACAGACCGCAAAATAATAACTAGAGTTGGTGACACTTGCTCTGAATTACATTCCCGTGACAATGATACACCACAAGGGAGCGTACTTAGTCCCGCTCTATTCAACATCATGATAAATGATCTAGACCAAAATTTGACATCTAATCTAACTGAACTTTCACAATTTGCGGATGACAGTGGATTATGGAGAGCAGGAAACCCCTCCAACCACAAAGTAATTAGGGAAATACAAGAAGGTTTATATAATATAGGGAAATGGGCTGATAGATGGGGGTTTAAATTATCCCACGAAAAAACTATTATATTACTGTTTACCACCAAACGGAAATACCAACATCAGTACCCCAAACTTACCATACAAAATAAAGAAATAAAATTTGCAAAAGTAGCACGATTTCTGGGTATGTATTATGATGAACAATTAAACTGGGGGCACCACATAAATGAATTAGTCAAAAAAATGTAACAGAGACCTTAACTTACTAAAAAGCCTTAAAGGAACCACCTGGCGATCCAATCAAGAAACCTTACTCGCACTATATAGAGCATTAATTAGATTTAAACTAGATTACGGGTGATAAATGTATAACTCAGCTCCAAAAAAACACTTAATCAAATTAGACAACATACAAAGAAAGGCATTAACTATTTGCACTGGCACACTACCATCCACATCATCATCATTACCTGAACTACAGATACTAGCTGGAGAACTGCTGCTTCACTTAGACGGCAAGAATTCACCCTTAGATATGCAGCCAGACTAACAACGCACCCTTGTACACATCCCATCCGTATAGCTATAAACAAATGCAATAAACCATTCCATACAAAACAAACACAAAAAATACATGCAGTAAAACTAGTACATCAATTAACGGAACAACTTCTCATTGAAAACTTCCAAGCAGAAATAACCAATAACTATGACACAGAGCCATGGAGCAATATCTGTCCATCAATCAATACTTTTATCACAAAATATGGAAATAAAAAGGAACAAGAACATCAACTAAAAACAATTAGTACAGTAGAGATTAATACCAAATACTCCAACTTTATTAAGATATATACGGATGGCTCCAAAATAAGAGAACCACCTAGAACAACAGCCGCATAATTCCTGAGCTTAACATCAACATAGGACAAAGATTACCTAACCACTGCTCTATATATACGGCAGAATTCTGGGCCATTCTAGAAACTCTTAAATAGAAGCAACTAAAATATATTGAAACTTAAATACTGAAATAACCATACCATAACAATAAAAGCCACACAATAATCCAAACTAGGACATAGGCATCTGGATTACAAAATTATTTTTTTAAAAGAATTTAACAAAAGAAAAAAAAATCAACAACATAAATTTCCTTTATCGCTACCAGCCTACTCCTATTAATACCATCCCTCCTCAACTTATCTAAATAACAAAAACCGTCTTAACAACATCCGGCATTCATACTAACACCTCTATGAACACCACCTATTTCAACCTAGGTGACAGCCATACACATACTAAAATTTACTTATAAGACCCCAAATAGAACATATACTGGTCCAAAATCCAGACCATCAGGACCCAACACACAAAGTGGTTTAAGCCATACACATACTAAGATTTATTTATAAGACCCCAAATTAGAACATATAAAGTAGTCCCGAACCCAGATCATCAGGACCCGCCACACAATAAGACCATACATTAACACATATAAGGTGGTCCCGAACCCAGATCATCAGGACCCGCCACACAATAAGACCATACATTAACACATATAAGGTGGTATATAAGGTGGTCTAAACTCCAAAGACATCAGGTCCAGCAGCACAAGGCTGCAAAATATTGATCATTAAGACACCAACAATTTCATACCCAAGATCATCAGGGCCCGCTACATAAGGTGGTAACATCAAAACCCTATAGCTGTCATCCTAGGTACTTTTCTATAACTAACTCGAAAACAGCACACAGTTATTTTAAATATTGTGTAGGACGACATTTTAGACCAATACCTTGGAGTCAAGGAGCACCGACCTGTGACAAGGACTCGCCTCCCACCAGATCACCCAGACATCTAAACACCATACGTGCAGATCGGCCAGACATCTAAACACCATACGTGCTGATCGGCCAGACATCTAAACACCATACGTGCAGCGAACGCATTAAATCGCAGAATAATTATATGAGTGTGTACAGGGTCTAATCCCACTCATATACATTTGCCAAATATGGTGACTGAAAGAGTAATGAGTGTGTGCTGGGCCGAATCCCACTCACGACGGCCCTACATTCAAGTCGTTAGTGACTAGTTAGTCCCACGACCTGATGGCCAAATTAATAAGTGTTCCTGAACACATAAAAGCCTGGGGGATCTGACACTCTTTCCGTCCCCCCGGAGCAATTAATAAGCATGCTGTGCATGCATAAAACCGAGATACATGCTCGAAAGACGAAAATCTCGTTAATTGAATGAGTCAGTCAGTCGGTCATTCGCTCCATTCTAGACAGAATTAAAGAAGATGAGCATAGAGTTGTTTAACCAGTTAAATGACAGCTGGTACTGAATGGTGAATGGCACTTATGTGGTGGAAAGGCTAGAGAAGGAATGGAGGTATCCAGTTACAAAGGACTTAGTGACAAGTCAAGTGACCAGTCTGAAAGTAGCCAGGGATCTGGTCCAGGGCATGATCGATGAGGAAGTCAAAAAGTTACGAGACTTCATTCAGCTTCCGTATGTTAGAGTGGGCAGCTTGAAGGAGGCGATTGATCATGTGATGAAAGTCAGGTGTTTTGTTTTGGAAGGCATACTGCATTGGACAGAGTGGTCTTTTGTGAAGTGGGGGATGGAACAGCTAAAGAAAGCAGAAGAACTAATGAGAAAAGTTTTAGAAGAAGAAGTGAAGAAGATAAAAGAAAGATGGTTTAAGGAAAGAAAGGAAAGAGAAAACAGAAAGAAAAAAGAGGAGTTTGATAGACTAAATGAAAACTGGACGAAGGTGCAGAAGAAATTTAGATTGATGGGCCATCCTGATTGGATGCCAGAGAAAGAGAAAAAGAAGAAGAAAGGAATCATTAAGAAAGTGAGGAAATCGTGGAAGAACTGGAGAAAATAGAAGAATAAGCAGAAGAACCCAAAGGCCCTTTTCAGGGACATTCCTATGCCTCGAAAAGAGTTGCTTTCTTACCTATTTTTTTTCGTGCGTTGTTTAGTTGTTTGTATTGTCTATTGTATGTTGTCTATGCTATCTCTGTTCCATTGCTATTGTCCCTCTATTAATGATAAGTATATTGTCCCTAAACAGGCCCAATACCTTTTTGACTGAATTTTCCCTTGTCACTATAGATCCTGTCCCTATACAGGCCCAGGGATTTCTGTAATTCAATTTCCCACTGTCCCCAAAGTGCCGGTCCTGTATTTCCCATGTTAAATTTCCAATGTTAAATTCCCATTGTCCCTAATCGTGCCCACGACCCTTTTGACAGGGTTTTCCATTGTCCCTAAACAGCCCCCCCCCCCTTCCTTACTTCTGCATCATGGCTAGTCCTTCCAGTCATATTCATCATACTGAATTGACCCAGTTGATAAATCTAGTCCATCACAACAAGAATAGCAGAATTTAGTTCGATCGACAGAAAAACAAAATAGTCCCATTAAACGGACCAACTGGAAATGTTGTTTCAGGACGGATTATTTCATAAAATTAATCTAACGTTTAATTTTAAGCAGATCAAAATGAGGTTTCATTTTGAAACGAATGACAGCGCGCGATACGCTACTAAATTCAAATGTCGCTGGGCGGTGCTATGTGTGCATGAATGTTGTTACTCTGTATTGTTGAACTTACAGTAATGTATTTACCTTGGAATCCATCAAAAATTCATTTATTTTATTTCATGTGTGTTCTTTTTATTATTCAGCCTTAGGTAGGAAAGCAAAATGAGTATATAAAACAAAAGGTTACTACATTTGTATAGCAAAACATGAACTCGTTTTTTTCTGAGTAATACTCGACTCCTAACATCTGTTTAAAAATAAACTCGTGCAGATTTACCCATACGAATGCAGTAACCTATAAATACAACATATAAGATCAAATGCAACCAAACCTCAACTAAACAAAATAGAGAAAAAGAGAACGCAAAATCTACATATTCATTTCCCATCCTTTCAATTGAACGTGGTCTGCCTCGATAGAAAATCAGGTTAAAAATGATTAAAATATATCACGAATAAAAAGTTCCATAAGAACATATCACATAGGAAGTTTTTGCGTGTTTGTTATAATGATACAATACAATCATAAACTTGCAGATAATTGTTAACGTCACTAATAATTAAAATTCTCTGATGCATTAATAATTATGAAAAATGCATTACACACAGATGCCGATCGTAGAAAGCAAGAAAATATATTCCTGCCTTTCTAAAAATGGGTAGGATATTTTCATGGTCGCACTGAATTATTTCCACAAAATTATTTTAAATGGTTCGGTTACCATAATTTCTTTTTAAGATGAGAATTACAATAATGCTACATAACTGATTGGATTGGCACTTTCCCTTTTTCTGTATAATATCTCTCTTAATGCCAACGGAATGTAAAGGCACCTACTACAGGGAAGTGAATTGTTTTTGTCCTTTATGTCAACATAGATACCAGAACGTTGGCCACATAGCAGTACCAGTGTTGTTAGTCGCTGATTGATATCATATGTTTTTAGAGACATAGATGAAGGAGGAGGACCAGTCGTTTTTGCTTCAGAAACTCGAGAAAGGTCCACAAGGTTTATAGTCTTCCAGCTGACTCTGCCACCAGTGGCAGTTCTTTGGTACACGCGAGGAGTTACGGGACATGAATTCCTTTATCCTCAAGTGTTCCTGTCAATCGAAAGACATAAGCATGCAAAAATGATGCCACGGACTGTCTCACTCTCAAACATCTTTACTTCTTTCCATTTGGATATGATCAAGGCGCTCTCTCAAAGGTTTTGTAAGGGCCAGGAGTTTGCTTGACAGCGTAAGGGGTGGTGAGTTCTACGCTGAAACCTATGGCCCTTAAGCCTATCCCATTGGACGCTGGGGCGAGGTAAGTGGAAATTTTTGGGGACCTGGACACAGCTTCCATTTAAGACGTTGGAAGCGTTGGAGCTTGGTGTTATGTTCTTTGTCACCACGGTCTCGCACGCTAATCCTTTCTTGGCATCCTCCTACAGAAATCTGAAGGAGGATTATTTGTTTTGACCACTTGCTGAAGGTGGTTGACATAACCTCTAGGCATGACTTATGAATATCCCATAGCTCAGAATGTTACACTGACCACTTTTCAAGTTTGAATAGAGAACAGAAAAGACCATTTAAGGGTTTCTTTGGAGGTATTCACTTTTTCGGAGGTCTTATTTATTTCCTGGCATAGCAAGACCTGAGGGACCAACAACATCGGTCCCTCGTATCCCCTTCTGGCCCGTCAAAACAAGCCACGGAGCCTGTTCATTTTGATAACCCTCGCTCTCTTCAGCAATGTAATTTAATTAAATATAGACTTAGTCAAGGAACTAGCCCCAATTTTAGTCTCGACCACGTCCGTTTGCGCCACATGAAACGTTTGTTTTTGTGGGGTTTAACGATACTTTTAGCACACTATTGGCTATATCATGCCGAGCGAAGTGCCTTTCCAAGATAGCCGACCTGTGCTAGCCTGGGCGGGTATCGAACCTACGAACCGTGGAACATGAGTCATACGCTGTTTTAGCAGTGCGAAGCTGGTCCCTATCACTGCTATACCATGGAGAACACTTTTGAATTGATACTCTGCACTTGG
Source organism: Sinohyriopsis cumingii (assembly GCA_028554795.2). Classification (NCBI taxonomy): domain Eukaryota; kingdom Metazoa; phylum Mollusca; class Bivalvia; order Unionida; family Unionidae; genus Sinohyriopsis; species Sinohyriopsis cumingii. The sequence continues at coordinate 141,338,000 of CM068829.1, forward strand.
TAGCTGGGGCATGTTTGTCAAGCAATGAACGCAGGCAGTTATCGTGTTGTTCTGCTGTAGGAGGAAAGCAAGTTCTTAGGTTAGCTTGGATGTCGTGCATTGGTTTTGTTCTATTTATCATACGGATGTTTCTCTTAGTAGCAGATAAAGGTGGAGGGTTAGGGACTGATACGTCAAGATGGCATATAATGCAGAGATGATCTGATACAAGGTCATGGGATACCAGGGAGGACCGTAGAATGTTATCATCAGGTCTATGAAGAATCCAGTCTAAAATGTGACCATGTTTATGGGTGGGTTGGTTAACTGACTGCTTGAGGTTGAAACCATTATTTTTCCCCCGTTAACTTTACATTGTCAGAATCGTGCAATATTACCCGATATTGAACCCGCGCGACAATACAAGAATACTATTTTGGCGGACAGTCTGTCCTCGAGTTAAGGTAGTCCTCACAGAATGGTCTCTGCTCCAGTCTGTGATGCTTATCAGTCCCTTACCGACTGGGACCTTTCCTTCATGAATATTTAAGTCCATGACGTTCGATCCATTGCTACTTCATGAGCATATCTTACTCAATCGTCGTCGTTGGATGTTGTGAAAGACGTATCTGGCGGCCGCACACTTTCTTCTTATCCTTCTAGTGTAACCGTATATCTGAAAAAAAACTTTTTAATTATTTCTTCATACAGCTAAAAAATATGAATATATCTGATTTAATCCACAGTACTATGAATCAAAAATGTAATTAAAAAAAGTTCTTAGCGATGTTAGATGAACATTGACTTGTTAATTGCATATCGATATTCAATTCCGCTGAAAGACAATTGACTATTCCAGCGTGTCATGCTTCCTTAATGCCTGGGGAAAAACCACTTCATCATCCTTTACGTCCAGAGGGTCTTTCAATATCACTGTGCCAAGCATCCCATGTCAACTGTCTTTTAACTACTGGAAAATAACTTCTTTATTTGTATGTGGACAATGGTTGTTAATATATAATGCCCTTGTAGAAAAGGTCATCTGCCTCTAAACGGAAGGAAAATGTTACAGAAATATTTGAAGGCTATCGAGTTGAGACGTAGATGATACTGTTTCAGTATGTGGAATGGTGATGATGAAGATGAGTTCCTAAGCCATACAATTTGACGATCTTAATTTAAAGTTAAATTACGCTTTTATATTAGTTCGTTATTAAAGAAACAAGAACAACAATGTCATTTCTACCACATATTTCTTGTAGTTATATATCTCCGTTTCGATGATTCAACACGTGACCGATGTATTACTGGGCCTCTAAAAATAAAACATTACAATTATTTAATATCAGTAGATAGAATCCAGAAATAAGTGTACTGAAATTTTCAAGGAAGATAAAGGCTGTTATGGATAAAATGGATAGAGAGACAGACACATAGACGTCCGTGACATTCCTATGGAAGATGCACAAATAAATGTAAGTCAGTAAGGAAATAAATAGATACATAAATAAATAAAAACAATACAGCAATCAATCGTACTACACATTATCATGAAATCTCCTGTAGGATTAAGAGCTAATAAGAGCTTTGGAATTTCCTTGAACTGATGATACCACAATTGTATTCTTGCAATATATATAAAATAGATGAGCAAAACAACATAGTGTATTGTATTCATTACAGAGATGAAAGGATTGCCAAGTGTAAAGGTCAATCCGCTAATATGAGAGAGAGAGAGAGAGAGAGAGAGAGGGTGGTGGTGGTGGTAGTGGTGCGTGAGTCTACATTATTCATGCAAGTTAAAAAGTAAACTAGACACTCATAGAACAGTAATTTCAATGCATAAAAAGATTTGATTTTCTAAACCACGTGGTTTCACCTAATCACATCACAAACGTGATCAGCCATTTAAAAACATTAAGACACATACTTGATCATTGTTCCTATTCAGAGGTACATGTACATTCACCTCTACAGTCAGGGATTACATGACACAGCTATGTTAAGTCTTCCTTTATACACCAGTAGAGTCTTGAATAATTTATATATGATTTCATTTCTGTCGAAGGAATCCGATTGGACTGTGTCTGTATAGGAGAGTTAGTGGCTGCTACACATAAATGTTCATTAAGATTCCATCGTTTATATTTTTGTTTTCTTATTGTAATGTAATTTGTTCGCTGTTTTTTATTTTAAAATATTACACATTTCTACCAGCTTCGTATGTCGTACGTACTATTGTATTAATTTAATAAAATTAATGTTAGAAAATAAGTTTACCTGAATGCGTTAATCATAACATAAATACACACATAAAGACATTTGATTAAACATACGTTAACATATAATGTAGATTTCAGACAAAGGAAAGTATTGAGCTATCCAAATATTTCGATTTGAGATTTAGCATATTGAAAAAGGCACTTAAATTAAAAACGAATGTCAGAAATATATAATAGTTAGAACTTATTCGGAAATTCGATGTTTCTATCGAGCATCCTGCTTAGTGATACCTCAGTTTTGTCATATCCCCCCCCCCCTCTAGCCCGTAAATGCATCACCTTTTGCTTTCTGTATTAGTATTTCCTTATCCTTTAGGGGGAAACCAATTTTGCAAGTTGCATAAGGCGCAACCTTAAACAGTGGAAAGATATTGAATAGAAAACTGTGGGAAGGATGGGTTGGGGATAGTGTGAACGGTGATCTGAGTAAAATGTTATTTCTTATATGCATGCATTTACCTGCGGAATATAGAAAATCAGATTTGTCCGGGAATATGCTATATAAGAACTCTAGCCTTTGGTTTCTTTTTGCAGGATTTTCCAGTGACCTTTGGGTTTCGTTTATATTCTAAATACTGGAAATTCCGTCACGTGTAATGCTTGAACAAACGTATGCAATGACTATAATTTGCCGGCATTGTGGTGTAATCAGTTTCGTTCACATTTCGTACCGGCACATTATAACAAGACAAACAGTACAAAGAATATTGACTGGTATCTACTCGATGTTCTGAATGTTCATTTGTCCGTAGTTTGGTACGTCCGAACTCTTTTTTGGACAAGAACTCTATCTTCCAAACGTTTTTAGCCCAAATATTCCATTTTTCCAAAGGTTTGCAAGTTCGAAAAATAAAGGGTTATGTATATCTTTCGGTCCATGCATGCGTGCGTTTATAATGCCCCCCAATTATTCTTACGTGTTAAATATAGAAACTTCGGACCATGATCCTAAATGTTCCATTACATGCCCAAAAGTATAGAATGTTCAGAATGAATTCCATTAATTCTGAAGATTCTGATGTATTAATAGTCCTGAATATTCTGATGTATCAATAGTCCTGAATATTCTGATGTATCAATAGTCCTGAATATTCTGATGTATCAATAGTCCTGAATATTTTGATGTATCAATAGTCCTGAATGTCCTGATGTACCAATATTTTTGACTATGCTGATGTATCAATAGTCTTTTTGAAGATTTATTGTGTATACATACAGTAATTTATTTAACTTTAAAGTGATCGAAGTAAAGAATGCCAGCTTTTGGTTTAATATGTAAGTACAGGTCTGACATTTTTAATGGCATAATTTGTTGACGTAGTACAGGTAAAACCATACGGTTTCATCAATTATTGAGGTGATGTTTCTTATTTAAAATGTTGCAACAGCCCTTTAATTTCTTGATACTGATAACGAGTTCAAAAGGTAGATAGGTTACCTTTATACAACTAATTGTGCATTCATTCTTTAAAGTCATCTATCTTTTTTGATATTTCTGTTAAATAGGTTATGTTTCTTACCTCTGACAAATTGCTCTTCATGTCACGAATGATGTTAAGAAACAATCTCTATCGTTATAATGTCTTGATCGTGTTTAGTATCCCACGAGCCAAAATTCTCTGTTGCACCTCTGACTGAGACTGGAAAGTGGCAGAGTTTCCGTAGACTGTTATTTTCCAAGCATTTTCCAAGCATCACTTTTCAAGCATCTATCTCTGTCTCATCAATTTGTGTGCATCTAAAATCTTCATCAATCTGTATTTTTCCAATCATTACATACATCATCTACTCTATTTTCTTTAAATATATTACGTTACATTACCACCGTAAAATCTTGCACTTTCATTGATTCGTTGCAAAGGCAATTATACTACAATCTGTTAATTGCATTGATTCGTTGCAAAGGCAATTATGCTACAGTCTGTTACTTGCATTGATTCGTTGCAAAGACAATTATACTACAGTCTGTTACTTGCATTGATTCATTGCAAAGGCAATTATACTACAGTCTGTTAACTGCATTGATTCATTGCAAAGGCAATTATACTACAGTCTGTTAATTGCATTGATTCGTCGCAAAGGCAATTATACTACAGTCTGTTACTTGCATTAATTCGTTGCAAAGGCAATTACACTACAATCTGTTAATTGCATTGATTTGTTGCAAAGGCAATTATACTACAGTCTGTTACTTGCATTGATTCGTTGCAAAGGCAATTATACTACAGTCTGTTAATTGCATTAATTCGTTGCAAAGGCAATTATACTACAGTCTGTTAATTGCATTGATTCGTTGCAAAGGCAATTATACTACAGTCTGTTAATTGCACTGATTCGTTGCAAAGGCAATTATACTACAGTCTGTTAATTGCATTAATTCGTTGCAAAGGCAATTATACTACAATCTGTTAATTGCAAACATTTATAATTATTTTTAACATTCATTATGAATAGTAAAAACAAAGTCAAAATAAAAAAATAGACAATTACATTTTTAACTGGCGAAAACTCAAGCAAGGTTAAGTAGTTTCGACTGAAGTGTGTGTGTGTGTGTGTGTGTGTGTGTGTGTGTGTGTGTTATAGATCAGATCGAGAAGAATCTGTTCGTTTTGCAATTTGCTAGTATAATTCACTAGCTATTGAGTCCTAAAAGTTTTTGCATGGTCCATGACTCATAGTGATTCTAACTTTTGAATTGTGTTTCAAACATTTAACATCAACATATGTGACATATTGTAACTCCTGGTATGTGATTTTGTCTACTTTTTGCAATTATTATTCATGCCTGTAAGTTATAATCACTATCAATAAGTGAATCGACTTACGTGCATATGTTTTTTTTTTTAGATATTAAAAACGTACATTTGTCTAGTATCTATCATATGTTTGCAGCTATTAATGCTAATATTAGTGGTAAACACAATTTTCGGGCTGTTGCCCATTGGACATTTTAGGTCAGGTGGGTTATTTGAAGAATTACGTTATTTCCCATTCGATGGGCTAGGTAATATAAGTAGTTATTTTTAAATATTATATTGAATAGTAAGACATGTCACGTGGGGTATATTGCGACGTATAGTTGCAATGGACTCTTGAAAGTGCATATAAGGAGAGAACTGAGCAATCAGAGTCATTTTTCTCGATTCATTTCTTTTTCGGATTCTTAATTCGTATGTTCTAATCAGTCTGCAGATGTGTTTAATGTTTTTTAAGTCATTTGAGAAGAAATATGTGTTAGGATTATTCATTGGAAATAGAAATTGCTCATTGATCTTTACTAATATTCTGGAATAATTGTGAATTATTCAGTAGAGTTCTGGACAATGTCATTTTGACAAGGTCACGATTTACTGTCAACTGTACCTGTTGTACATTTTACGTGTTCCTTATTTAAAAAACAAATAAGGTCATCTATCATATGCAGCTTATCACCACAAGGAAATTCCTAATTATAGGTAGAGGAAATCCCGTAAAATAATCGGGTCAGGGACAAGCCACACATGGTACGCTCTGTTGATGTCCCTAGTTAGTTACTTATACTAGGTATCAGAGCACTATTTTGAAAACACACAACGCGTCCGTGTGTGTGTGTGTGTGTGTGTGTGTGTGTGTGTGTGTACTCTATTCGATGTTTAAGACAAATTGATATGTCCATTTTATTTATATCGAGGAAACTGTTCTTAAGTAAACAATACAGTAAGGTAGGGATATGAATAACTTTTTTAACAAATTAACCTGGAGGTAAGAATGGACACTGATGTCCGAATGGCAATATGTCTAGCTTAATTAAAGAGGACATTACACAAGCACGATCTTTTTTGAAAGCACAAGGATAACGAATATTGTACCGCTTCCTATACATTAACACAAAAAGCCCCCCACCTCCAAAATTACTATGGCATGTAACTCATACTAAAGCATGACGAGCTACCAGCATCACCAGTTATGAACGTGGTATGTCGAGTAGAGGTGGATGAAGACGACGACGAGAAGGAGTGAAAGGGTCAGTAGTAGAATGTGTTTGTGTGTGTGTGTGTGTGTGGTTTAGATTTTTAACGTAGTTTTAACAATTGTTCAATCATATCACTACAATGTCTGCAGTGTGACAGTTTATAGCGATGTCTAGCACTGGGGCATGATGTCCTACCCAGTCACGTTATCCTGACACCAGGCCGACCAGTCCTAACACTAACCTCTTAATGCTGAGCGCCTAGCGAGGTAGTTGTAGAAGCTGGACGGTAGTATTAGTAGCATGGTGAGGTGGAGTGTAGTATTAGTAGCAGGGATAGGTGGAGTGGAATGTTGATGACGACGAGAAAAAGTACAAGCAGCAAAGAAGATCGAGAACAAGAAGAGGTTATTAAAGTAGTATTTTTGAACTGTAATCATTATTATATATTAGCGATAAGACAGAAGCGTGCAGAGAGAGAGAGAGAGAGAGAGAGAGAGAGAGAGAGAGAGTATATAAATAGTTCATAACATATATCATTGACCCAAATTACATTTGTTACATGATACCAAGACAAAGCGAATTTTTATTTTTGTCATATTCTGCAACATGTCGGAAAAGAACAATACCATTACAAAGCAAAGAGCATACCGTAAAATACGGGCGCACTTAGGTAATCTCAAACTGATAGCAAAGTTGACTTGGATCTAATTTTCAGATGTAATTCTCTGTCATATCCTACAATTCTGAGCGGGTGTCATCGTTTTAAAGTCGATCTTAACTTTGTGTAAGATTACCCACGTACATAACCGCTCCGGTGGCCTAGTGGTTAGAGCGTCCGCCTCAGAAGCGGGAGGTCGTGAGTTCGATCCCCGGCTGAATCAACCCAAAGACTTACAAAAATGGTACTAACAGCTTCCTCGCTAGGCACTCAGCATTAAGAGGTTTGTGTTAGGACTGGTTGGCCTGGTGTCAGGATAATGTGACTGGGTGGGACATCATGCTACATGTCTGCGGCATGATGCCCCAGTGCTAGACATCACTATAAACTGCCACACTGCAGACATCGTAGCGATATGACTGAAAACTTGTTAAAGCTACGTTTAAAATCCTAATCACACACAGACACACACACACACACACACACACACACACACACACACACAGAGGAAGACTTTTGTGTTAGATTGATGAGCGGGATATGGTTGATGTGAAGGGAGCAATTGATGCAGATGATCTGTATAAAAATGCAAGATGTTTATCTTTGCTCACCCATGCGACAGAGAATACTAGCTGATTTGCTCACGTTACCTTTCTTAACAGATTAACCTCTGGAGGTTTTTGTCATTTTCGCCTGAAATTCGAGTAGGGAACACATTTTGAAAGCTATGTCTGAATACATACTAACACATCAACTTGCAGGTGATTTTCAAATAACCGAATGCCAAGTTGTGTTAGAAACATCGTTTTTCATTGGCTATTTGGCTCGCGCATTAGCAGAAAGGTAAACGTTGGAGTTATTTTTATTTATTTTTTTGCTTAACGGACCCATTATTGTCGTATCAAGACCACTCTTTATTCCAAATGGTCATCTTATCCTACTTTTAGCAAAGGTTCATCTGTCTGTTTGCAGTTCATACTGGTCTGCCTTTGATCTGAGACCAAAAAGTCTAAAATCCGGACACTAAATCGGATTCCGACCACGGGCGAATTTGGGTGGAAAAAAATCGGGTCCAAAAATTAGATATTTCCCTCTGTATTTTCTAGTGCAACTCGAACTTTCAGATTATTTGGTATCATTGTAGAGCTTCATTTGTCTAGCTTTCTATAATACCACCCACTTTAGTGTATCGTACACGACTTTGACACTACAGAGCTCGGCAGTAGGCTACTACCTTCTGCTACGTAAACTCGTCGGCAGGGATTAAGTGTTAACTGAATCTGATTGTCTCAGTCATGGTGTCCACGTGCTAGGAACTACGTTTTAAGGGGAGAAAGAAAGGCCGTGAAAACAAACCTGCACAAGTAGACTTCTAAACATATTACAAAACCTCCAACATGAGGAAATGTTTTGACAATAATCAGTAATGTGTTGTTTCAATTTCCCGGCTGAATGAAACACAATGCCATTGAGAAGAAAAGAAAAAAACACTTGCACTTATGAATCAGCGCGGTTCACTATTCAGTCCACACGCTATTCCACAAGATTTCCATGGGATTAAATTGTACTAGTAGTCGCATTTCCAGGACAGAAAATATAAATTTCCAAAAAAGTTATGAAGTATAAATCTCCTGACAGTGTTGTGTTTTAGGGATCTTTAATACATGGTGGTAATTTTAAAACCAATATCAAATATAACACCAGTAGGTCACATGCAATTTCACCTCTTGCAAAGAAAAGGTGAGATTTATATGATAGTAGCACAGATCTCTAATTATCCACGAACAGTCTAACACATAAATCGTACTACAGCTTCGTTAGAGCTGTGTACCCAACATCGTATCACTGACTACCACAGAACCTTTCCAAGTTATAAGTGATGAAAGTAGAAAGTTATCCGTCGTAGTATATTTGTATCAATGCGCGTTGTTTACGAAAAATAGCACGTGATGCAATATTTAGAACAAATAACAATTATTACTGGCTTTCTTCTTGTTTTTTTTTTCCTTCTTTTCTAAGACCTGTAGATGTAGCTAGATTCTTCTGAAATAATTGTTTAGATTTTCATAGAACAGTAAAAGGCGCCCAGAACGTCGATGATGGTCCAAGGGCCAGAATACGAGTCCCTATGGGCATTAGCTTGGGGTTGGTTCCTGGGCGAAGAATATTGCCCCCTCCCGCGAGGGGGCTATGGCACCCTCCCACCAGCTAGAGGGCTGGGGCGAGGGGGCTGTGAGCCCACTCAGCGGGGGATCCAGGGCGGAGCCCCGGTCGCCAACTGTCTTTCTGCAATTTAATTCCATTTGGTGGTTTTTCCGTGCATCTAGATTGTCTCATTTAGACAAGGCAATCAAGCACCATTTTATACATGTCTGTTATTTCCACATTAGGCTCATTAATTTCATTTCATACATATTACTGTTACGCATGTGCAGAGACCATAATTATTATAAAATCAATTTATTTATGGACTGTTTATTTGAAAAAAATATAGATGCTTCTACACTGCAACTTACTTGGTAAGTTTTCCGAGCTTTTAACACTGCTAACAGTTCCATGACGCCATTGAAGTCAAAATTGAAGAGAGACATCTCTTTCTACTGAACTATTGCCAAATTATTTCCTTGACTGACTCATCCACGAGTCGTTTCTCTTGTTATTAATAAAAGACCAAGAAAAAAAATTAACTTTACAATCCTTCAACAACACGCGCTGTAACCTTTTGAAGTTTGAAATCATCGATATCTATCGAACGTAATACACAGCTGGCAATTTACAACCGCCCCGTCCCCTCTCCATTAGTACGTTACTGTTGCGGGGTTACTTTGTTTGTCTCCATACGAGGTTCTGCAGAGTGGGGGGGGACACATAATATAACCCCACGACTAGGATTTCCTTGTCTCTGTGCAATCTCCAACATAGATTCTATTGATCTCAGACATTAATGCGTCAGCTGAAGGATATTAATAAGCTTCAAAAGATGTATGGAAGATGTGTCCCTTATTTGTTGAAGGCTAGTCAAATACAGACTCGTGTGAAAACCGCCAACAAGTTAATCAGCTAACATGAAAAAGACTGCCCAGAGACATGTGAATGTGCCCTGAATGTGCCCAGAGACATTTTAATGTGCCAGAGACATTTTAATGAGATTGTAACTGAAGATTAATATATTTACTGCTTTGAACCCGACTCAGATGAAAATAATAAAGTCTGGATCGCAGAAAATGAGCAGAGATCACAAATCGCTCGACGGTCAGTATAGTTTTATACGCATTATGGTTCCATGGAAAAGGCCCGGTACATCTGTCTAATACTGCTAGTGTCACTGGACATTTGTATGCATCGAAAGTGTTACCAAAAGTTGTGGAACATTATCGATCCACCCGTTCGCGTGCCGATAACCGAGTTATTAATCTACTCCAAGACAACCGACGTGCACATGTCTCGTCGTCGTGATAGACTTCATGAAAGAGCACAGAATCCCACCTTTGCCACATCCTCCATACAGCTCTGATTAAGATCCAAGTGATTTTTGGCTGAATGCCGTTGTCAAAGATTTGCTGAGGGTCAGAAAGCCGCAATGCGCTTAACGTGCAGTGTTCCATTGCATGAACAATATACAAAAATGTGAATACAAAATGGTTTTCAATAACTGGGCAATCATGCTGAAAAGTGTGTTGAGACGCTTGAGATGTACTGTGAGGGGATGCACTGGCATACTGATCATTAATACATATCTTTGTTATAAAGCACACAATAAGACTGGAATTGCCTGCAAGTGGGATTATAAAATTTTGTTGGCATCGTTGCAAAGACGTTGTAGGGAGGATTTTTAAGATGCCTGTCAGCATGTATTGACGCATATTAGTAGTTAAGTGGGGCACCCTAGCGTCAAGGGGAATTAGCATTACAGACCCCCCTGGGCAACTCTAGCGTCAAGGGAAATTTAACATGGGAAAAAATCATGGGCAACTCTAGCGTCAAGGGGAATTGAACATGGGAAAAAGTCTTGGGCCACTCTAGCGTCAAGGGGAATTGAACATGGGAAAAAGTCTTGGGCCACTCTAGCGTCAAGGGAATTGAACATGGGGAAAAATCTTGGGTCACTCTAGCCTCAAGGGGAATTGAACATGGAAAAAAAATCTTGGGTCTGTTGAGCGACAAGGGAAAATGGAACAGGGTCGGGACCCTATTTTAATAGGGTCCCGACCTGATGGGTCTATGGAAATGGAACAGAGGAGAGGGATATAAAACACACACACACACACACACACACACATGAAAAGGGGTAGGCAATTGAAAGTCTATCTCTTTTCGAGAAATGTGGGTGGCCCTGAAAAGGACCTTTGGGTTTCTTCTTCTTCTTCTTCTTCTTCTTCTTCTTCTAACTCCTTAACTTCTTTATCCATCCCCTTATTTTTTCCATCATTCCTTTCTTCTTCTTCTTTTCTGTTTCTTGTATCCAGTCCGGGTGACCCGTGGCTCGGAACTTTTCCTGGACTTTGATCCAATTCTGATTGAGTCTCTCAAACTCTGCCTGTTTCTTTTTGTTTTCCTGATCTTTTCTTTCTTTATTCCATGTCTCTTTAATCTTCTTTACCTCTACCTCCATCACTTTTCTCATTAACTCCTCTCCTTTCTTCAGTCTGTCCAGGCCTCTCTCCACAAAAGAGCACTCGGTCCCATGCGACATATTTTCAAGAAAGCACCTGACTTTGCTTGCATTGTCAAGTACTTCCTTTAGGCTTCCCACTCTGACATAGGCAGGATTCATCATACCTCTCAATCTCTTTTCCTCCTCTTCTATCATTCCTGCTACCACTTCTTTTGCTGCGTTTAGGCATTTAGCGTAGTCCAGGTACTCTGCTATCTTCCATTCTTTTTCTAGTCTCTCCACTACATAGATACCATCCATTATCCAATAGTACGTACGTATGTACCAAGTTGTTGAACAACTCACTTGCAACCACCATCTTCGTTTTGATTATTCCTTAGAATGGTTCGAACATCAAACTTTGTGGGTTCTTACAGTTAAAGCGCGGACGTGATGGAAAACATCCCCTAAAACAAAATTGATATTACCTAGATCATAACCAAACAACGCGCGGACGTGAAGGAAAACATCCCCTACTTTTCTCATTTCATATGATCTACTATCGACATACCTGAAGCAACAATAAACAAACACCAAATCTACTATCCACACACGCAAAGCATTAAAATGAAACCCCAAATTTACTATCCACACAAACATACGTGATCACTTACAAAGCCCAATAATCTACTATCCACACAAACGTACGTCAGCTCTTACAAACACATACACTCACACCACATAAGAGTCAGTGTTTATATTCACACTACTCTACATACACACATTGGCAAATCGATTACTATTTCTTTTCTAGAGTATTGGGTAGCCCTGAAAAGGGCTGTTTGTTTTTTGAACTCCAGTGACACCTGGTTAATGATGGCACCTTCCAGGCCTGGCACCACACACACATCTTCTTCCCCAGTCTCCTTTTACTTTTATTCTTGGGAGTGCAGAGGCGGGATGACTGGCTTCAGCACCCCAATCCTCTGTCTCTGGTATCTTGTAAGTCATCCTCTCTAATATTTTCGTTTCCTCCTCTTCCCTCTGTCTTCTCTCCTCCTCTTCTTTCTTTATCCTTGCCTCTTCTATTATGGCCTCTGCAGCCAGCTCATTCACTATACGCCTGGCATATTCCAGGTGTACATGAAGTTCAAGCAGTTTTGCTAGTCTGGCGTTCATTCTCTTGATCAATCAACAAGGGTAGCTAGACTGCCGAGCGATTTTCAATTTATACTAAAAGCGCGGACGTGAAGGAAAACATCCCCTAAAACAAAATTGATATTACCTAGATCATGACCAAACAACTCGCGGACTTAAAAGAAACACTCACTGACTTTTTTATACTACCCATCACTATTCTAAAAAAATTTCATTTAACCAATAATATACTATTCACATACGCAAAGCAGTCAAATCAAACCCCAAATCTACTCTGCAGGCACGTCAAACAGCAAAAAAAAAAAACATGATCATAATCTACTATTCACACAAACGTACTTTAGCGCTTACAATCACCCACACACATAAACATATACAATCACACCACAAAAGAGTGAGTGTTTATATTCACACTACTCTACATACACACACATTGGCAAATCGATTGTTATTTCTTTTCTAGAGTATTGAGTAGCCCTGAAAAGGGCTGTTTTTTTGTTTGCTATGGCAATCTTTTAGTTTCTAAGAATGCGACGTCCTCTGAGGATAGACTTTCTGACGATAGGTCTGCTTCTTCGGAAAGAGAAGAATAATTCTTTGGTGTCGATACGACAATCGACAAAGCCTCTGTCAGGTTCAGGTTGCTGCTGCTGTTGTTATTGTTGCTGTTGCTGCTCTCTCTGCTGTTTCTGAAGTCTGTACTTCTCTGTCCATTCTTCTTTTTCCCTATTCACTTCTTCTCTGAAGAGCTCTTCTCTCAGGTCTTCAGTGACTTTTAACATTCTCACATTCTCTGTCTCTTCTGGCTTCGGTATCAGACTGTGTCTGACCCTATGCAAATTCACGTAGGCTTCGTTTAGCTTAGCTAGTTTGGAGCACATCTTCGTAGGAGGATGAATCAACAATGGATGGTTAGACTTGTTCTTGTTGAATTGAATTATAGTGGCTTTCGCTACGCAGTGAGCATGTACCACTGGTTTATGTGCACACGGTGCACTAATTGATTGCTCCTGAGGGAGAGGAATGGTGCCACACCCCTCAGGCATTTCTGTACTCACAGAGTACTGATTGATTGGGCAGTTAGTTCTTAGACAGTAATTGCATGCCCAAACGTCACTAATTGTAAGGCCTAAGTCATGAGTAGGAATAGTACAAACTCGTACTCATGTATTCAGTTTGCTATTGAATGCCCCAGGTGTCAACCCAAGCAGTATGTAACGTCAGCTGCCATTGGCCAGCTTTTGACGTCACATTAGGACACCTGGGCTTGTGGCAAGTGGAAATCATTCCACATCTTGCCACGTTTGTACGAAATCCGAGCGGGGTAAAGGAGGAAAGGTGCTCAGCAAGCCAGCCCTGGATGTTGTTGTACTTCCTGAAACGCCAGCCCGCACTTATTTCAAATTAAGTCCAGTTTTACTAATGGACAATGATAATACCAATAGTGTGTGAGCCACCTGTGCAATTTGTTCAAATCCTGTAAGTCTGTTGAATTTCCTATCCCTAAACATCCTATCTATTCTAGTACAGAAGTGTACATAAACGAACTCCCTACTAGTCCTTATTTAAAGTAATATGTCTAAGCGACATTTAGTAGTTTTGTCACTGGTAGGTTAAAAAATAGTTGTGAATTTTGAGCGGTGGTCCAATGGTTCAAATCTGTGAGTATTTTAGTGATTCCAGGAGGGAAACCAAGCCAATTTAGGTTTCCCTATTAGATAAAAACGGCAAATTGATTTAGCCCTTAAAAAGACTGTTGTGGTGGTGGTGATGGTTCCACCTGCTGCACTCCACTCATATTTAAGTAATTAGCTGGCGGGGTGTAGAGTCTCCTAGGTCGGCCAGCTGGTGGTTGGCCTGGATCGGTTAGATCTTTCAAAATCCAGTCCATCATGCGCACTTGGTATTGTATGGTCCGCATTTGCAGCCCGTGGTGCACTTGTATTATGGTGGCGATCATTACCGCCAGGTTCAAAGGGCACTCCATGAGCAGCTCCCCTCTCTGTTTTAAGGCCGTCGTGGCTCTTTTCCCCTTTGTTCTACTTGGCTTGGTAATTATGCCAAGTTCTCCTTCCCATTTGTGGAGGATTGAGGTGCCAAGTTCGTCCAGGAAGAGGGTTGCTTCGTCTTTGTTCTGCCACAAATTAGTTAAGCCGTAATCCGTGGAATACCCCCAGGCGATGTGTCTGTTGGCTTCGTACAAGGTACGTTTGCCTACCCTTGGGTCGCCTGGGTTTGCTGGTTTTGGTGGTGATGTAACGGCAGCAGTAGGTTCCAGTTCAGTTGTTTGGGTTTCGAGAGGTACGGCTTGTGGTGGTGGTGGTTGTGGCGGTGATGGTGAAAGATTGAGCTTCTGTTTCCTCTTCTTCTTTGCCGTTTGAGGAAAAGGTGTCTCAGTTGTACTCCGTATGCTTTGAATCATCGGAGATAGTTGTGGTGGTGGTGGTGGTGGTGGAGACTCAGAGGCTGCTTCTATCTGCTGTGGTTTTGTTTTAGTTGTGGCAGAAGCTTCAATGGTGATCGCAGCCATTTGTGTCGGTTGAAACACACTGGTTTGAGTGGAGGTGGTGATGGTGGTGGTTCTTGTTGGAATTGCAGCCTGGTTAATGTCCTGGGCCCTATTAACCGTGAGTTGTAATTTCGGGACTGCCGGCTGCTGTGTTATTGTTGTAGATCTGCTAGCGTACTGTGTCTGCATACTCTGCTCCCGCCGTCGCTGCATGTAGTTTCCTCCACGTTGAAATCTGGGCCTGTATCTTTCTTCTTCTTTAGTTTCCCATATTAATAAGAGCGTGGTACGCTTTTGTTGGGCGCTTATGCTCCAGCCGGTGGCAATGTTCAGGCCTAAGCCTTTAATTGCGCTTAACGCCTGGGCGGGAATGTGTACTTCCGTCGCTAGCTCCATTTCTTTGTCTTGCTTCTTGCTCTGTTCGCTGCAGACTATGAGGATGGTTAGACTGGAGGCTACCCCGGCTTTAAAGTCAAAGCGCGGACGTGAAGGAAAACATCCCTCCACCGTTTTCGAGCCGGAACGTTCAATGAGTGTCACGAGAGGGATAGTAAGAAATCAAAGAGCATGAATCAAAATTCTTATAGCCAAACAAAAGACAAAGTCATTTTTTTTCAAAACAACATTTTTTTTTATTCAAAATCACTTAACACTAACAAACAATTATAACATTTTTAACAATATAACATCAAACATTTTTTTCAAATAACAAACATTTTTTTCCAACTCACACATTATCTTGGACAAGGCTGACAACGTTGTTAATGAAATTGTGATTTCCACTGTTGGAAGTCATTAGGCCATTGATGGACACTACGTTTCCTAGCTTGAGACAAAAGATAAGCATAATGGTCACAAAACCATTGATCTACTTTCACTTCGTTTCTAGAAGAAGAACGAGGATCAAAATGAGTCACTAAATGTTCTAAGGAATAACCCAGGCTGCGATGATGCAGAAAATACACACAATATTGTCCACACACCAAGGAATCTGTGCCTTGTAATTTCACATTATTGAATCGGGTGGTCTGAACATTTCTTCTCATAAAGTCAATGATATCGTCTTCCAAAGGAGGCAATCCATACGAATCGAAATATTCCACACATCCTTCTTGAGGAAAGTAGACGGCTACCCAGTGGGTTCCTGGGAGATGACTGTCGTCCGTGTTGATCACATAAGCTAGATGGTCTTGAGGTTTACGATGAGGGGGTTCATCTTTAGCACAGACGACAGGATTCCAAGAAGCCGTGTACGAGCTGTGGTTCAAAAGGTAATAAAGTTCCCAGGTATCCATGTTTTGTGTGGTTTTTTTCTTCTTCTTCACAGGTAATGATAAGTGATCAATTCGATCCTGACTTTTTGCTTGAAAATGTCTGACAAGTAAAAGGCGTTTAGATCCGACTTCTTACTCTGGTCAAAGAGAGATTCGATGCGACGGCACTCCAGAGACGTTAATGGAGGAGACGAATGTTTATCCAAGCCTTTATACCACTCGTTCAACACGAATTCTATTTCGATGTGATCCCAAGCTTTGTCCAGATATTCGTCCAATTTTTCTTCTTGACTTAACATCAGACATTTATCGTGTTGAATTTGGCTGGGATGATCGTTGTGACATCCATAGCACTCTTCCTTGATCAATTCTTTCATTATATCTGCCAGGACTGTGGCAAAACAGGAGACTAAATGGGCTTCTTGTTCTGACCATCTTGACTTCATCATGATAACTTCTTCGTCTTGGGATTCTTCTTCTTCTTCCACGGCCTCCTCACATTCCATCTTCAAAGTTTCTCCACTAGGTAAAGAGGGATAACAGTCTTCCATGGCTTCTAATAATCTAGAATGACTTCTCTCAAACTGTTGACTTCTATGGTATTGTCAAATTCTGCATACAGGAGGACGTTCACTGTGTGATCTGGAGGTGGATTTGCAAACTGAAGTTCCACACGAATCCGACCCGATTTTATAGGGTGGAAATGTCCCTCGTCGCTGCCTTGGTCTGGAGTGAAATCAAAACCCCACAAAGCATAGCCTCCTGCATAATCGTCGTACGAAATACCGTGACTGGTGTTGGTTCCTAACTGTCCCGTGGCTTCGTACAGGGACAAGTACGATCTCAAATAATTCTTCGCGACACCAAAGTTAGGCTCAAAGGGTCGGGTACACAAGGTCTTGCCGGCGCGACTGACTTCGATCTTGGACACATTGTAATGTTGAAACTCAAAAGGATTTTGATCGTGGATTCCGTTGAAGGCTGAATTCCTGACGATACCAACAATCAAACGCTTGGGTAACTGTCCTTGGAACAGATGATCTTCGATCATAGATCGCTGTCCAGCGGGAATGGTGAACGTTTTCACTTCTACGCGTCGTATCGGATACTTGGCGGTCGTTCTGCTCAACGTCTGACTGACGTCGTTTCCCAATTTAGGTAACACTTCCACACGACGCACGTAAAGTCGGGCTTCTTGAATGATAGTTTTGTATTCATTGGCATGGGCCATCAAATGGAAAGCGGCACTGCTACGATTCAGTCTCAGACGGATATCCACCCCGTTCAGCAAATACTTTTCTTGTAACCACATATCCAAATGCAAACGATCCATCAGTTCTAATCTTCGCCCTTGCAGAATGTTCTTACGACATTCGTTCAACCCCACATTGTGAGGATTGTCATCTTCTGTCAGGACTATGTCGCTAAACGTGGCTACACCTGCAGTGTCAGGTTTCCATATCACGCAAGCATCCAGATGAGTATTCTTGGCTTCTTTTCCGTACGTCAAGAGATTTTCCAGGTAGGCACGATATGGGTAAGTATCCATGCTGCTGCTGACCAGTTTGTTATTCAAGTACAAGTCCACTTCGCTGAACAAGGAATGCATGAAATTGTTGACAGGAGCTACTCTAGCATCGCCTCCTGGATTGGTGTTGTCCGTTTTGATCACTTTCACTTTCAAATACAGGTAACTGCTATTCAGATCGATGTAATCTTCGGGCTGTCCTTTGATATCAAACTCTATGGGAGCGGAATCCGTCAAAGAGGAGACGGGATGAAATTCCACCCACTGGGATTCTTGCATCGTCATCATCGTGGGGGGCATGGCAAACAGATCCAGTTCCGACTTGGAACAAGCGCAAGACTCTTGGTGCATCATTTTTCTCTGTGTCTCAATAATCGAAAACGTCTAAGACTCGGACGGTTCTTCTTTTCTTTGCCTTTCTAGCTTTAGAAGTGTGAAGTCTGGTGAAAGGGTGTTTTCTTCGTCGTCTCTTTCTGCCTTGTCCTTGCTGAATGCCTGACTCGGTAGCGTGCAGGGCATTTATAGGTGTTTCTCGGCGATCCAAAAGGTCTTTGCACGTTTGTAGCAAGACATTTTTGCCTGCCCTCATGAAGGCTTCTTTAGGGTTTTGTTTGTCGATGACATTTTGGAGAAATTCTTTGCCTTGCGTCAGTGCCGCATCTTTCAAGGCGTGCAATCCACGTGTCACCATCGGTTTCAACACCGGGGCCACCGAACTAAAGGCCGATTTCAGCATATCTCCTAAACCGTGTCCTCGCTGTCGAGCAACCCCTCGATACACTGGATACATGACTTACGAGTCGTGAGAGAACCGTTTTCGAAAATGGAGTTTCACCGTGACTTTTCCTTTGGTGAATGAAATATTTTGTCCGAGATCTCTTTTTATAGCAATGTTGACCGTGTCCAAATATGACTTGCTGACAGGCAAATAGTGAGGATGTACAAAATCTCGGTGAACGTGGTAAGTGTTTCCACCTTCCTCGTCAGCGTTCGTGGCAGAATCCATTTTGAAAGGAATGACACGCAGTAACGGCACAGAGGTGTGACCCACCACGTTATACTCCACCACATCGGAGTACACAAACATCAAATTCAGTCCTTGGTTCAGTTCTACCGGGGCACGAAATAACTTGCTAAAAGACTCGTTGTCGTAAACGATGGGTAATTCGTTTTTCTTGAGCACGGCCATTCTCGTGTCCATGTCTCCGCCCAACATGTCAAACAATTCAGGACAAAATAAAATGGACACGATTTTACTCCCGTCAAATTTCATCAAGAAGCGACGAGCTGATTTGTGGTATTCCATGATGACACTTTTTTTGACACTTTCCAAAGCTTTCAGAAACACGACATTAAACCTGGAGGCTATGGTGCTCACCAAATGTTGACCACTCAAATAATAGCCTGGTGGAATGAACAAGTGATAGGTGGTGTACTTTTGATTTTGTGTGCCAGGGGTTTTTATGTTATATTTGCCATGGGTATCCAAGTACTGTTGCATTGGTTCGTCATGAACTTCAACATCAAAAAAGTTTTGATAGGGAAAGACATTGAGGACTTGGGTCGGGTGAATGATTTCTACTAAAGCTACTTGCCAATGTACTTCGTGATCTAATGGGATGGTCTGAGGTAATTTGGCCGTGTAACAGCACAACGTGTTCTTGGTAAACACCTCCATGGAACTGTCACTGGGTAAGGTTAAGTAAAATTGGTTTTGGTGACTCATAATTCCAGAGTTCTGTGGCTGTCCGAGGGGTTACTGGACGTCAGAGGAGTGTCTCCGCCCAAAATAGAGTTGTTGTTGTTATTGGAGTGGTGACTGACACTGGCAGTGGACACAAGGTTCCCGTGGTTCCCGTTCGAGGAGAATTTCAGGGAGGGATTAAGAAGCAGGTAACCGATGCAGTTGCTCAATAAAATGGTCCACAATTGTTTGTCTCCTTGTTGCAAACTTAAATTGGCGATGGCTGCCCCGATGACACAATACACCACGAAGATTTGGCAGAAAAAGACGATTTGCGTTTTAGGCACACGTTCTCCACACCACACCCACAAAGGTTGTTTTTGTAAATCTTGCAGAGAAGAACTAGGTGAAGGAGTGGTCGACGTAGCTGCGTCTGTGTGAAAGGGCATGATGGTCACTTCTTTTTATAGTCGATGACTTGCGAAGCGTCGATATAAGAATCAAAACTGGGTGGATATCCTTTCCAACGTACTTTGACTTCTTTGACACGTCGTTTGCCCACTTTACGGGTTCTGCGTTCGAGAATGCTTTCGATGTCGTACACGTCGTCTTCTTTTTTGGTGACACGTTGTAACTCGGGTAAGTAAAACGTTCCTTTGAGCACTTCTCCGTTCATGTCTTCCAATTTATAGACGGCAGGATGACGACCATGCACTCGTCCAGTGACACGAAACAATTCGGTCGTCCAGTTAGGTAAGTAACCTTTGTCGAAAGTGCGTTTGGTTTTGCCAATGCGCACCCAATCTCCTACGGTCAACACTCCACTTTTCTTGGGGGCAGCCCTCGTCGGGGACGTACCAAACAGGCGCTCAAACACCAACACTTCGTTCTCGGGAGTTACTTCTTGCGGGGCACGTCCGATGCTTCGATGGTAAGATTGGTTGTACGCTTGCACCAGGTGCGGTAAGGTGTCGATATACTTCAGAGTGTGGTGATGCGTAAAATATTTCCACATGCGTTCTTTCAAAGTGCGTTGAAAACGTTCCACGATGCTGGCTTTGGTTTCGGGATTCTCGGTGGTAAAAAAATGAATGTCACGTTTCTTTAATTCTTTTTCGAACGCTTGGTTCAGAAATTCGGTGCCTTTGTCCGTTTGCCATCGAAGAGGGTGACGACCACTTTATTTCAACACTCGTTGCAGGGCTCGCACTAACTCGCTGCTCGATTTGGAAGTCAAGGGTACGACCCAGGCAAATTTGGAAAAGACGTCGATGACACAAAACAAATATTTGTAGCCGCGATTGTAGCTGGCCAAATGAGAGACATCGGCTAAATCGGCTTGCCATTGATGATCGATGCCTTCCACTCGGGTGCGACTTCTGGAAAACTTGCGTCGAATGGGTTTGTGTAAAGTGTAGGTAGCTTGTTCTTATAACCATCGTCGCACCTTGGGTAAACGGAGACTTTTCAGTCGCGTTTTGGCAGCACGATACAATTTTTGAACTCCTGCGTAACCTGCAGGATGGGAGGGATCGTAGTAAATGCTGGCTAACACTTTTTCCATTTTTTGTTTGTGTGTTAATAAGGCACCCACTCTTGGAAGATGCTACTCTTCTTCTCTTGGGGTACTTTCTTGGATTGCAATGCTTTGCGTGTGCGACCAGCAATAGGTGTCGCAGAGGAGGATGGCTGAATAGGGGATATCGGTTCTTGTTTCACTTCTGTCTTCACTTCTGTCTTCACTGTCTTTTTCTCTTCTGATGAAGAAGGAGTGGTCATCATCTTTTTAATCCATCCAGTTCTGGAGGTAGGTGGTGTTGTTAACTTGCGTACTTTTTCTGGTGGAGTTTCAAACCCTTCTTCTTCTTCTCCTTTTTCTGTCTTGGTCACTGGTAGTGGTGATGGTGCTGAACTTTTCATCAAGGTCTTAAAATCTTTCAGAGTGGGAAGAGCTGTTTTGTCTGAGGCTTTCTGGTGAAAGAGTTGCAGTCGTTGCAAGAGTTGGCCGTACTTTTGCGATTTTTCTGTTTCGGACAAATCTTAGCGATCCATTAAGGACTGCAATTCGTGTTGTAACTGGGACATCTCGCTCAAATTGGGATTGGGAGGTAAATGCGGGGTACATTGTTCTTGCCAACGATGGTATTCCATCCATCGTTTGTAAGGCACTAAAGCTAGTTTTCGTCCCTCCATGGGATGTCAGGGGTCAATTCTGAGATCTTGGGACTTCAGAGGACCTTTTTATCTTGCTCCCATCAGTCCTCCCAACATGGTTCCCAGGACTCCTTTCAGTAATGGGCCTAACAGGAGAGGTAAAATTCCTCCACGTTGGACCAACATCTTCTTTTTTTGACGAATGATGATTTTCTTTTGAACCATTTGGCGAACAACGTGACGATGTTTGCCTAAGCATTGTTTCTGGTGTTTGGACAAAGGGATCGTGCCTTTCAAGACGTTCAAACAACATTCGCACACGGTATCGATGACCTCTTTGGAAGCTGATTGAATGAGTTTTTTTCGTAGGGGTGGAGAAGCTTTGGACAGGACAGATAACATGTCCCCATGTTTGACTAAACGAGGAGGCAGTCCTTTCCTTTTCTTTCCTTGGGGTTGTTTAGAAGAGGGATGTTTTCTGGAGGGTGACATCTTTGAGTCTTCAGCACCAAAAAACACTGATACCCTACTTGGTCACACACCTTTTTTATACTGGAACGCGTCGCCACTGATTGTCTTTACGGCGTATCAACTTCAGGACAGGCATGACACGTCGTTCAAGGGTACGTAACGGACTAAATCGAGCCAGTTCTTGCTTGGACAAATCCAGTAAACTTTGTAACATGCCCGATCTTTCTTGAACTTTGATTTTGGGATTTGTTACTTTGTGAGCAGCAGCCACTGCCACTAAATTGGAGGGTCCTGCGACTGGGGAAGTTCTTGGGGTCATCAGCGGAGAAGTTCTTGGTGTGATCAACGTCTCCAAGTACTCTTCAGTTCTTGGTGTCATCAACGGAGAAGTGGATGAACTTGAGGCTGCTGGAGACGCAGTCACCGCCGTGGCAGGTCGTGGTTTGCGAGTGTAAGGTTGCGTCCTGGCCGAAGCGCCTCTCTTGCGACTAGTTTTCTTCTGTGGACTTTTCTTTTTCTGGGGACTTTTTCTCTGCTTCTTTTTCTGGGGGCTTCTTTTCTTTTTCCGGGGTGGTGTCTGGTAAGAGGAGGGTCCCGCCACTGGAGAAGTTCTTGGAGACACAGGTCTCCTTGGGGATCTGGTCTTTTTCTTCTTCTTGGAGCTTCGTTTGACTTTTTTCTTGGGTATAACTTTGGGGGCATTAGGATCCCATCTTAAGAGAGAGCGAATAATGACCCCTCCTAGAGTACCGCTCCCTCCTGGTTTCAAAATGATTTATTTTTTGGTTTGAGTGTCGATGCGGAGATCGGCCAGTTGGGTCAAAGCAACTTTGTTTCGATCAAAAAAGCGTTTGGTTTGATGAGGAATCTGAATGATCCCTTGTAGTAATTGACGTGCTGTCACCGTGAACCATCGTAAGACTTCTTTGAGACTAGCTTCTAAGACGCGAGCCCGTATTTGTGGATTTTTTTCTCGACTGATGCCATACAAGGTATAACGGTACCAATTGCACAAGTCCAGGTGGGCGGAGCTTAAGGTGTATGGAACATTGTATTCAGAATTAAAGAACAACACTAGCTGTGATTGGTGCATTATGTAAGAGTTGTACTTTCTGTTTGGCTTTTAAAAAAGTTGAGCCTCTTGGCAACATGTGAACTTGTGTTAATTTCTATCTAGATCATATTTTGTATTTTTTATGATTTTTTTAAAATATGGTACACATGGCTGAAAATTTGCTTGTTGTGACTAGATAACTCTTACCCCTGTCTAGTTCCAGTAGAGTTATCTCTCTTAAATGCAATGGAGTACCTGGTTATGTCATTGTCAAATTGACAATCTAGCATTGTTCTATATGACAGTGTGTGACACGCATGCCCAAGTAGGACAGAAAGTATATTTATTTCACAAAACATTAGCATTGAGGTATATGGAAAAACAATTGGTACCGTGATACCTAAAGGAAAGAATAGCCTCACAGTGTATCCATAGAAACGCATACATGTGGGCGGCATTTATGAACTATACTAGTTTGATGTAGGAAAACAAATGTGTGCTGAACAGTTTTGGTCAAATATTCAAAGTTCTTTACGAATAAAATGTATGAAATCTTCAGAAAATAGCACAAATTGGCTTTGGATGGGGACTTTTGATAACTATAGCTATGATAGATATAGACTTGTGCTACCTGATCCCTTTATGTATGTGCTGTTACCTCCTAGATTGGAATGCATGCAACAAAATAAGTTATGTAAACATAATATAGTTGATTTTGGCCAAATATTGGCTATTGTACCTGCAAAAGATGAAAAATCATGTGTACAAAAACAGCTATCTTGTTCTTGTAAGGCATGCCATAAACCAGGATAGAGAACACTCTAAGTACACTTGTAGATAGATCACTTGTACCATGTGGGGTGTTCTGGCATGAGTAATTTTTAGGTAATTTATTAAGGATATGGTATTCCTTCCCACTTTGATTTGAATTGTCCTGCTCTAATTGTCCTTTTGTTTTTTACACTTTCCTGCTTTGAAATTGTTCATGTAGTTAGTTCAGTTCTCTTGCGTTCCCTTTTGTTGAAGTAGCAGTGAATACCAACAAACAAGAACAGTTTCCTTAAGTCAGCATTTCCCATTGGCACTTGTATAAGCCCAATTATAATCTACTATTGACTTTCAATTAATCCTATTTCTTTCTGTCAAGCTGCTCTTGTGGAATTTCCATGTTTGGTCCAACATTACTGAATGATAACCATTTTAGTCACACAGTGCGTATTCATTCCATTCAAATCCACACTGTTCTTGAAACTTTGCATCCCATCGCAAGAATGCAAATTGGCATGAGATGATATCTGCATGGTTATGGAAGGTGCACTCTACATGCCGGCATTGTAGAAAATATGAACTATGTGATATGAAAGAGCTGCGTCATCTTAGACATTAAAATTACATGACTCTTGAGGTCTCCACTAAATATAGGAGTCTGAATGTTAGGTTCTCACTTTATCAGTAATGTATTTTGAGATAATTTAATTGCAACAAAGTTAATACAGGTTGTTGATGAACTCATCCATATTACATGGATAATGTATTAGAGGTTACCACACCTTATGTATATCATTCAGTTATCTCCCTTACACCAGTCATAACATTTCAAGGAAATAAAATCTCACATTTTCAGTGACTGGTTATGAAAATAAAGAGAAGATTTGTGAAGTATTATATTAGCCCTCAATCTTGATGCAAATGTAAGTAGAAGCAATTTAATAATTTCTCACAGTAAAGTTTACAAGTTTAAAAACTGATAAGGTATGTTCTGCTTGGATCTGAGATAAGTTTCTCTCTATCTTATGCCAATTATTATTAAATTCTTATGTAGAAGAAGTATACTTTATATGTATCTATATTATCTAAATTATTCACCCTTTTATATTAGATGGAAATGAACACAACTTCACTTGAAATTTGGATACCTGTAAAGGATGTTATAGCACAGTTGCCTTTGGGCTGTCCTTGGACCTGTTGGGCCCTGCCCCATATATTTGTCCAAGGTAAGGTCATCAAACTTTCACTTCTCATTTTTCGCATTGCTGATTTTGCCTCCTTTAATTCCTTTATCATAAGCTACCTCTCCCTTTTAGATAAACACTTTCCTCCTGTTTTTAACTCCATTTGATGTGCTGTACTTAGTGTTTATATTTGGCATTTTACTGTATTTTATTCCCCTAATTTCACCCCCCCCCCCCAATCCAGCATAACCACTTAGAAGCTGTGATTTACTATATTTGGTGACTGATTGGTTTATTGAAACAATTTTATTCACATTACAAAGGAGGAAAGCTTACTATTTGTGTTACAAAGAGGATGGGTAGGTGGACCTTTGTGTGAGGACTGGTGGTTAGTGACCTCTTGTATCTGCAGATAGTGTAAAGTGGTCAAAGCTTATACTTTATAATAAGATTGGGTCATGTCCACCTGTCTCTGATGTTAAGTTCTGCACCTACCAAACAAATATAAATTCCTTTCTTTTAGGTGAATTGTACATTTTGAAGTAGGACAGGTACATACTATTTGGTACATTGACCTTTGACCTAGTTATTACATAATATGACATAATGTGATTTATCCCATATCACCTATGTGAAGTTCAATAAGTGCTGATATGAATAAGATACAACTCATAGTTGAAAGAATTCATTTTATTTCAAAAGATGATTTTGATGGTGAAGCAAAAGTATGAAAACAATAGTTCAAACAGCTCAATGACATTTCTATACACATGCATATAAGACATAGGTTAGTACCTCATCAAATTGTTTTTCACAAGTGAGACTAAGTATATTTGTTACTTATACAGTCCCGAACTATTTCACAGATTATTGGAAAAATTAAGGTTTGCTATAGGTATAACGGTACCAATTGCACAAGTCCAGGTGGGCGGAGCTTAAGGTGTACGGAACATTGTATTCAGAATTAAAGAACAACACTAGCTGTGATTGGTGCATTATGTAAGAGTTGTACTTTCTGTTTGGCTTTCAAAAAAGTTGAGCCTCTTGGCAACATGTGAACTTGTGTTAATTTCTATCTAGATCATATTTTGTATTTTTTATGATTATTTTAAAATATGGTACACATGGCTGAAAATGTGCTTGTTGTGACTAGATAACTCTTACCCCTGTCTAGTTCCAGTAGAGTTATCTCTCTTAAATGCAATGGAGTACCTGGTTATGTCATTGTCAAATTGACAATCTAGCATTGTTCTATATGACAGTGTGTGACACGCATGCCCAAGTAGGACAGAAAGTATATTTATTTCACAAAACATTAGCATTGAGGTATATGGAAAAACAATTGGTACCGTGATACCACAAGGCACGAATCAATTTGACGGGAAGATGCGACTGAAGGAACGTCATGTTCAAACTGTGTGAGACAGACGAAAAGTGTCTGAGGTTTTGATAGATTTTTTTGTGGAGTGAAATTAAGTCGAGGACGGAGACGTGTACAGGACAGGCACTCCGTCTTGGCACCAGTGGTGAAACAAGTGGGTACGAAATCGCAAATGATCGGGGGTCGTAGGTTTCAAATCGACGAGTAAATAGGCGTGTGGAGTTTGAGTGGCATCGTCGTACGCATGAGTCAGCCAAGGCGTCCCTAACTGTTTGGCTAAGACTTGCACTTGCGATTTATCTCGAGGGCTTTTAAACAAGACCACGTAATGAGCATTGAGACTGATGGTGCGATGGGCATTACTTTGTTGAAACAAATTTTGGGTGATGTAAACGACACTGGCATTACGATGATGCCCTTTGCGCGTGAACCACAGTTTAATTTCTTCTTCGTCTTCTCCTAACATGTCGTCAAAAATGACCAAATGGGTTTGACGAGAGTCAGAGACGATGCCGTCGTCTTCTTTAGGAATACCTTCCACAAACACGATGGAATCGCCTTGACTTCCTCGCAAGAGGCTGTACGCCGATTGCCACTCTTTGTAACACCACATGATGCGTTGAGGTGGATGATCGATCAAATGATGTTTATGTTCGATCAAACGTTTGACGAATTCGGTTTTGCCTGAACCGCTAGGTCCAGCAATGAGCATGTTAAAGGGATGGCGAAGATACAAAGCCTCCCAACTGGCACGATCTAAGTGTTCGTCGATGACTTTGACAGTAGAGGAAGAGGGAGCAGAGACAGCAGAAGTAGCCATAGTGTTAGCAATGTCACTTGTGACACGAAAACAAACAAGACAAGAGTTTATATACTTTTTTCAGGACACGTTTATTGAATGTTTTAAACATGAATACGAAAGACAAAAATACATTAAAGCCAAAGGCTTAAGTACAACGATAAAAGGCACATCAAAACCATCAACGTGGAATAGAAACAAGTGTCAGTACAACATGTTTTGGGTAATGTTCTGACCAGTTCTATAGGGGGTAAGGTCACACAAGTGTCCTCCCGAAAGGGTCTTTCAGGCATGTCCACGACAGTCCTTTCCTCGGTGACGGGTTCTTCTGGTACTGTCACTAACACAGGTTGAAAAGTAACGTTTTTCTTTGGACGTTGAAAGGAAGGATCACAACTCGCAAGCATACTGGGCCACTTCTTGGGTCCAAGCCTCAAAATCCCATTTTTTCCAGTCACGGACATCTGTCCAATGGGGGTGTAAGTCACAAGCTACACACACATCTTCATACACGTCTTGGGTAGCTAAAAGATGACGAATCTTTTTTTTCCCGTAGAGGTCGAGATGTATCCAGATGAAAACGTAAGGCTTTGAGCAAAAGGAGTCTCTCGTGAACATTTAAAGGCACCACTTTCATGTTAAATGGGGTGGTAAGTACTGTTCGTAAAGAGTCCACAAGGAATCGGCTGGTAAACGAAATCCCAGAAAAAAAGTCACTAAGACACACACTATGCGTCGTCCTAAATTTATTGGATACAGTTCTTGTAATAATTGATGGTAATGATCCACGGCTTGAATATGGTCATTGAGTTCCTTCCACGGAATCTGTTCAATCACATGTGATAGAAACCTCGGCATGACAGCCTGTTTTTATACTCTCTTTTTTTCGGATGCAATACAAGTACTTTCTAGCCAGACATCTTCGTTCTCCAGTAGGAAATCTAAATCTTGCATACTGTAACCTACACTTCAGAGTTAGTTTAGGAGTTTCCTCTTCCGCTAAGTAGATTCCACGTAAAATATGTTGGTAATCCTTTAACTTGTCTTCCTCAATGATTTGCTCTAGGTGAATCTCGAAGTAACCAAAATTATGAACATGTCGATCATTGTCGACCTCAAAGTTTTGAACAAGGTCTGACCACTGAAACAATTTCTGACGAATCATTTCTTTTATACCATTCAGGTACCAGTAGTTCAAACACCGGTGACGTAACGGATGCAACTGTTCTTTACGTTTCACTTGTATTTTGACCAGCTCTCGGTAAATGCGTTCTCTCAACTCCACAGGCAAAGCACGAATGTTCTCTTGTAAAGCATCCATGAATAGGTCAGTCCGTACAATTCACAATCTTCTCCAAGAGCAAAAGTAATCCACATAGTGACTAATTTCTGACCACTGCCATTCAGGGTAACGTCCAAGAATGTCACTGAACTCTTCTGATGTAAACGGTCTAGAGTAATATAATAGGACGAATGCACACTTGACCCAAAGAAATCTAACATACTGGTTGACTTTTTTCACTTTCCTCTTATGAATTTCTCGACACAAAAGTTCTACAGTCACCCATTGAGATTTCACTCTGGCAAACCCCTGCCAAACTTCCTTGTAAATCTTATCTTGCAGTTCTTTAGGTAATGATTCAATATCGTTTTTGAAATGAAGTTTAAATACTGGTCTCGGTGATGTCCAACATTTGACTCCTAACCAATCTGGTTTCTTCTTCGTCAACGACATGGTAAGTTACTTCAATGTCTCGGTCCCACTAAGGGTAAGTAATGACAATTCGGTGACCATCGAGCATGTTCTACGTAGGCCGAATCTTGCGGTTCCCAGTGGTGAAGTGACACACCGCAACTGAAGCACTTGACTTTATCCCCTTCGCCCAAGTAGAACAATCCGGCTCTGGCTAATTCTTCGGGGGTTGGTCCTCCCAGATACTTAGGCCATTTTCTTTGAACGATTGAAGACGATTTTCAAAGTCGCAGTATTCCGACAAACGCACAGGAAACGAATATTCGTCTTTCACAGGTTCGTTTCGATGAGGGTTGAGTGACATGGACAGGAGTTTGCTCAGGGCTGGATGACATCCGTAGGGGGGTAGACGTGAAGGTGGACATCCACCTTTAAAATGAAACCAAGTAAAGTGTCCAAGAGGACGAGCGGCATCGCTTTCGCATCCCTCAGGTTTGGCACGCACAGCATCACTTTCCATGATAGGGGTAGTGAGAACAAAGTTCCCATGATGCTTTACGACATCGCTAAGGTCACAACGCACAGCATCGTTCCCATCGCAAGGCTCACAATCGCATTCCACTTCAGAAGCCCCACACTTGAATTGTGCCTTTCTAAACAACTTGTTTTGTGTTTCTCTGAAAGTATTCATCTTGTTCGCTCGGTCTTGGTAGTCACAATGAACTATCGATCTTGCCTAGAGTTCCTTTTTATATACAGACCAATACCGACGTGTCCATACGGTAAGGTGAAATGATTGGGAAGTCGAACTCGCTTCTGGTACACGATTTGATAGACTTTTTCCAAGGGTCGACTGACGATGTGGTGAGTGGTTAAACGTACAGTCTTGTTGGGCTGATAGGTGATCACTTTAAAGTGTTCATCTTCTGTAGACTGCAAGGCTTCTTTCAATACCCCAAAGTTTACCACACGACTGGTACGATAATTCAGAATCAATCCTTTCACTTTGCACTGCGTGTGCACTTCTCCTTGTTTGTCCCGGTATTCGTAACCGTAATTTTTAGGACCACCACTGGCGAAACTTAGAATCTTGTCGTCGGGGTGCTCGTCTGTCCAGGCTCCTAAACGGTCTCCTTCGATGTCAGGGTGCTGTTGACTCGGGTGATGGATGTAAATGCAACTGTCCGTGTCAAAGTACAGGACACGTTCCCCTAACAGTTCTAAAGCTTCGTACAATTTTATGCGAGCATGAACTGTCACGTAAGCCGCAATGATGACATTTCCAAAAGGGTCGTCTTGTACAAAGTCCAGATCTTCTTCGTAATTGACCAAGATCAAATCCTCACGAACGACGTCCACGTGTTTCATGAATTTGGTTTTGTCGTGAATCATCTGGAAGTAGCGGGAAGGTTCGGTCAAATATTCCGTCTTGGGTAAACACGGTCGTTGTGCCATTTTACCCCACAAGCAATTTAACATCACTTTGGCAAACGATCGTCTGCCTTCGTTTTTCTCGATGTGATCTAAAGTGATGCCTTCTTGTTCATAGTATTTCTCTTTGAATGTCTTTTCGTCTTCGGGAGTGTGACACCAGGACGGATAGCCGCTAGCTTCTTGCTTCTGTTTCAAAAGGCATCCACGTAGTCTGCGAAAATGCCTTTTTGCGTGGGGTCACCCTTGTGGTATTGTTGTGTCTTGGGAAAGTGGCAAATTTCGTACACTTCTAACAGTTGGTATCCCATGTCCAGAGCTTTGAACAATTCTACGCTGACCCACGTCCCCGTCAAGGCCCATTCTTCCTGGGTCTGCTGACAAGGTTGGTCTTGGTTGCACGTTTCGGCACAAGTACGGCACAAAGGAAACATCAGTTTGCCTTGGCAATGGTGAGGTAGCACGGGATGGTACAAGTCCGTGGGAGGCAAGACTTTGCACTTGATCAGACCTTGGTATTGTCGAATGTTTTTCAGGTCGATGTGTTCCGTGAACAATTGCGGGTGCCCTGCAGGAAAGCGACAATATTTGCACATGTAGGGATACAGCGAACACACGTCCAAGTGTTTGATTTCTTCTCCTTTCTCTTCGTCGGCTTGGTACAGCAAACAGGTGGCATTGGTCCTTCATCCGTACAAACTATCCCTCGGGTTCAGCGGGTCCATGAACTGGTAACTTTCCACGAGGCGTTTAAACTCGGGATCGGTTTTCAAACGGTGATCGTATTCGTGTTCCCACATTTCCACCACTTGGTATCCTTCCTGTTCTAACTTTAGGCGTCGCTGACAAGTGGCCTGGTACAAGTCTTCCATGGTTCGTTGTAAAAACTGATTTTAGTGCCGCGATCAGGGTAACAGACGGGACATCGGTGAAATAAGCAACCGTTAAACTCGTACACGATCTTGGGGTTTTCTAAGTCCCAACCATCGACCGAATGCGTTCCGATGGTCTTTTCGCTTCCTCCGTTGCGGGCATGCTGAATCCATTTGTCTTCCTTGTCGCACAAGTAATGTAACCAGCGTAGGGCTTTGACCGAGTATTGACGTTTGACATAGTTGGTCGTTTGAGGACTGATGACAGCTACGGTGTTTTCAGGCATGAATCGTTGGCGGTACACTAAGGAACACGCTTTGGCAATGGTGCAAGCTTCTTTCAAAGGATCGACCCCTCCGTGTTCCATGAACAGTTCTCGAAATTTTCCACAGCAACGCCGTAAAATGTCCACGTCGGAACGACAATACTTTAGCATTTCTTGCTGAAAGTCGAAAGGGTCTGAGGCGTGAGCCTGGTACCAAGCGTAGAAAGCTTCTCGTTGTTCGGTACGCATGTTGTCGGGGTCGTAATAGTGAGCCTCGGGCAAATGGGGTAGAACGGTGTGTTGGTTGGCTTCCGTATTGAAAAAGTGAGGAAAGTACCCTTTAGCCATTTCTGTCATTCCAAACGTTTTAGGCATTCGACTCAAAGGCATGACCAAATAGGTCATAGAATCTTTAAACTGTACTTGTCCCACTTGCATGAAAATGATTTTGGCTCCGTTCAAAGTGACTTTGGGACGTTCGGTGCCATGCTCCGTATAGTATCTGAGAAGAAACTGTCCATCGTATCCGGAGAAATTGTGAGCCATCACCATGGCATGACGATAACAATCTCCGTAACGTTCGATGTCCTCTTGGCTCCACGTGTTGTCGATGGGGTCTAAGACCCATTGTGCGAAATCGGCTAGCGTGTTCGGTCCCCGAAAGATTTTTTCACGCCCTCCAGGAATCTTGCTGCAGTAAGGGCAATGACTCATGATAGGTTCTTGAATGCACTTTTCGCACGCTCGATGAGCCACGCAGAAATTAGGAATGTGAATGCCGGTCTCTTGCATGCATTCGAAATCGAGAAAGATGAAATTGCCTTTCTTCTTGTGTCCATCCTCTTTCTCTGGTTGGGGTTGGTATTTTTGCACGTAGCATTGGTGTTCCAAGTCCACAATGTGATGACAAATGTGACATTTTTTTCTTTCCTGAACATACGTGTCCTTGGCATTATTGGTACGTATGCCTTGTCCACACGTGGGGCACAATCTGAGCAGCTGACAAGCGCATTTCTTCTGTGAACCTTGCGCCTTCAAATGTTGTTGGTAACAGGCAGGGCTGACAAACGTGCGCAGACAAGTGAAACAATGCACTGGTTGTTGTCCTTCGCTCTGACAGGGTGGAGAGGCCAAACATCCTGAGCATTTCGAGCCACAATGCTTGTGTTGCTCTCGATTGTTATAGCCATAGTCACATTTCTCACAGTAATAACTGTATCCTAGGAATCCAGTGATAGTAGTAATGGTATCGAAATGGTCATCGTGATGATAGACGTGAATGTATTTTCCATCGTTAAAGTCTTTCCCTCGAAACAACAGAGGCCCACGCATTTCTTGAGGATGCACTTTCAAGGTGTATCGTGGAGCTAGGGCATCTTGCAATTTTTGCATTCAGGAATGCCACAAGGTTTGTCTTTGGGCAAGTCGGCTTGTTGCAACAGGAGTTCTGCTTCGTTTCGTTGTTTGGCTCGGTCCGATTGTTAAATAGTCTTCCAGGCTCTTTTCCATTCTACCGTGTCGTTCTTGTTGGCATAGATTCGTTCCACCACGATAGCCCTGGCTAAACACATCGGGTCTTGAGGGTTGTTAATTCGGACAAGACTTGTTTTGGTGCTGCGAAGCTCGTCCACCAGTAACATCTTTTTGCGTCCAGTCCCTTGAGGAGGAGAGACGTGGGTCATGTCCAGTGTGGCTTTTCCATCGGTGATGTCAAACTGGTCATTGGATTGTTGTACGTGTTGAATTTTGTCCATGACTTTGGAAGCAGTCAATTCTGCAGGGGTGCTAAACTCGATCCAAACAGGGGATTTCAAACCGTCGTGTTGTATGGAAAGTCTCAAGCGATCGTCTTCTTTGGGTTGACATTGTCGCTTGAGTGTGGTAAGTAAAGAATCCCACACCTCAGTGATGAACCCTTCTGCTTTCTCTAACGGTACGTCGGACTTGAAATTTTTAAACTTCACCCTGTACGTGTAAGCTGTCGTTCTAAATTTTCTAGAGGAGCGCTTTTCTGTCTCTCGAATGGAATAGTATTTTTCAGGGTTGACTAAGGGTGGTGAACTTAGTTTAGAGGAAGACTCTCTGGGCTTGAATTCTGGTTCACTCATGTCCTCTTCAAAATCACTGGCATGAATCTGTGCCAAGACTTCAGCCCTGGTACGAGGCGATAGATCACGTTTCTGCCTCTTACTTTCTTCTTCTTTCTTCTCAAATGAATTGGATCGTTTCATCTTGATAGCAAAACGTCAAATGACTAAAGTTTAAACATCACAGACTAATTTATAGTCATGGCAGACCAGCGTGTATAAAAGGGTGTGTGTCTTGTCCTTTCACTATTCATTTCACTCTCAAACCGAGCACAACGATGGAAGAGACTACACAAATCGAACATTTCATCAGAGCTTTGCGAGGGGTCATTAGAAAATTCTCTTCAGACCAGCCGACGGACTACTCTCCTTCCTTGCGAGATAAAAGTCAAGATACTTGCTTTATCTGTCAGAAGAAAGGGCACTGGTCTTCAGAGTGTCCAGACCGTCAAAAAAGAACAAAAGGGGCTAGAAAAGACAAAAGTCAAGATACCTGTTATTATTGTCAAGAAAAAGGACATTGGTCTCCAGATTGCCCAAAAAAGAAACAAGAGGAGTCAGAAGAAAAGAGGGATTCTTCAGAAGAAGAGAGGGATTCTTCAGAGGAAGAAAGCAGCCAGGTGAAGAAAAAGAAACAGGAGAAGAAAAGAAGAAGGGAAGAAAGTGAGGAGGAAGAGGAGGAAAAGACTGTGTCAGTGAAGAAACTGAAAAAACAGAGAGACTAAACAATGAGACAGAAGAAGTGTGTGAACTTTTTAAAGTGTTCTGTTGTGAATTGTGAATTGAATTGTAAATATTTATAAAAGAATAAATTAGGTATAAAAAGGTAAGTGCCTTTGTGTTTTGATTTTAAAATAAGAACGTACACTCACACATTCATACACAAGTACTATAGGGGTAAAATGGTTATTTATTTTTTTTTTGAGTTATTGGCAATTGAAAGTCTATCTCTTTTCGAGAGACGTGGGTGGCCCTGAAAAGGGCCTTTGGTTTTGGTGTAGGGGTGAGTTTAAGCAATCAACTTTAACTGTCTTAAGCCTTTGCCACGGCCGAGGCCTACTTCTGGACTGCGTACTGTTGATGATGATGATGATTTGGTTGAAATCACTAAGGGTGGTACGGTAGGCTTAGTCACAGGGTTGGAGTGTTTAGCTCGGGAAGGTCGTATTCTCTTCGGTCGTGATAAAGAAGTCTGATACATTTGTTTCAGACTTCTTAACTCTGCTAAAATGTCTAACAGTACCGTGACCGTTTGATTTTCACACCCTTGTTTCTTTACTGCTGCTTCTTCTTCTTGTTGTTTTTTTCTTACCTCTTCTTCTTGCTTGTTGCTGTAGGAGAAAAGCTTGTTCCGCTTCCTTTTGCTGTTGTATAAATTTCTCCAATTCTTCTTTCTGTCTCTGTCTAAAATTCTCCACGTGCGGTAATGAAGGAGACGAAGGTTCCGGAACAAATTCTTGCGAGGTAAGAAAATCCACAAAATCCCAATTTACCTCTTCTGAACGTAAGTCCGGGTTCCCTTCATGTTGAATAACTGTCGCATAGATTGACTGCACACAGGCGCTAGCGAATCTATATAGACCACGTGACGTCACAGACTGCTCTCTTCCGATTGGACGATGGCTGACTGAATTTTGTAACGCGTGTTTGGATTGGTTAATGAACTCAATCCGTTTCAATCCTTCCTCTACCTATAAATAAGCGCAGTTCACTGCATTGATTCACCTGTTCTCGGCACCTCAAGATGTGGACCACAGTCGAATCATCCACCCTTGTTTCTTCGATGATGTTCAGGACGGACATACTAATGTATGTCCGATCCAAGTGGACAGTTGTCCACAAGTCAGACACCAGTCTGTGGATACGAAGAGTGTATGTGGAAAGACAAGGATGCCTCAAGAGGACTCTGATTCATGGCCCTGCAGTAAGACACAGCTTGAGGACAAGAAGATGCCGCAGATGCCCTTTATGTTAAGGGCATATTAACATAAATCCAAAGGCCCTTTTCAGGGCCATCCACATTTCTCGAAAAGAGATAGACTTTCAATTGCCTACCCCTTTTTACGTGTGTGTGTGTGTGTGTGTTTTATATCCCTCTCCCCTGTTCCATTTCCATAGACCCATCAGGTCGGGACCCTATTAAAATAGGGTCCCGACCCTGTTCCATTTTCCCTTGTCGCTCAACAGACCCAAGATTTTTTTTTCCATGTTCAATTCCCCTTGAGGCTAGAGTGACCCAAGATTTTTCCCCATGTTCAATTCCCTTGACGCTAGAGTGGCCCAAGACTTTTCCCCATGTTCAATTCCCCTTGACGCTAGAGTGGCCCAAGACTTTTTCCCATGTTCAATTCCCCTTGACGCTAGAGTTGCCCATGATTTTTTCCCATGTTAAATTTCCCTTGACGCTAGAGTTGCCCAGGGGGGTCTGTAATGCTAATTCCCCTTGACGCTAGGGTGCCCCACTTAACTACTCATATTATTTGACGAAATGTGCAATTTAAAAGTAATGAAATAGAAATATAATTAAAAATTATTTATAATTAAATTCCAATTTTAAATTACGAAAGTAGCTGATTGCAGTATAAAAATGAAGTAAAGTCATTAAAATTAAAACCGGATGTCAGAAATATACGTTGGTGTGAATTACGTCTCAAATTTGAAAGTGTATTGCATTAAGCGATGCTTCAAATATTTCTGGGAAAATTTTTCGTATATATATCTCGATAGGTCACCATGCCACGATTGTTATGCTCTTGGAAAGAACGATTTTGTTACAGGATTGCGTAATGTACTGCAATAATAATGCTTCTAAAAACATCCCATCGTAAATTGACTGTGTTTGCCTTCTGTATGGGGGGGGGGGCAGGGATGGTGATTTGTTGAAAAATTATTTTCACAATGCATATGCAAATCTTGTACGACATGGAGAATCAAGGATTAGCTTGCATAAAAAATCAGGTTTTACTTACTATTTACCGGGTTCTACCAAAACCTTCGACTTATTCTATAGTCAGAGTTCTGGAAATTCCGTCAAGTGCAAAATATGTAAATATGCCGATATATATATATATATATATATATATATATATATATATATATATATATATATATATATATATATATATATATATATATATATATATATATATATATATATATATAGAGAGAGAGAGAGAGAGAGAGAGAGAGAGAGAGAGAGATGATTAATTTAGTTATTACATGTATTAGGTATGATGGGAACTTTTGAATGGTACCTGTGACGACACAGATACAATTGCTGCTTGGTTTGTGGCTCTGAAATTTACCAAACAAGAGTGACTCTAAATGGCAAATAGAAATATTTGAAGAAGAAATGATAAGTAAACAAACTCAAAACTGCAGAGGCCGTCATAGTCCGAGTCTCCTCTGACCCTTGACGCCCCATTTTTGTAGGGCGAGAGTCCTTTCCCGATCGAAAAGTTGGAATTCGTCGACACCATTTGGTGTAGGCATGGGGTAGCCGATTACTAGCCGGCCCAGCAAACTTGAATGACCTTTCATCGAGATATACCTGCATGAAATCGATACGAATATGATTTTTTTCTCAAAAATCGTAAGCATATCATTCGTCATGTCTTTAATCCGCTGACAGACGAGACGAGAGTACGTCGTTGCTGAAATTTGACCAGCTAGTAAGCGGCTAACCCATGCCGACATCAAATGGTGTCGGCGATCTAAAACTTTTCGATAGGGAATGGACTCTGACCCTGCACACCAACATAACTATCCTAATATCAAAAATGTGTGGCAAGGGTCAGAGGAAACTGACATAGGTCGTCAGTGATGACATCAATAAACTGTTTAAATCCTCGCCGTTGGGAACCATCGCACCATCAGATTTAGTA
Organism: Sinohyriopsis cumingii; assembly: GCA_028554795.2. Lineage (NCBI taxonomy): Eukaryota > Metazoa > Mollusca > Bivalvia > Unionida > Unionidae > Sinohyriopsis > Sinohyriopsis cumingii. The sequence continues at coordinate 141,375,662 of CM068829.1, forward strand.
AACACTTTATATTTAACAATATGTTGCCCTTTGTGGTACGGGGAGGGGGTGAAGAGCATAGAAACATCAAATTGGGTGATAATACTTAAGCAAGATTGTAAACTTAAACTAGAATAGTTAGTGTTTAACGAAAAACAATCGAAAAAGTGCACAAGGAAGGACGTAAGAAAACCAAGAAATGAAAAATCAAGGATTTACACTAACCCCTTCTTTCCGACAGGCGTACTGTATGTTGTTAAAATAAACATCCCAGTGATTTTTGTGACACTGACAATCCATTCTCCCTTGCCTATGTTACTCGCGTTGATGAACCTCTGCCAAATGAACAAAGGTTTTACGGGTGCCAGTTGGGGCAAGTAAGCTTAATATGCTATTGAGAAAATGGCCATTAAAGCAAACATGACAGATCTAGCTTGTAAACATGAGGCGCCGTAGCGGACAAAAACTGGTCCAATCGGAACGTTGCAGTTGAAATTTAAATGTCATATGTTCAGAATTCCAATTTCACGTTTTATATAATAAAAAAAATGCTTGTCCTTAAAGTTCCATTTTCAAGGTCGAGATTTTAGATTGTATCTGTTGAATTAAACAGTAGTGGTTGAAAGTTATATTTTTATGTCGAGGTTTTAGATCGTTTGAATTACACGGTTCTGGTTCAAATTTCAATGTCATACTTCGAGAATTCCTAATTTACGTATTGGTTCAAAGAGTTTATGGTGAAAGTTCCATTTCATATGTTGAGTATTTAGATTTCATTTGCTGAATTACACAGCGCTGGTTGAAAATTATATGTTCAATGTCGAGTTTTTAGACTCTATATTCTGAATTATATGGCAGTTGTTGAAATCTTAATGTCATATTTCGAGAGTTCCAATTTAACATATTGAATCACATTGATTGTGCTGAAAGTTCCATTTCGTATGTTGAGTTTTTAAATTGTATCTGTTGAATTACACATCGGTCATTGGATATTTTAATGTGCTCGTCAGAATTGCTATTTTTATTTGGTGAAATGATGTGTTTGTGCTAAAAGTAACATTACACAATTTTCACTTTAACAATTTAAAGTAATTTTCAGTATTAAGACACATCATTCGTAAATTCAATTATGAGGCGCCATTACATTTCGTGCATTTACAGTTTGAAAGTTACCATTCACAGGTCGAGAATTATTAAGAATTTCTTCGCTAGAGGTCGCTCTCGTGAGCGGACCGCGTTATTTTTAAACAAGGAGGCTGCTTCTCGTTGCTGTGAAATTCAACAGATGAAATCTAAATACTCTCCATATGAAATGGAACTTTCATCACAAACAGTGTTGCATACAACGTGTGAATTAGGGATTCTCGAAATATGATATTGAAATTTCGACCACCACTGTGTAATTCAAAATATACGATGTTAAACGTCGACATAGGAAATAGAACTTTAAACCACCACTGTATATTTCAACATATAAAACCTAAACTGTCGATCTAGAAAATCGAATTTTAAGGACGTGCAATTTGATCTAACACGTGCTATTGGATTTCTCGACATGCGACATCGAAATTTCAACTGCAACTTCATCATTGGACCAGCTTTTGTCCGCTATGGCGCCTCATATCTAAACGCATTTCAAACTCAAGTGTGAGGAAATAGTTATGCCGGTAACTATTGGGACACACTGGCTATAAACATCACTGGCTATGAGGAGCCGTAGCGGACAAAAAAGCTGGTCCAGTCAGAAGGTTGCCGTTGAAATGTTAATGTCATAAGTCCGGAATTCCAATTTTGCGTGTTGTATCAAAAATTATTGTCCTTAACTTTCCATTCTCTTGGTCAAGATTTTAGATTGAAATTTTAATGTCAAATGTCGAGAGTTTCAATTTAACAAGTTGAATCACATTGATTGTGCTGAGAGTTCCATTTCGTATGCTGAGTTTTCAGATTGTATCTGTTAAATGACACAGCAGTTGATTGGAAATGTTATTGTGCTTGTCAGAATTGATATTTTTATATGGGGAAATGACATGCTGTTGTTAAAAGTAACATTACACAATGCCCACTTTAACAATACAGAAATAATATCGAGTATTAAAATACATCAATTGCGAGTCGCCATTACATTTCATGTATTTACAGTTTGAAAGTTACCATTCACAGGTCGAGAATTATTAAGAATTTCTTCTCTAGCGGTCGCTCTCGTGAACGGATCGCGTTTTTTTAAACAAGGAGGCTGCTTCTCGTTGCTGTGAAATTCAACAGATGAAATCTAAATACTCGCCACATGAAATGGATAAAACGTCTGAATGAGGATTCTCAACATATGATATTGAAATTTCAACCACGGTTGTGTAATTCAAAATATACACTGTCAAACGTCGACATAGGAAATAAAACTTTAAACCACCACTATATAATTCAACACATAAAATCTAAAATCGCGATCTTGAAAATGGAGCTTTAAGGACATGAAAATTTGATCCAACACGTGATATGGGATTTCTCGACATACGACATAGAAATTTCAACTGCAACTTTCTCACTGGACCAGCTTTTTGTCAGCTTCGGCGCCTCGTAACTGGCTACAAATATCCTGAATCTTTCAATAACTACCGAAGACTTAGTAACAACGAGAAATCAGATACGTAAAACCTGCTTTTTCTAACTTTGTCAAACATCATCCATTGTGCCCCAGTTGAATCAAAATATATCCATGCTATCAGAAACGACAAACTCTGCACTTATCAATTAGAGGGAATCATACCACACATATTTTTTTATTCCACTAGCAGATTTTCCTGTAGCATAACCTTATACTACTAATAGCAACATTTACCTTTCTTCCATGACAGAAAATATTAATTTACCAAGAAACCGTGAACTTGAAAGTTCCGCACAAGGTTATCAGCTTGAGACTGTGTTTGGATGGTCTTTCAGCTGGGGACTGTGTTTGGATGGTCTTCCAGCTGGGGACTGAGTTTGGATGGTCTTTCAGCTGGGGACTGTGTTTGGATGGTCTTTCAGCTGGGGACTGTGTTTGGATGGTCTTTCTGCTGGGGACTGAGTTTGGATGGTCTTTCAGCTGGGGACTGAGTTTGGATGGTCTTTCAGCTGGGGACTGTGTTTGGATGGTCTTCCAGCTGGGGACTAAGTTTGGATGGTCTTTCAGCTGGATACTGTGTTTGGATGGTCTTTCAGCTGGGGACTGTGTTTGGATGGTCTTTCTGCTGGGGACTGAGTTTGGATGGTCTTTCAGCTGGGGACTGAGTTTGGATGGTCTTTCAGCTGGGGACTGAGTTTGGATGGTCTTTCAGCTGGGGACTGTGTTTGGATGGTCTTCCAGCTGGGGACTGAGTTTGGATGGTCTTTCAGCTGGGGACTGAGTTTGGATAGTCTTTCAGCTGGGGACTGAGTTTGGATGGTCTTTCAGCTGGGGACTGTTTTTGGATGGTTTTTCAGCTGGGGACTGTGTTTGGATGGTCTTTCAGCTGGATACTGTGTTTGGATGGTCTTTCAGCTGGATACTGTGTTTGGATGGTCTTTCAGCTGGGGACTGAGTTTGGATGGTCTTTCAGCTGGGGACTGAGTTTGGATGGTCTTTCAGCTGGGGACTGAGACTGGAGTGAATTTCATGTTTATCATATAAATTTTCTAAATTAGAAGTAATGAACGTTAAAAGTTATCCTTGTAAGAAAAACTAATTATTTATTGCTGATTTTACAAAATATGTATTTCTAAATGAGATAATAACTTAATACTATCAAAAGTTTTTATATTGTCGTTTTCTCAGAGTAACAATTTTGTACTTCGAATTGATAGGTCACACGCCGTGTTTACAGAATAATTTCACGTGGCTGTATATCTCTTTATGCAATACTTACAACACGTAATAATTATAAATGTTAAGTTGTTGTTTGGGCGGTGGTGGGTGGTGGGTGGGTGTATAAGCGGTAGGATTACTTGGATTATACTGTGATGATAATTTTGACTTTCATAAAACATTGCAGGACTGAATGTCGTCCAGGGAAATGTGAAGAAATAATAGTAACTCATAATGTGTGTGTTTGAATGTGCTAGACTATATATTACAAACATTAAGAGTTCTTTTAACTTTAAAGGACAACATTTGGTGAGAAAAAAAAATCTACTTTGTGGTTTGCACAGAGACAAGGAAATCCCAGTCGGGCGGTTACATTATCTGTCGTCTTCCCATTCAGCAGAACCAGGTGGGGAGACCAAAAATGTAACACGTTGACTGGTATTTCCTTGTCTCGGTGCGAACCCCACCACACCATGTAGTAGTCCATTAATCGTCATTATGCGTATGATGTAATGAATGTCAGCAATGTTTTTATGTGGTTTTAGTACGAAGAAGATTAATTTTGTCGACATATAAACATTACAACTTGTTTAAAAGAATTTTTAAAAATAATTTTAAATTTGTCACATTCTATTTAATGCCGTAGAAAGTATAGAAAATACTTTGCGTTTCTAAAGCTACAAAATATGCCGATAGTGCGTCATCTTTTTTTTGGACACTACTTTCCCATGACCAATGCCATTATATATATATATATATATATATATATATATATATATATATATATATATATATATATATATATATATATATATATATAGATAGATAGATAGATAGATAGATAGATATTGCCTACAAATTCGGACTATCGGTTGGGATTTGTATATCCTATTCCAATGCATATCAATGGTCAGTTAACACCACTTAACTGTCTCATATTAGTTTTGCTGTTATAGCGACAGTCCTCGTTTTGTTATATGGGCTTCAGAAATTGAACAGTGGTATGTTCGTAAATTATAATGTATTAATTTTTATATATAAATATTAATGAGAAAGGATACGTTTTTGACGATGACAAGAATATCTGATAGTAAGAATTGCATTTTGAAATTTATGTTGATCTACGGTATTCATTTTACTTGGATTATTTAAGGATGGGTCCCTTTACTTTTGAATCGTCTTCTATGAGAAAAGCTTCCTGTTGTATTTATTATGTTTAAAATACATTCAAATTTTAATTCAGCTGTATTTCAATGTATAGAATTTACAATGGTGTCTGTAATATGGGCACACCATACCATACATACTGAAGTAAGAAGGAGTGTTTTATTTTTTTCCAGTACAAATGCAACAACACTTAAATATGTCGAGAGTGGAGGTGTGGTCGTTTCGAAGAAAACAGTCGGTTTTTTTTGGGTGATAACGAGATTGGATGTTCCCATTTGTAAGTAACATCTATATATTTGGAATGCCACAGTCATGCTAATAACATCAACCATTTCAAGAACAGACATGCAAGTTGTCTAAAAATATAGTTATATATGTCTTCTGCTTTACGTTTTCAGAGCGATAACATATCGATCAAAAGATAAGATGTTGATAAAAAGGTTGACGACACTTTGAATTAACGTTTTGATTGAAAGAAAAACTATGGGACAATACTATGTTCTTTTATAAATCTAAATGGTTTTCTATAATGCCCTGTTTCTGTATCGTCTGCAATTAGAACGGAAATCAAAGGTACAGTTCAGGTACATGTGCAGTTAAATTTTGGAACTTGTTTTTTTCTTCTTTCAAACCGAGCAGTTTGTTGTTGCAAAGGTTACATGCAATTTTGCTTTACTTTCGCCTTTCATATTTTGCCATATAGAACGAAAACAATCAATTTGAGATAGTATAGTGAGATTTAACAAACAATTATCTCAAAGTAGGGAAACAACATAAATATGGCTCAATAATTTCATGAGTAAGCAGGAATGACATGAAATGTGCTGAGTTTGCAAATTTTACGCCAAAAGCTTATATAAATATGACATGGAATACATGGAAATATTCGAAATCGCAAAACACCATGATTTACATTTTCGTAATAAATAAAAATTGTATCCGACCAAAAAATTTAATAAAATTAAGAAAAACCCAAAAAACTTTTTCAAGAATGAAGATAACAAATAAGTTTACATTTTAGCGCATACTTTGGTGACTTTGAGAAGGTCTATATCTACTGGTTTTCGCCTTTGTTTTCAGTCACACAAATACGTTGAATTCCAGCCGGAAATTCCAGTTTTGAAGAAGCAATGCAGTTAAAAATAAATATGTGCTGGGGCACTTTTATTTATGAATGACATTAACAATCAAGGAAAGATTTATCGATACAGTGGTCATATCACACTTGGAACTACATGTTTCCCATTTAGGATATATATCGGCCATTATGCATATTACTCAAATCTGTATTTCCATACTTGGGCCTATTTAATTTTTCTTCTTCATCTGCTCCGTCTCTCTCCATTCCGTTATCGTCCTTCACATTAAGATGTGCAGATCTAAAACTGGTCTGCGGTAGGCCCTCTAGTATAACTATTTGTAATCAATGAGGTGGCATCGAGAAATGCAACGAAACGAGCTCCAAATAGCAAATACCAGACTTCTAGTATTACCCTGTTTATAATTGTCTATACGAGTCACTGAATCTGGCAATGACTGAACTTACACGACCTGTTGCTATGATTCACATGTAATACTTTACGACAACAGCACATGTAATACTTTACGTAATCATTTTAAATATAGATATAAACATTTTAGGTAGCAATTTTAACTCCCATCGCAATCATGTTTGAAAGCAAACGATCAGGCGTTGATTAGTGTTCATTGTAAACCGAAAATAAGTAAAAATCGAAAATTAAATACAGCGTCTGCTAAAGAACTATTCTGCAAGGTTGCCAAATCCATACAAAAAAAAATCACATTTGTTACAATAAACAAACAAAACACCAAAAGAAAAACATACCCCCCACACACAAAATAACAAGAAAAAGAACGAAAATCTGTACAAGTAAACACGCAATCATTAAAATCTATTGCTCAAAGATGCTACGATCTGATAAAACCGTTCTGTCATGTTTGTATATTAAGCTTAGCCAACCCCAAAAACATCAATCCGCGCATGAAAATTTGTAATAAATATAAAAATCTGTTATTTTTTTGTAAGAAGACAGTGATTGTTTTTTAAAATTTTTGATGTGTGGTATGTAAACACTAAATTTTTTGTAAAATATCACTGTCCGAAAAATTATTGTAAATTTTAGGAACTTCTTTTTATCAATGTATTATTACAGCTGTTAATCGCATTTGTACGGATTAGAAAAAATTCATGAAAATTAACGGTTTATGCTTAAAACTATATGTCATAAAAAGAAAATCTGCATCTCTTGAGTAGACATACGCTAATAGCTCTCGAGTAGTAGAAACAGTTTGCATTGTCACTTGAATGGTTCAGTCTAGGAGCCATACCATCTAGAGTTTATAAAAATAGCAAATCAGTCCAAACACTAAATTCGAAAAGAAAATGCAACTGAAAAGGGCGGGTTTGGCAGTAAAGCAAGAGTATTTAGGTCGAAACGAAGAAAAAGCCTTATTTCTGCTCGCAAAATGAGCTGTCACGCCCCAACTGCTTTGCGATTTTCCTCGTTTTATATTTTTGAGGAACTTTTTGATTTATATTAGCAATATGAGTCATACAGGTTATGTAAATAATGGGGTTCCTAGGACAAGTAGCATACAAGAGACAGGTCATAACATGTGTCTTCTATATCTGGTAATAACAATAGCAATATACTTACCTTTTTGCACGCTGAATGTTCTAAAAACGTACATTCTAAGTTAGTTCTACATGGGTTCCAAAAATGGATCCATATCACGAAATTGTACTCTAGTTCGACTACATTTTCAAGAGGAATCGCATTCTATTTATTGCACTCACAAACGAAATGAATGTGATATTCTCTAGCAAACAATATTTAATCCTGCGTCGTTTAGAGAATGTCGGTTAAAGATATTAATATGTTTCCCACTTTATGAGTATAGACTCTCAGTGAAAAACAGAAACACATGTGCAACTGCATCAAAGCCTGTCCCTCCAGTCACATGTACATCGAACGTAACTGACCCAGTTAATAAATCCAGTCCATCACAACTTGAAAAGCAGAATTTAGTTGGCTCGACAGAAAAATAAACTCCCCTCCATTCCAGACCAACTGGAATAGTTGTTTCAAGGCGCATTAATTCACAATATGGCTCTAAATTTCAATTTTAAATGGACCAAAACGAGATTTGTTTTTTAAACGAATGACGAAGCGCGATACTCTAAAAAGTTCAATGGTCGCTGTGTTGTGTACGGGCGCATGTATACTGTTACTGTGTATTGTTGAACCTGCAATACTGTATTTACTTTGGAATCCAGCATAAATTCAATATTTTGTTTCTTGTAGTGTGTTATTTTTATTATTCAGCCTTAGTTTGTTTTTAAATGATTATATAATTGAAAGGTTACTACATTTGTGTGGATAGATAGGAACTAGTTTCTGCAAACAAACCCCCACTAAAGACAAAAAGAAGAAGAAGAAGAAGAAACTGCAACAGCTATCTATTTATCTCCTCTTCTTGCGCTTTACGTGATCTATCTCGATAGTAAATCAGATTAATGATTAAGAAAATAAATACATCATTAGTAAAAGTTCATTAAGAACATATCACAAAGCAAGTTTCATGTGTTAGGATACAACACAATCACGAACTTACAGATAATTGTTAAAGTCACTAATAATCAAAGTCCTCTGCGGCATTTATAATTATGCAGAATGCATCAGATTCAAATGCCGATCGCAGAAAGCAAGAAACCACTATTGCCAGATTGTCTGCCCCCCCCCCCCATATGTCTTAGTAAGATAAGGGACAGCTACTGACCATGGGCCTAGGTCGCGGGGGACGGACTGGGTCTGTATTGTTTCTAGATCTAGACTTTCCAGAAATTTCCATCTAACAAAATGATGAATTTTGTCTTATATATACGATGGTAATTTGCGTTTGCAGTTATACTGCACGATTATTCGAGTGTACTATAACAATATACTTGAAAAACTATCCCATTATTTGTCCAGATGGCTAGAATGAATAGGATTATATCTGATTCCATCCACAGTACCTTTACTTAAAAATGTGTGTGTGTGTGTGTGTGTGTGGGGGCGGGGGAATATTTTTGTGCCGATGTTAGATGAACATTAACATTTTCAATTTCAGGTCGTTATTTATTTCTGCTAAAAGACAATGGACTATTCCAGTGAATCATGCTTCTTATACCCTCTGAAAAAGTGCTAAAATATCACCTCTGCCTTCTTTTCTAACACGTGACCAAGACTCCCAGGTCATCTGCCTTTTAACAGCTGGAAAATGACCATTTTATGTGTACAATGGTTGTTAAAATCAAATGACCTTGTTGCACAGGTCATCTGCCTCTTAACCGTGGGAAAATGTTTCAGAAACGTTTGGAAGTTATCAAGTTTATGATACTGGTTCAGTGTGTGGAATGGTGCTGATACTGGTTTCAATATATTCAATGGTGATGATGAAGATGGGTTTCTGAGCCATACAATTTCACGATGAGTTTGGGAAATATGGGCGGGACATCTGTCCGAAGCAGACCCTTATTCCACAGGTCATTTTACTATCACTTCAGTACTTGCCAGGATTTTAACCAACGCAACGGTCTAGTAAGATAGGAATTAAATTCTAAGAGGCGTACTCCGAATGCCCGGCATTCGTAAAACGTAGAGCTTCTTAAAGGAAAGAATTCTCCGCCCGAATCAAATTTTGTTGAACATTACTGAGAGTTGTAAGTTTATATGAAGTATGTAGAAATTGATTACTAGAATTATGTTGGTATGTAGAAGTTACCTTTATTAGAGTTAATCTCACCTACGTATTTGAGTTATTTACCTATCATAACTTTCTGCAGAGAAATTAGTATTATACAAGATTGAATTACGTAGATTGTTAGCCCGTGATCGGACTGAATTGTCTAATTGCATTTAATAATGAGTTATGATAGAACTTATACTTGTTTTAATTTTGAATCGCCTTTATGCTGATTAACTATGCAGAATGAGGTATGTTGGCCTAGTGAACATATCATGAGGTATCTGCATATTTGTATTTGAACATTGTGTGTTTTTTTATGATTTGTTAGGTAAGGAATGCGTCTGATTGTTGTGATGTTGGTAGTTACTATATCGTGAATTAAAAATGTGTACTCATGTTACGGAAGTTGACGATGTGTGTATCAGGAGTCGTTAATACCATTGTTGTATTATTAACCTTATTTTATCGTACAAGCGTGTGAGTGTATGCGTGACCTAATGATTTTAACCGCCATTATGCACTTGAAAGGTTGCGTGAGGGTGCGAGATTGTCTAGGTCGAAAGGGATACTAGATTATACGTCCCTTATTATTTACAGAGAAGCTTTAGATGCTGTTTGGAGTTGTTCGGGTTGGACCGAATGCCACCAAGGGATGACGAAGTAAGAAGAAGTTGTTATAGAGGTTACGGGACCGGATAGAATAACGGGGGCAGAAGTCTGAAGGCAGACCGGAAAACGGAAGTGGAAGGAGTTGAAGAGTGAAGGACTAATCGAGGGACGGAAGGGGTACTGGAGTACCACTTAAGTGAAAAGAAAAAATACAGATGAGTAAACTAGCATGGACAGGTGGAAACATTCTAACGTTGCATATGAGATTATGAAATTGGCAGATTAAATAGGTCGACTGAGTGTAAAAAGTGTGGAAATTTATTTGTTTTATTTGAATATTTAGATCTGTTATTGAATTTTTATTCCTCACATTTTATTTTTTGTATATTATCCACCTAGATCGTAGGCAGTGCTGACTGGGGGCTCGGAGATATATATCCATCTTTTTAAAAAAATTAAAGTGTATGTCCTCATATGATGTTAGCAATAATGCCCTCGAAGACCACGTTACAAAGTGGAAGCATGGTCCGGGATATGAAACAGACATAAAAATTACGAGCAAATATTTATTATTAGGAAGTATTATTTAATTTTTAAGAGAGAGTTGTCATTCTGTGTATTTTCACATTTTACATGTTTGTTAGCTTTCATTTGCTTACAGTAGTAGCTAAACAAATATCGGGTGGCATATTTTAACTGAGGAAAGTCTGTCGTTGGAAACCGGTAAGTATTTCGTTGATAAGACTTTATAGCATCTGTTAAGTGAGTATTAAGTTGAGGCAAGGTATCACTTATTGATAGTTTTACTTCACGATGGCCACGGAAAGACAGATGATAAATGAGTATCGCGTCATTGGCATGGAAGAGTTCGGTTACGAGGGGGACCGACTCGCAGCGTTCATTGAAGAGCGAGTTAAAGAATGGAAAGGTGAGAAAGCAGCAGAAAGAGAAGAACGAAGAGCGTGAGAAAGAAGCAGAACGACAAGCAGCTGAGAAAGAAGCAGAACGACGAGCGGCCGAGAAGGAAAGGGGGCGCTCACCAGATAATATGTACTTTTGAGAGAATGATGTATGTAAGGTGAAGTAGTTCGCATTTAAAACATGCACAATGGAGAGAATGTTGGCATACCTCTGTGCTACATTAATGTAATGTGGATGATATTTCTTTTGGATATTGTACTTTTGAAAATTTTACATGATTTAAGCACACTGCTCACTAAAATGATTGCTCCCTTGTGTTAAAAAATCAGCCTGAATTAGTCTAACGTACACTATACATAGCAGCTATCAAAATAGGGAAAATGAATTTTGTCAGATTAGACAATACCAGCTGCTAAAAGTGCAATGAATGAATTACCAAATATATAACATGTAAAAAAAAGTTATCTGCTCTTTTTTATACAATTTACCTCTGAAGTTCAGGAAGTGAAAATGACCAAGTAGAGCTAGCACTTTTTTGAAAGGCGCACATCTGAAGTAAGGCCAAGCTGTATACTCTATAACCCACAGTACACCCATCAATCATACACCAAAATAAAGGGAATTAAAGGTTCTTTGCATTATACCTGAGATATACAAGGTCTTTTTTTAAATAACCAGTATAACCAGTGAGGAAAACCGGGGAAATTCTTTTTTTAAAATCCTAACCCTTGCGCAAAATACGAATCTGTAGAGCGCCACCAAAGCGCGCACGCTCTCGCGCGAGAGAGAGAGAGAGAGAGAGAGAGAGAGAGAGAGATATGCTTCTTAATTCATATCAATTAAAAAGCAAACTAGATATTCATAGACACAGACATAGACAAATTCAATGCATAAAAAGACTGGATTTTGTAAACCGCAAGGTTTTGCCTGTACAGGAAACAGACGTGATCAGCCATTCAAAAACAATAAGACACATACTTGATCATTGTTCCTATTCAGAGGTACATGTACATTCATCTCTACGGTCAGGGATTACATGACACGGATATGTTAAGTCTTCCTTTATACACCAACATTGCCTTGAATAATGTATGTATGATTTCATTTCTGTCGAAGGAATCCGATTGGACTGTGCATGTAATGGAGACAGAGAAGTTGGACCGCTAGCGTATATGTCTGTTACACACATTTGGTTTCACATGTTGTTTTTACTTTTATTATTGTAATTGAAATATTGTGTTGTTCTTGTTTAATTACATATTCTTACTAGCTTCGTTAAGACCTATGTGATATTATGTTAATTTCATACAGTCCATGTTATAACGAAGAGGGATCTACATAAATGCTGTATGACTTAAATGATTTACTTTTGCTGGGGACCATGTTGATTCTTAAAAGATTTTAAAAAATAACTATTTTATTTAAATTTTGAAACGTTCCTTTTGTTGCTAATAATCACCAGCTGTTAATGACGATTTAAACTAATTTTTTAAAAAGGAAGGAAGTAGCTGATTGCGAGTTAAAAATTAAATAACATTAATAATAATAACTTGGTTTTCTGATGATAACACTTGGTTCTGAATCAGTATTGCAAACTTACAAGTATTCCTCAAAAACAGAATGATAAAACAGTAATAGAACGCATATGTACATTACAATTTATCCTTACTTCAGTGACTTACACACTCACATGTACTCATAAAGCACACACACACACACACACACACACCATTTAATGGGGCCCCGAGTGGCCGAGTGGTCTAAAGCGCTCACCGTTACGGATCACTGCCATCTCACCTCTGTCCGCGTCGGTTAGAGTCTCGGATTCGGCTAATGTGGTTATGTGAGAAAGCTTGCCAGTAGCTTCTCGTGGGTCGGTGGTTCTTTCCGGGTTTTTTCCGGGTTCTTCCTCCACCATTAATACTGGCCGCCATGTATGGCCTATCTTGTGCTGAAAAGTGGCGTTAAACCCTACAACAACAACAACAACGACACCATTTAATGATACGAAAGATCTACATGTATATATGGTAGGATAGGAAGGTATTGGGATCTCAAAGGTACGTATTTTTGTTTGAGATTTGTCAGATTGAGAAAGACACCTAAATTAAAACCAAATGTCAGAAATATATCTTAGTGTGACTTTATTCGCATATTTGCTATTGGGAGGCTCTCTACAGATAGTATGAACTTCTGAGAGAGTGTTTTGACGCCTGCGACTTATATGTTTCAGGCACACAACAAAAATTAAATCGTACAATAATAATAACTACGTTGACTATGGAGAGGGGGATGGCTACACAGATGTAATGAACGTCTGGGATATTGAGATTTGCAACACGCACAGTGGACAGGATGTTGGCATACCTCTATATCACTATCAGGTATTGTGGCTGACATTTCTTGGGATATTATACTTATAGAATCTGTACATGATCTAAGCAAAGAGTGAACCAAAATGACTGATCCCATGTGCTCGAAAAATCAGCCAGTATAACGAATGAGGAAAACCGGTGAAATTGTGTTTCTTTAAAAAAAAATCTAACCCTATGCAAAATACGAAACTAGAGATCGCAACCATTACCTTCATCTATTCCACGAAGTGGTACCTCAGTTTTTGTCTTTTTCCTCCGTAAATTCATCGCCTTCATCTATTCCACGAAGTGGTACCTCAGTTTTTGTCTTTTTCCTCCGTAAATTCATCGCCTTCACTTTCTATATTAACATTTCTTTATCCTTTAGGGGAAAACCAATTTTGCCAGTTGCATAAGGCGCAACTATTAACAGTGGAGAAATTTTGAACAGAAAATAGGTGGTGCCTTTGTTAGCGGGAGGTGGGGTGATTTGTGTAAAACGCTCTTTCTTGCATACATGTATTTACCTAGTGGAATGTGAAAAATCAGATTTGTCCGGAAATAAGTTATGTTACAATTATAGCCTTTGGTTTCTTTTTGCAGGATTTTCCAGCGATTTTCGAGTTTCATTTATATTCTAAATACTGGAAATTGTGTCTCATGTAATGCCTGATCAAATGTTTGCAATGCATATATTTTGCCGGCATTGTTGCTTAGTTTCGTTCACATTTCATACCGGCACAACCGCTCCGGTGGCCTAGTCGTTAGAGCGTCCGCCTCGCATGCGGGAGGTCGTGGGTTCGATCCCCGTCCGAGTCATACCAAAGACTTATAAAATGGTACTAACAGCTACCTCGCTTGGCGCTCAGCATTAAGATGTTAGTGATAGGACTGGTCGGCCTGGTGTCAGGATACTGTGACTGGGTGGGACATAGCGCTTCATGTCTGAAGCATGATGCCCCAGTGCTAGACATCACTATAAACTGCCACGTTGGATATATCGTAACGATATGACTGAAAAATTGTTAAAGCTACGTTAAAAATCCAAATCACACACACACTCCTACCGGAATTTTATAACAATGCTAGCAGTACCAAGATGTTGGCTGGTATCTCCTCGATGTTCCCAAGGTTCATTTGTCCGAAGATTCAGGTTACAGAATTTGTTACTTTCTCTTGACATTCATGTTTGCCAGTCTTATTGATTACAACACAAAGACTTTCTCATTCACATCCTTTACCTCAAGCAATAAATATCAGCAACGCCAACATTAAATTCACACAATCAGTACGAAACCTAGGCGTTACTCTGGACAGTGTTCTCACATTGCACCAACATGTCATGAACATATGCAAGGTTGCATATCTTGAGCTGAGACACATCAGCTCAATTCGCAAATATCTTTCGATTGATGCCACTAAAACACTTGTGTGTTCATTAGTACTTTCAAGACTGGACTATTGTAACTCAGTTCTGTCTGGTTCATCTCAATATCTACTCCAGAAGCTTCAAATAGTTCAAAACACAGCTGCTCGGATCATACTTAGAGTACCACGATCAGAGCACACCTCCCCGCTGCTCTTTACCCTACACTGGCTATCAATTCGATCCAGAATCAAACACAAAATTTGTTCTCTTTGCTACATAGGTATGTCGGACTCTAGTCTAACATACCTATCCGATCTCACCCATGTGTACACACCAGCAAGTTACTTACGCTCCTCTTCTGACAATCGTATACTCATTATTCCCACTATGAAAACAAAGTCATATGGACAGCGTTCTTTTGCATACCAAGGCCCAGCAACGTGGAATGAATTGCCCACTGAACTTAGACACAAA
Source organism: Sinohyriopsis cumingii (assembly GCA_028554795.2). Taxonomy (NCBI): domain Eukaryota; kingdom Metazoa; phylum Mollusca; class Bivalvia; order Unionida; family Unionidae; genus Sinohyriopsis; species Sinohyriopsis cumingii. The sequence goes on from CM068829.1 coordinate 141,391,110, forward strand.
GACACAGTGATTACATTAAAGAGGGCTCTCAAAACTCACTTATTCGACTGCAAGAACAAACTTAAAGATCTAATAATGTTTTCTACCTGAAATATTCTCAGCATGTTTTTTTATTTTTTAATGTTTTTTCTCATTTCATGGTGTTTGTTTTTGTAATAATATTATTATATGTTTTTTTTATCTTATAGGTGTTGTCTAATGTTGTAAAGCGCTTAGAGCTTCTAAAGATTAGGCGCTATACAAAGTCCTCATTATTATTATTATTATTATGATTATTATCATGTACGGCATTACGTGGTTATCCAGGACTTAAAATTTACATAAAACGCTTAAATTGTTTTTTTCAGTAACCTTCTCTTCATTGTAATCTTCTTCTTCTTCTTCTTCTTCTTATTATTATTATTATAAAGAAAAAATAAACATATTTTAAAAAAATTGCAGACACATTTCTTCGTTGGACTTAAAGAGATTTGAGCTAATAGCAATTACAGCGGGGAATCGTGTACACCAGGAATTACCAAGACATTGATTATACGTTACCGGTGAACGACCCTCATAATTGTTTCTAAAACATTAGTTTTCAATAAATGGTATGTGCTTTCATTAGTGTACTTGAACAAGAGAATTTTTAGATATTTTTGACCAAACAAATTATATACAAGAACGGTGTCTCGTGCTTATTGCCATACATGCTATAAATAGTAAGAGAAAGCCAAACTCGATGAAATCAACAGGTTGCATGATGAAAAAATAAAATATACACCCTATCTTCACCCTCCCCCAACTTCATAATAAAAGATTTGCGAAAGAAGACAACTTTGGTGTTGGAAAATCCAAACTGAAAAGCACGATACACAGTGTCACTTATTTACCATTCTAAGTATTTTAAACGTTTTCATAAATTTCCAAATTTGGAACTGATCGTGTATTTTCACACTTTCTTTTCTCCGATTTGCACCCCTTACAGACTCGGGTAGGTAGAATAGAGCCAGTAGAAATTTCGTGTCGGACTCGCGATTGAAATAACGTAGGTTCGAATCCTACATTTTGATTATTCTCCCACTGCGGTGTTTCCTTGGGCAAGACATTCTATTCTAATTGCCTCGCTACTTGATAACCTACTTGTGCTGATATACCCTAAAAATAAGAAGCAAACCAAAACTGATCTTGGATAATCCTCACTAGATGAGAGAATGTGATAAATGCATGCAGTAGTTTTTATATTGTCAACTCTACCAGCTTTACATTTTAACTGACCCTTATTTTAAAAAAATCAACAGGACAAAACATAACGTTTTAAGTAGCTTATCACCACAGGGAAATTCCGGATTATAGGTATGGAAAATCCAGGGTCAGAGACAAGCCACAACACATGTTGGTACGCTCGTACGCTAGGTTGATGTTCCTTGTTACAATAGGTATAAGAGCACTCTATGTTAAAACACACACACACACACACACACACAGATATATATATATATATATATATATATATATATATATATATATATATATATATATATATATGTTCTTTAGTAATCCACTGAGTAATGTAGGGATCTCAATATTCTGTAAGGTATTAACCTTTCACTTTATAAAATGCTTTATACTTTAACAATATGTTGCACTTTGGGTTACGGGGAGGGGGATGAATAATACTGAAATATCAAGTGAATCAAATTTGGACTATGTCTTGTTTAACTAGAGACAGATAAATACAAGGACAGCGGAGGCCGTAAGAAACACAGGCAATGAAAATCCATGAATGTAGGCTAACCTCATATTGTCAGATATATGTCCTGTATCTATAAATGTCATGCTAGAAAACGTCACACTGATTTTTGTGTCCCTGACCATCCATTCTGCCTTGGCTCTTGCCAACTTGATGACGTCCTCGGTGGTCTACGTTGTTAGAGCGTCCGCCTCGGATGCGGGAGGTCGCGGATTCGAACCCCGACGAGTCAAACCAAAGACTTATAAAAATGGTACTATCCGCTTGGCGCTCAGCATTAAGAGGTTAGTGTTAGGACTGGTTGGCCTGGTGTCATGATAATGTGACTGGGTGGGACAATATACCACATGTATGGGAAATGTTACGTGCATATTTTTCATTGGTCACCATGTCACGATTTTTGTTCTTCTTGGAAACAAAGTATTTTGCAGGATTGAATAATGTAATGAATGAACTCTGCGCCTAGAAAATTCCGTCTTAAATTCACTGCTTTTGCCGTCTATATTGGGAGAGGGGGAACAGCTGGGACGATTATTTGCTGGAAAAGTATTTTTCAAATGCATATACTTGTACGAAATGGACAATCAAGGAATAACTTAGGTAATAACCTCTGGCTTTGCTTTCTATTTATACGGAGTTTCCAAAACCTTGACTTAAATTATGCTCATAGTTCTTCTGGAACTTCCGTCACGTGCAACACTTGATCAAAGTTATGCAATGCATATATTACAGGCATTGCTATACAGTCAGTTTTGTTCTTATCTCGTCTTTGCATGTTCTAACATGACTAGCAATTCGAAGACCAGTGAATGTATCACATAACATTTCTGCACTGTATCTAGCATTGTATCAGGATGCAGTTACTAGTATCAACGTTCAACTTTGCTAGTTAAATTTTGTTTTCAAATTGCATCGTCTATATAAATACAGCAAACATAATGGATTCACACCAGATTTGAAATGTTGTGTGACAGTTTTTCTTTCATATTTATTATAAATCTGACCAACACGGTCTTTTTTACCCAGTACATTGGAGGGGGGGGGGGGAGAGAGAGAGAGAGAGAGAGAGAGAGAGAGATTTCACTTGTACGTATTGACCACTATCCCAATGCAATACAATGCAAATCCTTGAATTTAAGGACCGACTACAGTGGTAACAATGAACGGTATACGTTTCTCTGAATTTGTTTTTTTAATTTGTCGTTTTCTCTATATGACACGTGCTTCATAGGTGTTTTTCAAAAAGGAAATTGTATTTTATACATGCGGGCATGTGTCTCAATTAACATTTCTATAGATATCAAACACATGTTCACTGAAATGAAACAGACTGAGTAAACAACGATATTTTTCTATCTTGAACTTGTTTCCAAAGAAACGTTATTTTAAAAAAATATCCTGACAAAAAGTACATCCTACAACTTCAATTTCCGTTTTAAAACGTCTGGAACGTATTAAATAATTTTCTTTTAAATCTTTATTTTTCAAACATTCTTTTTTCCAGATTTGCATGATTTTCGTATTCCGTATAGTGAAAACAACGCACCGTTAGTTGATAGTCTCATTTACATAATTCATGGTCAGTAACTAAGCTGATATCACGCAGTGATTTCTATTCTGCTTGATCCCTCCCCCCCCCCCCGCATACCAGCTGATATTTATACATTTCCTCCGATATAATTAATCGCTTCCCCCCCCCCCCCCCCCGACTGTTCAATTGTCGAAAATTCACATAGGCACTGATTCAATCCCATCTTGATACTCCACGAGTCTTCGATAATCACGCATATATTGATCTCGTACATAGTATTTGTGATCTAAGAAAAAAATGTATACAGACCATTGCGGAAGGGAAATTCTAAAATATAATAGTGGAAATTCCCGCAAGTAAGAGCGATAATCATGTAATGGTCATACGAGACTACTGGTGTTTTGTTTGAGTTATGTCCCTTAATAGTTACATCAGTTTTTGAAGGGCTCACGGTACTAATTCAGTTCCAATAGTAAACCTATGCAAACACCATGATATTAAAATTCAATAACAAAAATTCTGAGTGCTCATGATCAAACCTATATTTATCAGCATAGATGAAACCTGGATGTCAGCTTCTGTGTAGAGGAAAGGATATGAGCCGCGGCATTTTCGGGACCTGCATGTGTTTAAAACATGTGTTTTCAATTCCGCACCAAGAAGTCAGGTGCTAATTTTAGTAATGAGTGTTCCAAACTCAAGTCTGTTAAAGGACTGAAATTCCATCAATAAAACAATGTCTCTATTTTTGCCACTTACAGCTAGGATACGCTCTCAAAAGATTCTTTTCCCTAAAACATAATTTACACTATTAACCAATCCTCGTGAGTCAAACCAATATAAACTCTATTTTATGTTGATTCATATCCAGGCTGGTTCCCATTTTTCCACATAATTAGTACCGTGTGTCCTGAACAACTATTTGTCCTATCCTTAACCTACATTGTTCTGTTTTCAATGAGAAATAAACTAAAACCATATGTATATTATATCTTAGAAGCTTTGTACCCATAATACCGCTAGCAGAACAAACTAAAAGTCATAAAAATATAATTTGGCTCAAAGCTGATTGATTTACGTTTAATAATGGAGATTTTCAAGGGGAAAAATATACAAGCTAATTTGATCAAAGCTAAAGTTCGAGAAGTATAGCTATGATAAACGTGTATGTATGTATGTATGTATGTATGTGTATGTGTGTGTGTGTGCGTGCGTGCGTGCGTGCGTGCGTGCGTTCATGTATGTATGTATGTATGTATGCATGTATGTATGTATGTATGTATGTATGCATGTATGTATGTATGCATGTATGTATGTAGATGGAGATTCTTAAACGTTGTCAACGGAAAAAAAATGATATAAAGGTAGCGGTCATTTTCTTGGGAACTATTCATCCAATAAAAGGTACAATATCAAAGAGGTCGTAATTAAATATGATTAGGTAGCAGCTGCTGACGTTATGCGAGTTGTACAAGTAGTAACATAGGCAGGAGGAGGAGGAGGACGGGAAGAGAAGGAGTCGGACGGGAAGTTCTAACAGTAGGTGTGGCATTTGTTGTAGAAATGGTCTGGAAATAAGAGAAGTGGAAGGAACATTTATAGTGGGAGAGAAGAGGACGGACAAATAGGAACGCGAAAAGCAGTGACAATGGCGATCATGAGGAGGAGAGAGAAAACAACACACACAATACAAGTAAGAAGCAAATAAGACAAAGAAGAAAAAGAGGTACTTACTTAATATTTTTTGTCGTGTTGTTAAGTTTCTTCTCCAGATAAGCGATGAAATCGGAGAGAGAGAGAGAGAGAGAGAGAGAGAGAGAGAGAGAGAGAGAGAGTTGATAAAAGTTGCTTAGGGCCAAACATAGGTTACAATACACAATGGACTTTTAACATTCTCACATTCCATACATGGTTTCCACAACTTTCTTATTGGTATGTAAACGCATTTTTCAACAAACAAGAAATCAAACAGAGTGGAAAGATTAGATCACTATGTTCTTCTCAGATGGTTTAGTTTCAGTTCACTTCACATGTTCAATATTTCAATTTTTGTCTATCGTAGTGTAAATATAGCTATTTTGTGTCAATCAATGCAGAGAAAAGAAACCAAAATCAAATTATAATTTAATTTATCTTGTCCAAGCGGTCATCATGATCATTGTAACTTGATCAGTATAGATGAATAGACTGAGTCTATATCATATTGTCTTAAAGATGCCTTTGGTATAGATAACAAAAACTTCGTACTTAATTGTGCAAAACTATCAAAGACAAAATGTGTAATTACGCCGTTATGCTTCAAGATTACGTTCCGCTGTTAGAATTTGCAATGGAATGCGCCTAAGGCAACATACTAGCGATTTTTTAAAATTATGTTTATCGTATAAGTGTGATAAACATCTCTGCGTCACCGGAAAGGTCACACAACGTGAATATTCCGGATATTTCGACCTTTACTATTTTCCTACCGTTCCTTATCCCATTAATCATGATAATATGCTAAATTGTAAAGGCCTTTGTGGTATTAAAACTGTCGCTGTGTTGCCCAAATATATTTTTCCTTGCATTTTACTAACTTTTGGATATTCGTGTTACATACAAGAAGCAAAAAATCGTATAAAATTATGGTAGCCCATGTAAATGAGTTCTATTATCAATTTAAGAAGTCGTTTGCAGAATACATTTTTGGATGTCACCGTGATTACCATTAGCGATGTCATTTCAAAATAACTATACTCTAATGCAGTGGTTCCCAAAGTTAGCGGTACCGCCCCCTGGGGTCGGTGTAATTATGGGGGTGGGGGTGGCGCTAATGCTGAATAATGCTTTTACGGGGTAAGGTAGAGGACGCTGAGGATCACCAAGGGGGCCGTGGCCCGAACAAGTTTGGGAACCATTGCTCTAATGTAAACATTTTTTAATAAAGAAAATATCTTCCCAAATAATTTAAATTATTGCAATATGTCTAGATTTAGTACAGAGCTTATTCAAAGCGGTATGTATGTATGTATGCATGGATGTATGGATGGATGGATGGATGGATGGATGCATGGATGGATGGATATATGCATGCATGCATGTATGGATGGATGGATGGATGGATGGATGGATATATGTGTGCATGAATGTATGTATGGACGGATGGATGGATTGATATATGTATGCATGTATGTGTAATGAATGCATCTTTCCATATGCAATTTCTGTTCTTTCTAATGCTCTATCATTAATCCTATACACCTTGATTTCTTTCATAGGAATCCGTAATGACTGTGTAGATAGATTGAGATTAATTACTATACCGTCATGCGAGTCTATCTGCTACAAACAAGTGCATAAAACACCGACTCAGCTGTTTCATTTGTTTTATGATGTGTGCTCAGTCGTGATGGAATATGGACTGGTGTATGCAAGCAAGACAAGGGAGCTATATAACGAGAACAGGTGTGGTTGCTACATGATAAGCGTTTTGACCAATTCATTAAGCTTTACACTACCCCAAAAAAATATATGCTTGAAATTCACCAGTAATTGCCATGTCATGATTATAAGTCGATATGGTAGTGTGAAAATAACGCGGTGTCTTAGAACTGCATCTATTTGACATCTTAACAGAAGGTGTATATTTGATTCAACATCCCCAGATGTCCAATATCTACTGCTGGGAAGATGCATTTCAAAATAAATCGCTACTACAGTATTAAATCTGGTTTTCTATTACATAATGGGTTTGAAGCTTCAAACACAAACGTAATAATATGAATGAAATACATATTTATCCCGATTCCATTGTTGGAAATTTTGAATAGATCGCTTACTTATTATTCTGAAGAAGTGCTCCACGTTTGAAGTGAAGAAATCAGACAGGAATGTTGATACAAGGTTGTTCTCCTCAAATCGCGCCGAATAGTATTTGGTGATCTAGTGATGTAGGTCTGAATGTTATACATCTATTTTATTTAGTTTTCGTTTGCGACCGAAGCTTGTCGTTTTCGCGTTTAAATTAATTAAAGCCATTAACTTAATTCGTAAGTGACTGAATATTCATGTCCATTGTTTTCCAGTGTTGGTATATATTCAGAATAGACATAAATACGTGTATATCTAGGTTAGTATGTTTCCCCTTTCTTTTTCTGGTAAGTTCTTGTATGTCGAGTTATCCATGCGGAGTACGTTACAAAGTCTTTTGATTATACTGTTTCTTCTGTTATAGGCGGGCCATGTGAACATTTGTGTTAACCAAATTAATAAATTGTACATTTTAATAAGAAATATAAGATTTGGAGATTTTCTTTGGAAAATATATATATATCAATTAAAATCTTAGCAAATGCTTACATGTGGCAGCATTGTTAAGAAATAAATATCAGTCTTGCTATTTTTTTAATCCTGTACTTTACTTACACAATTAAGTAAAATCAACAAACATTCAACGTCATAAATGCCACAAGCCCTACTCCAGGGTGTAAACAATCAACAATGGTTACAACCATGCCGCGAGCACTTCCGTTAAAACCTAATTAAGTGCCTACTCAGCGTCAATGTTGGATTTATTTTGAATACTGTGTATAATTGAATTATTTCGATACGGTAACACAAGCCAATTATCTACATCCGATTACAGCATATCTAAGTGATAACATTATATTAATATACGGGTGTATAGTCAGCGCCATCTGCATTTCAGTAAGACGAAGAAGCCGGTTGGGTCAGTGCGTTCGCTCCAAAAACTATTTAATTTGACTGAAATAACCGCCACTTGATTAAAGAACAAGCAACAGAGGTAGCAACATAAAGCAGTGAGTGTTACTGAGTCAAAAGATTTGATTTAGATTTACTTATTATAGTGGAAAAAAAAACAATTCGGCATTACAACACGTGGGTCGTCTATAAGTTCAACAATGTACAACCAAGGCTTTCAGAGAGGTGGTGGTTTTGGCGGAGGCCGAGGAAGTGGTCGCAGCAGACGAAATGATGATGATAATCCAGAATCAGAAATGTTCCGAAAAATATTTGTCGGTGGTCTAAGTTATGAAACATCAGAAGAAACACTTAAAGAGCATTTTGGACAATGGGGCGAGATTGTTGATTGTGTTGTGATGAAGGATCCAAACACAAAGAGGTCACGAGGCTTTGGTTTCATTACTTACAAAAACGCCAAAGAAGTTGACGAAGCTCAAGCTCATCGTCCACACAATATTGACGGCCGTGAAGTGGAAACTAAAAGGGCTATGCCAAGGAACGAGTCGGGCACTGATGATTCCAAAGTGTCGGTAACAAAGATGTTTTGTGGAGGACTGAAGGATCAAATCTCAGAAGACGACCTGAAAGACGTTTTCATTGAATTCGGAGAGATAGAGACAATTCACGTAATTACAGACAAGTCCACTGGCAAAAGGAAGGGATTCTGCTTTATCACATTCAAAGACTATGACAGTGTCGACAAAGCAGTGCTCAAAAAGAGGCATGATATAAAGGGGAATATGGTAGAGGTTAGAAAAGCTCAGGAAAAGACCGCACGTGGACTTCCTGGCAGAGGAGGGGTTTGTGGTGGAGGCATGGGAAGAGGACGAGGACGTGGTGGCTTTGGAACAGGTGGTAGCTACAGTGGAGGAGGAGGTGGATATGGCGATAGTTACAGCAGTAGTGGCGGTGATAATTGGGGTGGTTCAGGCTTTGGCCAGAATTATGGAAACAGCTATGGAGGCGGATCCGTTAAAGGAGGTGGCTATTCTCTGAAAAGTCAGCCGTACAACACCAATTATGGTGGTGGTGGTGGTGGAGGCAGCTATGGAGGAGGATACGGACAATAAAACGGAGCTTGGCAACTTCTAGGTATCAGGTTCAGGCCCGGCTGAAATCACAGTCTACCTGATTGCATTGATTGACAATGATAAACAATTTTTTTTTACATTCATGCTTTTATTATATTGTCATAGAAGTTGGAGTCCCGATGTACAGTTTGAGTTCATGAGTGTAGAGTGAAGTTGTTTAAAGAATACCTAGCCAGCTAAAATAATTTTGTATTATTATAGCCCTTTTTACCCCCAAGTTCACCTCGTGTCATAGAATTTTAAATAAATGTTTAGGCATGCAGATATTTTACTTTTTTATATCTTGAGGTCCAATTTTTCTTTGCATTGGGAGGGTGAGGGTAAAAACCTGTTCGTTTTAAAGTTGGTCTTCACAGAAAGATTGCATATATTTATGTCGGCTACATTATTGATGTATGGTTTTCTAGAGATACGTTCTCATTGCAACAACATAACATTGTTTTAATTGCAAGATGTGTGTCCAGATGCATCAGTAGCGATTTTCATTTCAGACTAGTTTTTTGACACTTTTGAAAAGCTTAACTTTACATTCCACAAAAAAGCAGCCATTAAAATTTTGTCACCGAGCTATTTTTCATCAGTATTTTTTAATTGTGAAGATTCCAAGTGTCGATAGTGATTGGGTCAAGTTTACCCATCTGAACACTTACAATATGTAAATAAAGATTTAAGCGTGGTAATAAAACAAATACTTTAAAATAAATTGATTTTTCAGTCTGAAGTAGTTTACTAATGCAAGAGAGGGTGAGAATACAGTAGTTTTCTTTTCAGCTGCTACCTCGAAGAAAGTTACCGAATAACGGGTAAATAATATTCTTTCTTTATTTTTATGGAAATAAGTGTGGACAATCTGTTTGATATAAATCCAGCTTTTACTAGACCATTCTGTGTTAGCCATAATAATAAATAGATACCTAATTAAACTTTATATCGACACCACTTACTAATAGTGCCAATCTGACATCCACCATTTTTAAATAAATTGTTATTGCTGCTCCTCCGGAATGGATGTCCACATTAACATAGTTTTCACTAAAAGACTTTATAATAACTGGGTTTAAGTATGAAAAAAAGGTGCCATTCTGATTTCCAATATTAACATCATGGCAAACATTTTGATAATCATTTTACCCCTCTGTGTAAAGGAATGGATACATTGACATGAGGTTTTCAATAATAGTCCATTCAATTTTATTGAATAGAGGCTTGACTCAGAATAAATTGCAACATAATTGATTTTAAACGTATGATGGTTTTGAAGTTGTGTAGATTAATATATATAAATGTTCCCCAAAATATTATGCCGCTAAATCAATAAATTTTTTTAATTAATTAACTGATGAACTTACACTCATGATTTCGCTCCAGTGGTCATAAACCAGACGAGCTTATTGGATGGTATTTTTTCCTTCGTCAGTCCATCTGTTAGGACAGACTGTTATCGGGGTCGTATTAAACACCGCAAAGTCGGACAAAGTCTGTTTATTTTTGTTTTATTTGTACATATCAACTTTATTTTTTGAAAATTTTCCAATTAAAAATGTTAAAAAGGGTGTTTTAATGTTAGTTGAAAGTAAAATTGGTTCATACATACCCTTAGTTGTCTCCCTTTCTATCTCGTTATGATATATGCCGACAATTGTTAATAACGTTTATTAACTAGTTTTTTTAAAAAAAATAATGCTATAATTCAGATATACACAGTAATATTATAACATTATCGTACTGCATCAGTCAAATATAAATTTTTAATAGAACATTGGCAGATAGAGTTTGACAGTTACGTAACCCAACAATGTGACAAAGACAGATTTAATAATTGTATTAAAATATATCTTGTTGTGAGAATAATAATAATAAGAAGAATAATATGAAAGTGATATAATGCATAACTTTAATATATGTCAAATAACACGCACACACACACACACACATACATACATACATACATATATATATATATATATATATATATATATATATATATATATATATATATATATATATATATATATATATATATATATATATATATATATATATATATATATAACACAGGCAGATTCTATACAACATAAGGCAGATAAATTATTATAAAATAAAAACATCAATACAATAGTTCTGATTCTCTTGCCTCCCTGCTATTGATTGACTAATATTTCCTGAAATAGATGCACAGCCCTCCTGCTTTCGAATTCGGGACATGGAACACGATGATGGCGCAGTTGCACAAATGAAATAGTAAACGACTCTTTTTTGTAAAAAAAAATTGAAAGTGTAACTAAGGATTTTCTACTGTGGAGACAGTTTCGTATCCTAGCTGCATCGCGACATTTGCTAAGTGTCAGACGTAATTGGCAACATTTGTTGAGTATCAGACGTAATTGGCAACATATGTTGAGTATCAGACGTATTTGGCAACATTTGTTAAGTATCAGACGTAATTGGCAACATTTGTTAAGTATCAGACGTAATTGACAACATTTGTTTCACTGAACATGTAAGTAACTTTTTCATCATAAATATAATGCAATCAATGCATATAAAAGTCAATGTATGTACATGTACATTTTTCGATGAACATTATTTAAAAATTTGTTTAAACAACTCTGTTTACAAAATTGTACAAGTAACTCACAAAATATGCATTGGAAATAATAGGCCATACCTCCAATTTTTTTCACGCTTGTTACCTTTATTGTTCACATGTGCTGCATGGATTCACTTGCTTCGTGTCTTTGTAGACCCGCATTGTGTCATTTGATTTGGCTTCTGGACTACCTTCGGGTCTTTATATCCAAGGATATTAGTCCTGAAACACTTGTAGTGCTTGCACTTAAGAATTTATTTAAGTGTTAATGTTTTTCTTCTTCTGTCTTCGAGGTCCAAGAATGTTTTGCAATTTTAAATTTCGAATATCGCGTGTTCACAAAAAACTTGCCTGTCCCATATAATGCCCTTCTTATGTCCACCATATGTACTTTAATTGTTTCGAATAGCTTTCAACTACTCCATCAGTTTGTATGGGTCTCCCGTTCAGTTTTACTTTTAATCTATTCATGCTTTCATTGTTGTTGTTGTTTGTCCAAAGTTGGTATTCGTCGCTGGAAATAACGTAATTATGTGCCTGGCGTAATACTGTAAGAAGTCACTATGACCTTGTTCTTTAAGACTGTTCTTTAAGTTTCGCTCATCTAAGGCCACGGAGTTGTCTGCCCTTGCAGCGCCGTTTGCTGACTTTGCGGTCTTTAGTATGACAGCTGTTATCGCTACTCATCCTTCTCGGAGGATTTCTTTGAAACATTACACAAACTTTCATCCATTGTGAATGGGTCCAAAATGAAAATGATACTGCTCAGACACCCACTTTGAATGCCACAGCGGCCATTTTGAAAATCTTGTTATCGCTACCCCTCCTGTATGGACGGTGAAACTAACATGAGATTTTCACGGAAAGATTTAATATGATGTTTTGTTGGTACCAAATAAAAGTGGTACTTATCTGATGCACAATAGGGCCATTTGTTGTTGTTGGGTTTAACGCTATTTTGCAGCACACGATAGGCTATGCATGGCGGCAGTATTAATGCCGGAGGAAAAACCCGTGAAGAACCACCGACCCACGAGAAGCTACTGCCAAGCTTTCTCACATACCCACATTGGCCGAATCCTAGACTCGAACCCACGCAAACAGAGGTGGGATGGCAGTGATCCGTAACGGAGAGCGCTTTAGACCACTCGGGGCCCCCAATATGGCCATTACTGCCGCCATCTTAATCTATTTTTATCGCAGCTCCTCTAGGATGCGGAAGGTCGCCGCTACGAACGCCGCCCGAATGATACCAAAGACTTCTAAAATGGTACTATCTGTTGCCTCGATTAATGCTCAGCAATAAGAGGACAGTGATAGGACTGGTCGACCTGGTGTCAGGATACTGTGACTGGGTGGAACATGATGCTACATGTCAGCGGCATGATGTCGGAGTACTAGACATCACTATAAACTGCCAATCTCCAGACATGTTTAAAAACGCAAAAATAATTTTAAAAATAATTGGGATGAGCGAGTTGTAAAAATTGAACATAAAAACACAAAAAGTATTAAAATGTGAGATGCCGCCGCGAGTTTCGAACCCGCAACCTTTTATTTGGTAGCTGTAACACACAGAGATAAAAATATGAGTGTTATATATATATATATATATATATATATATATATATATATATATATATATATATATATATATATATATATATATATATATATATATATATATATATATATATATATATATATATATATATATATATATATATATATATATATATATATCCGCTATTGCTACTGTTCCAACTTTCAGATTCTAAGTTCGAAATGAACGACATTCTTAATGAGTTTGATCAAAATAATTTAAAATGGTCTTTATTTCTTTTACAGCTGTGTGAATTAATTACAGATTGTGATGGCTTTAAGGGACATACATTTTTTTCCCCTGCTGATTTTGGACTTGATATTCTGCCTTGGTGCTGAAGTGTCGAACATTGGAAGACACAGTGCCTGCAGAAAACATTACATATTACAGGCTCTCTGTACAAGGACACATTTATATTGAGATGGAGTCTCTACACGGGGATGCGGACATATATGTTTCAGACGAGACGCTTGAACCTGATTGCAAACTCAAGTCTGTAACTTGTGGTTTAGATAGTGAGGAAGTGCCAGGTGAATTCAAGCGGCCAGTTGGAATTTGAATTTTTGGTCAACCAATTCATGAACCTAGCCGGTACAAAATAACACTAAAATGGATGGCCAGTACAGATGCAAACGAACAATCCTTGAATCTTGAGACAAGGGCAAATTTAGGGAAAATCACTACACGTGTTCCCAACACAGACCCATTTATTTAGATGAGACCGTCGTCATGGCGACAAATCCTTTTGACAATTTTTAAAATGGTTGTGGAAGTTCTCGCTCAGGAGCTCTGTTTGTAAATTTTGAAATCATTGTTTCTTTAGACATAAGTTCAGTAAATAATGTCTGACATCATTGCATATTTCTGTATGTATTAATCGCTCAGATATTTAACCTCTGCGTTAACACAGAGCATATTTTATTCTGGTGTTATATTTTAATCTTTTACCAGTTTCGTTTCGGCAGAACGACTCTTGCTTTCCAAAATGTGTACATGGCTCGCAGTTTGGAAAGGAAAAAGATCTACAACTCATAATAAGTTCAAGGTCAATGAGTAAATAATATAATTTGTTTCAGTTATCAGCCAAACAAAACACGTCTCAGATTAATATCACCGGTGATTGCTCAAAACATAAGCTCAGACTCAAGAGCTATATAGTTTCTGAATAATAATGAATAGCAGATACAATGAGATTAGTACTAGTAGACTCCATTGAACACCAACTTCATATAAAGAACATCATAAATGAGACACCGCTATGGAAAATACACTCGTCTTTTCAAAAGAATCAACCTAATTTTACAAATTTTGATAGCATCATGGCATTTAGAGCTTTCACGTTTGCATGGTCCACACTCAAATGTTGTCACTGTTTCTAAAAACAATCTTTAAACAACGTTCCAAAACTGCTGAACAGAATTGAATCACGTCTAACAAATATCTAGTCAGAAATTGGTAAACGGGTTTCTGGTATTAAGGGATTTATCTTTTTTTTTTAAAGAAAGGTATACAGATTTGCTATAAAAAAGCCACAATTGCTAAAAATAAAATATCCTTGGAACAACGTTTAAAAAACCACTAAGTATAATTTGACTAAATTTGAAAGAAGGTTTTCTGTAACGAAGGGCTATTAATCTTGTACAAAGATGTTACTGCACCAGACATACATAGCTTCCATTACAGAAAATACGAAAAGATTTGTTAACTTGATTATTAGATGTTCCCTAACTCGGAGCTTACATATCTTGGAATTTGAAATGTTCGGCAATATCACACTGCCTTCATCAGAAACAACTGCTTCACTGATCAGATGTAACAATTTCATGGCTTATTTGACAGACAGTTTTGTAGCTTATTCGACAGACATGTTCGTAGCTTATTTGACAGACAGTTTTGTAGCTTATTTGACAGACATGTTTGTAGCTTATTCGACGGACAGTTTCGCAGCTTGAACGCCTTTAGGATTGGTACAAATAATGTTCCAATAGACAAAACTGCATTTGTTTTATAGTAGAATTTTTATTAAAAAATCAACAGATTTAGCCATATTTTTCACCAGAAAGCATTTTATTAGTATATATTGTCAATCATTGATGATATGTGTATTATTTTAAAAATGTAAATTATTGATCATTATCATATTTCAGGTGTTTATATAATTTTATCACATGCAAGCTCATGTAATATTTTATTCTATGTCAATTGCACAACAAGACGTCCGACACTATGCGTTAGAATTTGTAACATTTTTCCTTCTTTTTCGCAAATATTTGATATTAATATTAATTATCATTATTTTATTTTACTATGAATGAAACCTGATGTGTATCGGATATCTTACATTGCGATGTGTATTGGATATCTGACATTGCAAAGTGTCTTGGACGTTTTACTTTGCAAAGTGTATAGGATATCTTGCATTGTAATATGTATTGAATATCTTCCGTTGCAGTGTGTATTGGATATCTTACAATGTAATGTGTATTGAATATCTTAGATTGCAATGTGTATTAGAAATCTAAATGTGTAATGTGTATATGATACCTTAGATTGCAATGTGTATTGGATATATTCTAAGGCAATGTGATTTGGACATTTTACAATGTAATATGTATTGAATATCTTACATTGCAATGTGTACTGGATATCTTACGTTGCAATGTGTATTGATTATCTTACATTTCAATGCGTTCTGTATACCATACAATGTAATGTGTATAGGATATCATCGATTGCAATGTGTATTGGATATCTTGCATTGTGTTGTGTATTGGATATCATTGATTGCAATGTGTAATGGATATCTTACATTGCAATGTGTATGGGATATCATCGATTGCAATGTGTATTGGATATCTTGCATTGTGTTGTGTATTGGATATCATTGATTGCAATGTGTAATGGATATCTTACATTGCAATGTGTATTGGATATCATCGATTGCAATGTGTAATGGATATCTTACACTGCAATGTGTATTGGATATCTTACACTGCAATGTGTATTGGATATCTTACATTGTAATGTGTATTGGATATCATCGATTGCAATGTGTAATGGATATCTTACATTGCAATGTGTATTGGATATCATCAATTACAATGTGTATCGGATATCTTACACTGCAATGTGTATTGGATATCTTACAATGCAATGTGTATTGGATATTTTACATTGTAATGTGTATTGGATATCATCGATTGCAATGCGTAATGGATATCTTACATTGCAAGGTGTATTGGATATCTTACACTGCAATGTGTATTGGATATCTTACTCTGCAATGTATATTGGACATGTTACAATGCAATATGCATTGGATATCTTACATTGCAATATGCATCTTACATTGCAATGTGTATTGGATATCTTACATTGTAAATATATTGTATAATAGGTAATTTACGCATGGCAATTTTTTGTATGCATGATACATTTGTTAAACAAAAATAAAATTTTGTACATTCAAATTTAATCTTTACTTTGTTTTAAATCATCACCTTAATGTTCCATTTTTAATTGTAGAAAATGGCGACTTATATAAAATATTATTTCTTAAATGCATGTCTTTACCTTGTGGAATGAGGAAAATCAGATTTGTCCAGGAATAGGTTATAGAAGAATTCTAGCGTTTCGTTTCTTTTTGCTGGACTTTCCAGTGAGTTAAGTTTATATTCTAAATATTGTAAATTCCGTCACATGTAATGCTTGACCAAACGTATGCAATGAATATACTTTGCTGGCATTGTGGTGTAATCAGTACCGGCACATTTTAACAATACTACCAGTACAAAGATTAGCTGTGCGTTATATTGACTTGTATCTCCTCGATGTTCCGAAGTTTCATTCGTCCGACGTTTGGTACGTCATAACTCTTTTATGGACAAGAGCTATATCTTCCAAACGTATTTAGCCCAATATTCCATTGTTCCGAAGGTTTGCAAGTTCGAAAACAAAATGGGTTCAATAGTCCGAATATTAAATGATCCGAGGTTTCATAACTTCCGATGAAAGTGGTGTAAGGTTCAAAAGTTCGAAGGTTTGTGACAACAAGAGGTTAGTTGGTCCGAACGTACATTAGTCACAGTTACGAATGCATTCAGTATTTCCATTCATTTCAACCTTCGGACTATCGCACCTTGGGACAACTACATCATCATGCATCAGTACATTAAACCTCTATTTCGGATTGATGACTCTTGGAGTTAATGAACATTTGAAACACTGAAACTTTTTTTGTGCCATAGAACCTTCAGACCAATGAACCCTTAGGACAATAAATCTTCGGTCCAATGAATCATCGGACTAACGAAATGTAACCTTGAATCTTGGCATTCGTGGCATTAATTAATTTGCAACTTTTCTTGCAATATATTACCAACAATTTAGAACATCATGAACAAATGTACACTGATATTATTCTTCCCGCAGGGTGATGTATATCTTTCTGTCCATGCATGTGTGCGTTTATAATGTCGCCCAACATGTTAAATATAGAAACTTTGGTCCCTGAGATTCGGGGTAGTCTGTAGATTTGCTCAAATTTTTTAAAATGTTGACACTCCACTCTAAATGATGCATGGAAATTCCATAAACCTATTAGGTTGTGCTAGTGTATATAGTGTTACGACAGTATGTATAAATTTCAGCAAACGTTTTTTCCCTAGATTATAAAAGATGTAGTGGTGTGAATTCAACCCCAAATGATCATAAATGTTCCATCACAGTCTAAAAGTATAGAATGTTCAGAATGGAGTCCAATACTTTTAAATGTTCTAATGTATAAAACGTTATGAATGTGCTGATGTACAAATGGTCTTGAATGTGATGATATACCAATGGTATTGATGTATGACAACGATATAATCCAGAATGGCTTTGAATTAATTCAGATAAATCGAAAAATGACCACTTTGTAATTTAAAAAGAAATTATTTCCTCTCAAAATATATCTGAATAAACCTAGAAACTATGTTCATAGATTCCAAAAGACTGATCTGAAAAAGAATGAAGCACTATTTATTGATCCTATTTAAGCCACTTTCATTTGACTAATACACAACCAATTTCCAAAATCATTACAAAAATCGATTATACCAATACTTTACTCTAAATCGCAGTCAAAGGTAAGGCACAGAATATAAACTAAATATACATACCACCTCACCTCATAAAGAAAAAGAAACATGTATAAAATAAAGCTTTATTTTACATATTATCCAAATATACAACCGATAATAAAATAATTACAACTACATAGGAACTTCTATGAGCAACACAAAATATAAAGTAATATAGCACTTTTATACATCCGAGTACTTCTGCAATACTATAATTCCCATTGATGTGCGTAATGTCGATGTTGTATTTTGTGACAACATACTTCACAATCTCTGAGTTTTGCTTTTCGTTTTCTTAATGAAAGTAAGTGGATTGTGATCACTGAATATAATACTCAGGAAATTAATATACACTTAAAAAACGTTGAAAATCGAGTATCAAAGCCAAACATTGCTTCTCAATTGTGCAATAGTTTCATTGGTGCGTGTTTGGTTTGTATGATAAAAATAAGGTTTGTAATAGAAAAAAGCAAACTGGATGATCAACAGCACGTTTCCAGTCTTGAATCAATACCCACTGACTCCTACATCATTTCCATTAACAAACGTATTAAATAAGTGTCCAAGAATTGCAGCTGAAAGAACTCGCACTCCATTAAGTAGGACCTTTAATTTGTCAACAGATCCCTGGCACCTGTTTGAAAAATGAAACTTAGATTTCATACTCAACAAAAGTTGTCAGAGGCTCAGCAATTATGAAACAAGTTTAACAAATGTTCCGATAAAATCCAGCCATCCAAAAAATCGAATCAGTTGCATTTTGCTCAAAGGTACCAGGAATTTAGAGATAACGTTGACCTTAACTTCGGTAGGCTTTACTTGTTCAAAAAGTGCGACACAAGTAGGGCAAAACTAACTTTTACCTAATTCAACATCCAGATTTGCATCATTGAATCGGTCAAAGAATTTCTGACCAGTTTCCAAATAATCATTCCAGTTATCATTGTAGATGATGACGTAATCAAAGGTATGCATCACAATTGTCTAGACCAGATGTTGTCATGTTAATTAAACGCTGGAATGTTGACAGAGAAATTTGCATACTGTGATAAACTCTGGTGATAAGCTTATTTAAACATAATCTGCACACTTCTCAACATTAAATATTTAATTTCAGTAATTCATATCTATATCAGCGATCAACAAAATGGGATATATTTTAATACATACATGAAGACATAAAAGATTTGTAGGGTTGCTAGGCACAATAAATAACTGTAAAAATGTTTTAATATCACGTTTACTGATTTTTGTATTATTAATATATTGTTAATTTGGGTGATTGTGGTTGGAACTTACTTCGTAAGGGTGTGTATCCCGTTGTCAATGTTTGTCCATATTGGTCTTTCTGATCGTTTTGTTTTGGCCTCTTTTATATCCTCTAACACTATTTAGCTTAATATATTCATTTCCTGGGATAAAGAGTTAAGTTCTGATGTGAATATCTTCTCATCAAGTGCCCAAATATAAACTCCACTGCCAAAGTACTTGTGTAAGTGCGAATCGCAATTCACCCGCCATAATACTTTTGAGCGTTTCTAAGGTGTTGTTAAGTGTCAATCGATCTACTCGTGTGTTTCCCTCTCGTACTTACGACGAAGATTTTCCCCCTCAATCTCTGCGTAAGACCAATGGGTCTCAAGGGTATAAATATCAGTCGTGTCCCGTATTTTGGCAGACGCATTCCGACCGGCGGAGAGACTATCTATATGAAATAAGAGAACAGTGAAGTAAGAGAGCTAATACGACTGCGGCATGCTTACTATAGAGGTCACATTAAAACAGTATAAACCATTACAGAAGATATAATATTTCGAATGATATGAAATAAACCTCCAATATATTCTTCAATGCTGAAGATTGATACCCCCGTAGACTTAACACTGCTATACTACAATAGCGTTGGTTTAACCGATGTCCTCCATCTATATTGACTCGAGTGATAAAACAATAATCTTTTCTACTGTTATATAATTGTTGCATATGGAAATTCAGATAGATACATATATTAAAATATTAGTACTGTTGCTACTGTAAATAACTAAACATGTATAGAAGGGAGCAGTCATTGTACTATTCCTACAGGGAGTATTCAGTATTTCCATATTACATTAAAGTGACATTTAGTTGGCTATAAAGAAGAAAAACAATTCTGAATTTATATTTCAAGGTAGTAGTGCATACTGGACCATAACAATACTAAACTCACTGGGAAACACATTCGAGTGATAACGTTTTTCATGTTTTCTACAATTCAATTCGTTTTGGGTTGTACTCCTTCGTGAGAAATACATTATTTGTTTGCAGTGATTGTTTTATTATGTTCTTAACTTTGCTCGGAGCCACACATTTATGTAATTAAAGAATTTTAGGTATTATCGACTCGCTTGGACCTATTTCAGAGTTCTGACTGAAACATTATAATTTCATTCTTGATCCGTTCATGCATATGACACCGATAATATTTACCATTATTAGCGTTTATTAAATTGTTGAAACTTAAATAGCTTTCCTGTCTTGTGATTAAAATCCCAATTTGACATCTAGTCAAAGCTGACCTTGTGCAGACGTAAAGCTCGGGACGCTACACATGCCAAACGGCATCACTATATATTGATAAAGTCCAGCTGGAGAGGCACATTTCGAGATTTCTTTCACTCTTTGCGTGAGTGGATATTGCCATAATCTTTTTAAAACGTCAATCTTGGTTTCATAGTTTGCTTTTCCAATATTGTCAATGCAGTCATCTTTATTGTCATTGGAAATGAATCCATATTGGTGACACTGTTGACATTTCTGTAGTCCGTACACATGTTAAATATATTATTTGGTTTAGACACAAGTATAGATAGTGAAATCCAGTTACATTTAATTGGTTCTATGAAATCATTCTCCAGCAAATAGTGAATTTCGTTTCTCTAACATCCGTACATAAGATGATGCTATTTCACATGTATAGGATATACAATCACAACGTCATGTTATATTATATTCGTGTAGGAACAATAGGAAAAAAGTGCTCATATTCACACAATAGCTGTTTTATTCACTGAATCGGCTACTACTTTTGAAATCAGAGACGTTGTCAAGAAGATTAATCTTTGAATCTTCATTTGAAAAACGTTTTGCAAGTTTGTCCAAAATAGTTCTTGAACTGATTCCTTAACAGCAAACAGCAAACAACAACAAATAAACACACTAATCTGAATCCTTTCCTATAGAAAAGCAATATGTCCGAGTCATTTTCTTCAAAATTTCATGATATTTTTCCAAAACTTCCTAACTTTCGGAGTGATGAGTAATACAACGGTTCATCAAATGCAAGAATATTAGCGAATGAGCCTCGGGTATATTTTGATTGTTTTTTTCTTACAGTTTGACAAATATGACAAGATATAATGTATTTTGAAACATCGCTTTTACTTTTAGACCAATAAAATTGATTCAAGATTTTATGATAAGTCTTAGGAATTCCTATATGATTAGTTTCCTGTGCTAGGCTAAGAATTTCGTGACGAAATCACTTAAGAGGTTTGTTTTGTTAGGCTCTAATAAAAAGTAACAAATAAAGAGTGAAAACGACAAGGTTTGAAAAATGTAACAAATAATTTATTTCCCTGGAGAAGAAGAAAACAACATATAAATGAAAAAATAAGAACTTACGGTTTTAAGAATTAAATCAAATCCAACAAAACATCCACGAATAATCCACGAATCAGATTTTAGAAGTCCATATAATGAAATGTTCTAATGAATTCAAGTTCGAGTCCCGACGAAAATTCCAAAATGGAAGGCGATGTCATATACTGTAGCTAGTATTATGCTGTTGTGTCTACAGTTCTTTGTTGATTCACAAACAATATTCCGGTGTTTAAATTTTTGATTAAAATTTCAAGAAATGGCTTTGCTTAAGAATTCTGTATGAGCACTCAAATATTCCCAGGAAAAAGAATTAATCTTTCAGAATCCAAAAAATTTGAATAAAAATTAAAATGTAACTCCAACCTGGTCACAATCAAACACTTCCCAGTGTAAAAGCCCAGCTGAGAAATATCTCTCTAAACATCACTATTAAATCTAACTACTGCATAATTTCGGAAAACATAAAATTACGAAATAGAGGCTGTTTACGTATCTAAAGTCACGTACTCCAGCATGAGATTAAAAAAACCAAATATTTTATTCCGAGAATAAAATAAAAATAGAAAATTGTTTACTTGTCTTAGTGATTTTTGAATCAAGGCCGGTAACTAAGTCGGTAACTAAGTAAAAAACAATGCTGAAATGAAGTAAACAAGATTACATTATTTAGACATGTTGTGAAATTTAAAAAAAGATGAAACTTATAAACAGACAATTAAATTAAATCAAATATAAATTAAATCCAATACACATAACATAAGTAAAGGTTGCAGTCATTTAAGGTATAAGAAAGTGTCCCTTCTGTATGATATTGTGATGTCTCGTACTATTATTATATCCAAATGTTGTACCATAGCAATGTTAGCATCACCGTTGATCTTTATCCCATATGACACAAAGGAACTACCAGGAACAATCGGCTTTTATTTGGTATACCAGCTTGCCAAGTTTGTTTTGGTTTAATGCTTCTAGAAGTGTATATGATACATTGATGTGTTATTGGAGTTGTGTATTTAACTTCTTGTATTATTTTTTTCTGCTTGTTCACAGTTACGTTGACATCATTGCTGTTTATTGTGCTGAGGAAAAGAAACGTTATGTACAGAAACTTGTGTCAGTATGTACACTAATTCCAGTAACTAGTTGAACGAAAATGCATTCGTATTTTATACGGTATCAGAAGTTTGGTATAAATCATTCTGTTTGGGTTAGGGTTTTTATGTCAGTTTCACTTTACTGTCAGGATCGCGTGAATCAATTCAGTCATCGTCTTTTAGAGTGGACGCATACGGAGAAAAAACATCATCCTGGTTGTTTATGTCACTATTCTTTGTTCCCTATAATCTCTATTTTCATGTAGTCTATATTCTTTGTTCTGCTTGCATTGATATCTGCTGTTTTTCTGTCTAATATTTCATCACCATTAGGATCAAATAAGCTAACCGGATAATTACTTCCTCGAATCCTTAATGCTGCTGTGGCGATTTTGTAATGATACTTAGCGTTTTCTGATTAATATATTTTGATACTGCCATCCGTTGATATCATGCTGAGAACAGCAAACTGATTTGTAACATCAGAATATGTTATTTATGTGTTGTGTTGAAAATATAAAACATTGTTCTATTCCAGATAACAAGTCTCGAACATCATTACTAATTTTAGATTTCTTTTTGTAGATTTATTGTGTATAAAGTAATTTGTTTACTTCTAAAGTGATCGAAGTAAATAATGCCAGCTTTTGGTTTAATATGTAAGTGAAGAACAATTTGTATACAGGCCTGACATTTTTAATGGAATAATTTTTTGATGGACAATACCATACGTTTTCGTCAATTATTGAGATGGTGTTTCGTATTTAAAATTGAGCAACAAACCTTTTTTATATTGATAATGAGCTTCAAAAGACAGGTAGGTTACCTTTATATGACTAATTGTGAATTCATTTTTTAATGTCATCTATCTCTTTTGTTATTTCTGTTTTTGTATTTTACCTCTGACTGATTGTTCATCATGTCACGAATGATGTTAAGAAAAAGTTTCTATCTTTCTAATGTCTTTTGTCGTTCTGTTGTATTTCACTATCAACATATATCTGTAAATGCTCTGATTGAGAATGGAGTTTTCTGCATAGTGTTATTTTCCCAGCATCACTGTCCACGCATCGATCTCTTTCTGATCAATTCCTGTGCATCTTAAATCTTCACCAATCTGTTAAATCCTAGCTAATTTATTGTCAACTAGTTCGTTCGGGTCTTTTCATCTTTCAAGTTGTCATCCAGCAGAGTCCCAAATATTTGAATTTCTTTTCTCTTTTGTGCAAAATGTATTTAGCATATTTACAATTTCTATTAGTTCTGCTTGATTGACAATAAGGTGATTGTTGCGATTTAAGTCAACCGCTCCGGTTGCCTAGTGGTTAGAGCGTCCGCCTTTGATGCAGGAGGTTGCGGGTTCAAACCCCGACCGATTCATACCAAAGACATAACAATGGTACTAGCAGCTGCCTCGCTTGACGATCAGCATGTAGAGGTTAGTGTTTGTACTGGTCAGCCTGATCTCATGATAATGTGACTGGGTGGAACATGATGCTACATGTCTGCGGCAAGATGTTTCAGTGCTAGACAACACTATCAACTGTCACGCTGCAGACATTCTAGCTACATGACTGAAGCATTGTTCAAGCTACGCTGAAAATCCCCCCCCCCCCACACACACACGAGCGATCTAAGTCGTTACTAACTGTTTCATCTTCTGCAGCATCGTTTTCATCTGGTTTATTGTGTAACAAACTCACTAGGTCTGTAAGCCGTGTTTTTTCAATCATTAATTACATCATCTACTTTATTTAGTTAAAATTGAAAATAGATTACGTTACAGTACAACCGTAAAATCCTTCACTGTTACATATTCTTCGCTACGGCTAATATTCAGTCTTCAGTCTTTTAATTGCAACCATTTATATGAATGTTGGAAACAAAGTCAAAAGAAAACTTAGACAAAGTTTAGCAAAGTTGAATAATTTCGATTAAAATGGTGGGTAGAGGGTTTGGGGTGGGTTATAGATACGATCGAGAAGCATCTACACATTTTGCGGTTTCGAAATGCGCAAACTGTACCAGAAGATGATTGTCTAACTCACTGGCTATTGAGTCCTAACAGTTTTCATTTTAGTTGTTCATTCACGGTCTGTAATTTATAGTGATTCTAACTTTAAATTACGTTTCAAACATTTAGCATATCTAGCATCAATACTTTCATCGTTGTCACTAGTGATTCTTCCAGTCTTTCTAGAAGAAGATTTTATATATACATATATATATATATATATATATATATATATATATATATATATATATATATATATATATATATATATATATATATATATATATATATATATATATATATATATATATATATATATATATATATATATATATATATATATATATATATATATATACACACATATACATACATACATTCATACATACATACATACAGGGTACATGATTTTTTTTCTACTTTTGGCAATTTTTGTTTCTGGCTGCAAATTGTAGTGATTATCTATAGGCGCATATGCTCTATCTTTAGATATTAAAAACGTAAAATTGGCTATGATTTATAACATGTTAATAGTTACTAATGATAATATTAGTGGTAAACGTGATGGCAAGTTTCGAACTGTTTCCCACTGGACATTTTAGGCCAGGTCGGTGTTTAGAAGAATTAAGTTATTTCCCACTGGATGTGCTAGATCACATAAATAGTGATTTTGAAATACTATATTGAGTAGTAAGATCTGTCACGTGGGGTATATTGTGACATATAGTCACAATAGACGTTTGAAGTGTATATAATGAAAGAACTGAGTAATCAGATTCATTTTTATTTTGGATTCGCTCCTTTGTCGAATTCTTATTTCATATATTCAGTTCAGTCTGCTGGTGTGTTTAATGTTGTGTTTAGATAATTTGAGAAGAAACATTTATTAAAATTATTCTGTGGAAATACAAAGTGCTCAGTGAACTATAATAATATTCTAGAATATTTGTGAATTATTCTGTGGAGTTTTGAACAACGTCATTTGACAACATCACGACTCTTGACGGACCGGTGTATTTCCAGATTTGAAATTTATACATAGCTTTTCATTCTTTGGGATTTTAACAGAAAGTTTTTTAGAATAATTTTGGATTCAATTCATAATATTGTAATTTTCTTTTGAATTTGCATTTTGTAACATGATAATTAAATTGTTTGTTAACTTGTACAAAACCTGTTGGTTTTGTTTCTTTCTGTTACTAAGTTTTTGATCATAGAGTCTTAACAGAGTGGTCGCTTTCATCTGAAATAATGTAATAGCCAACAACAAAATCTATTCTTCGCAAAAAACTGAATATTGTTCAATTTCTATTGCCATTTGAATTGGAAAATTGTTTTCTCATGTAGTGATTACACTGTAAGATAGTTTTCTTGGTTGGCGCCGTTCATTTATCGAGAAACAATTTTGTCAGGTGAAGGTTCATTTGTTATCAAGTAGTCGACTGCGAACTGGCTACTAAAAGAAACTGGATAGATCAGCTTGAAATCCTTTTTAAAATCTATCGTTCATGATAGACAAGTTGGAAGCATCAATAGTATTTTAGCGTGCAAGATCAAAGAATTAATGATTTATGGCAATTTCTGTTGGTAACGTTTTTAATTTTATCGCCATAGCATTAGTAATTTATGCTTAGGTGAAACCCCGTGGGCCCTCAGGTAGTTGATTGCGATCTGGCTAAGTCAAAATAGACTAATTAGTTTTGTGATTCTTTAAATGATTGTATTTGACGGTGGACTTATTAACATAGTAACCAGCATTTTGAAAATCAAGCCATGTGTTTTGCATCTGGATGTTGCTGTCACTCGGAGACCCCTTACTTGCAGCTACGATGGCTATATTAGCAGCGTTTTAACCAGACACAAAATACAATAAATGCATCTTGTATATATATTGGTGTGAGATAGGGAAATCCTACGCACTGGATAAGAATATGTGGACAGGGACTCAGCAAAACCTCGGTCCTGCCCAAGACTTCTGGCCATCGGTTGTGCTTTTTCTGTCCTATTCCAATGCATATCATAGATTCAATTAACCCCGGTTAACTTTCACACATTAGTTTTGCTGTTATAAAATCAATCTTCGTTCTGTTATATGGGTTTAAAGGTGGAACAGTGCTACGTCAGTAAATTATAATGTATAAAATTTATAAAAAATATTAATGAGAAAGGATGCATTTTTCAAGATGACAAGAATATTCAAGACTAAGAATTGCATTGTGTCTGTGGATCTAATCGTGTTTTATTATTTTGTTCATAGCAATGAGACAACCATGCTGTACTATTTATTATGTTTAAAATACATTCAAATTTATATTTAGCTGTATTTCAATGTATCCAATGCAACATGGTGTATTGAATATGGGTACATCATACCATACTTGGAGATATAATAATAATAATAATAATAATAATAATAATAATAATAATAATAATAATAATAATAATGAGGACTTTGTATAGCGCCTAATCTTTAGAAGCTCTAAGAGCTTTACAACATTAGACAACACCTATAAGATAAGAAACATAATAATATTATTACAAAAACAAACAACATGAAATTAGAAAAACAGTAAAAAATAAAAAGCATGCTGAGAATATTTCAGGTAGGAAACATTATTAGGTCTTTAAGTTTGCTCTTGCTGTCGAAATAAGTGAATTTTGAGAGCCCTCTTGAATGTGATCACTGTGACTTTGTGTCTAAGTTCAGTGGGCAATTCATTCCACGTTGCTGGGCCCTGGTATACAAAAGAACGCTGTCCATATGACTTTGTTTTCATAGTGGGAATAATGAATATACCATTGTCAGAAGAGGAGCGTAAGTAACTTGCTGGTGTGTACACATGGGTGAGGTCGGCTAGGTATGTTGGACTAGAGTCCGACAGTGAAATGTAGCACAGAGAACAAACTTTGTGTTTGATTCTGGATCGAATGGATAGCCAGTGTAGGGTAAAGAGCAGCGGGGATGTGTGAAGTTTCTGGAGAGATATTGAGATGAACCATACAGGTCTGAGTTACAATAGTCCAGTCTTGAAAGTACTAATGAACACACAAGTCTTTTAGTGGCATCAACTAAAAGATATTTGCGAATTGAGCCGATGCGTCTCAGCTCAAGATATGCAGCCTTGCATATGTTCATGACATGTTGGTGCAATGTGAGTTGTTGTTGTTGTTGTTGTGGGGTTTAACGCCATTTTTCAGCACGATAGGCTATACATGGCGGCCAGTATTAATGGTGGAGGAAGAACCCGGAAAACCCCGGAAAGAACCACCGACCCACGAGAAGCTACTGGCAGGCTTTCTCACATGCCCACATTGGCTGAATCTTAGACTCGAACCGCCGCAGACAGAGGTGAGATGGCAGTGATCCGTAACGAAGAGCGCTTTAGACCACTCGGCCACTCGGGGCCCCGGTGCAATGTGAGAGTACTGTCCAGAGTAACACCTAGGTTTCGTACTGATTGTGTGAATTTAATGTTGGCGTTGCTGATATTTATTGTTTGAGGTAAAGGATGTGAATGAGAAAGTCTTTGTGTTGTGATCAGAATGGCCTCAGTTTTATCATCATTCATCTGCAGCTTGTTACATGTCATCCATGATTTCACATCAGAAATGGACCTCTCTAAACCTTGGATGGTAGCATCAACTTCAGTTGGGTGGCTAGATTTTTGTATATTTGGGTGTCATCAGCGTAGAACTGGTGAGACACTGGATGATGATCTATGACACTTGAGAGCGACTAAGTGTACAGAATGAAGAGAACCGGTCCAAGAACAGACCCCTGTGGAACAGCACAACATAGATCAACTGGGCTGGAGTGTATTCCATTTGCAGATACAATTTGTGTCCTGTAGACCAAGTAGGACTTGAACCACAGTAAGGCTGTATCATGAATGCCAAATACATGCTGGAGACGGTGAAGTAATATATCATGGTCTATTGTGTCAAATGCTGCAGACAAATCAAGGAGGGTGAGGACTGTAATCTTTCCTCTATCCAACGCAGAGAGAATGTCATTAACTACTTTTAGAAGAGTAGTTTCAGTACTGTGGCAAGAGCGATATGCAGATCGTACATTGCTAAAAAGACTGTTTGAATTTAGATGAGATACAAGCTGGGATAGAACAACCTTTTCTAAGATTTTTGAAATGAATGGGAGATTAGAAACTCGGCGGTAGTTCTTTACATCGTTATTGTCTAGTGTTGGTTTCTTCAGCAGAGGCTTTACAATGGCAGTTTTGAAAAATGATGGGAATTCCCCGGATGAGAGAGAGGCATTAATATCATCAGTTAGTGAAGGCAATACTGGATCTAAGCACTCAAGCAGCAGTGATGTTGGAATTGGAGTGTTTTATTTTTTTCCAGTATAAATGCAACAACACTTAAACATGTCGAGAGAGGTGGTTTCGAAGAAAATAGTCGGTTTTATCGGGTAATAACAAGATTGGATGTTTCCATTTGTGATTAACATCTATATATTTGGAATACCACGGTCATGTTAATAATATTGACCATTTCCAGAACATACATTTAAGTTGTTTATAAATACAGTCATCTACTTTTCTTGTTTTACGTTTTCAGAACGATAAGATATTGACAAAAAGTTGATACGATATTGAGAAAAGGTTGACGATACTTTGATTTAAATTTTGATTCACCAAAAAACTATGGGAAAATACTGTTTTTTATCTCATCGTTTTCGAGATATCTGTATCATTTTTAAGTCAAACCTCAAAGTGTTTTGGACCAGCATTCAGTTTTGGACCAGTATTATTCAAATACATTATAACCATATACCTGGGGACAGACCATTCATTTTAAAAGGAGTAGAGGTAGAGCGATGATTGTTTTAAGCGGATTGTAATTTATTATGGATAAATTTAATTTAATTTTGCGACTGTACTGTAATGAGCTTCTCTGTTTGTGTTACTTTTATTATATACTAAAGTTTCTGAAGCAATAGCTGCGTTAGGGCCCGACATTTAATTTCTGGAGTTGCGAGTGGGATTCGGGTAATTATTTGGAACAAACTGACCGGTCCCCAAATAGCTTGCTAATGATATTTTTTTTAAATATTTTTTTTTTTTTTGGGGGGGGCACCAGACAGATGCCCCTCCCCACCACCAAATAGTAAAGGTGTTTTATGTGTATATGTTTACACTCTGATATGTTGCTTGTTTTATTAGAAAAGGATTCCGATCAAAAATTTGTTTAAAGTAAATTTTGTCGAGGTAGTTTTAAAACCCTAGTGTTTTCTACAGGGTAGATCTTCCGAGTCGGTTTCTATCAACGTTCATCCCTGGTTTTCTAGCTGACCATGGCTAGAAGTCTCCTACATCCCGTGTATGCTATATATGTATGATGCTATATTGTTTGTATGCTATATAGTGTTTTTGTTGGGATAGTCATCTATTTCAAATATCGCCCAGTTGTCTTATTATCTATTTTAAAAAAAAATTAAATTTTTTATTTTATTTTATTTTATTTTATTTTATTTTATTTTATTTTATTTTAAATTTTGAATTTTGACGAAGAACTGTGTGCTAATTGTTTGAAAAAATAAAGCGTAGTGTTTTATGTGTGTGTGTTAATCTGTGTCGTTCTTTGTTATAGTATATTAGGTCGGCTGAGCTCAAGTTGGGATCCATACTCTTTTTATTTTCCTGTATTTCTACCCGCTCGAGTTGGGCCGCCTTTTGAGTTTTTATTAGTGCCAAAGGAGTCCACAAGTTTATTTGTTTTCCGCAAGATGGAAAAATGGAAAATTATGCAATGAAGAGGTAAAAGGAGGGATAGGTAGCAAAAACACAGGAGGAAAAAAAGGAGGGAGGGATGGTGCAGGGGCTATGTCCCTTTTGGGTAACTATCCCGTTGGGGTAGTATCATAGCCTCTTTCCACTCCTATTTCCTGTTAGTCTATTTGATGATTTACTTATATAAAGGTTCTTAGTATTTCTATTTAAAGGAAGATTGCTCATTTTATTTTCCTATAACTATTATTTGTCCACAAGCTTTCATGGTATCTACGATATATTCCGTTACTGCATACAGTGTTTTTTATAAATCAAAATTGCCATCTAGATATAATATGTTTTGGTATATATATTTGTCTCTTTTACATATTTCACTTATTAGTTTTATTCTTTTTGTTTTCCTTGCTTCACACAGTACCATAGTATGTTGTTTTTCTAATATTGCCTTTTTACACAGTGGACATTTCGGCGGTTCTCTGACGATATGCTGTCTCACTGCAACCTCTCCCGTCAACCATGCATCATGCATGTGTTTGAAGCAGATGCTTTGTGTTTTGAGGGATCCTAGTTTATTCCAATGTCCCCACGCCATTTCCCAATTTACATATAAGTTTTCTTGTTCCACTTTGTTTTTATGTTTGTTCGTTATTGTATCCCTTAGCCATTTCTACGTTCATTTCTCCTCGATTTCCCACAGATCTTTAATATCCCTATATTTTTCTAGTAATTCTTTTATACTTCTAAGTTTCCTCGTAACTTCTAGTTTTTTTTAAATAATTTGTTATTCTGATATATGTCTTTCCTATTTCTCATAAAAGACCAAACCAATATATATATATATATATATATATATATATATATATATATATATATATATATATATATATATATATATATATATATATATATATATATATATATATATATATATCCCCTCCCATGGTGACTTTGGTTCTGCTTGTATTCTGTTAAATCTATTTAGAATATCTGCATATTTAATTATTATAGTGTTCGGTATTGCTACTCCCCCTTATTTTCCCTAGATTTGTAAAGGGTTTCTTTTTTATATAGTGTGTTTTTAAAGTCCCAGATATAATCTATTATTGGATTGTCAATTATGTTTAATTTTTTGTTGTCAATATCAACAGATTATAAAATAAAGTTTACATTTGCATACATGTATATTTTGGCCACTTGGGCCCGTTCCAAGAGGCAGAGTGGCGTCAGCGCCCAGATATTCACATTTTCATTTACTTTTTTCCTCATTTCCTTATAATTTTCTTCTTCATCCCCTTTACCGAAGTAGATTCCTAATGATATTCTAGCTCTCATTTGTCGAAAAAAATCTTATTATTTCCATTACTATAGCTGGGAGAAAGAAAGACTTTTATTCAGGCAATTAGCAACAAAGATATCCTGGTTCCAAAAACCCTGCCTACAAATAAAATGGGTGAAACCGCATGTGGTAGTATATAATTTTATATGCAAAATTCCTTTTTTAGTTTAATATACTGGTATGCTCTTTTTTAATCATATATCAATGGAAGGTATAACGATACAATAATGCCCTGTTTCTGTATCATCTGCAGTTAGAACGGAAATCAATGGTACAGTTCAGATACATGTGCAGTTAACGGTGGATCTTTTTTTTTTTATTTAAACGAGCAGTTTGTTGCAACGTTACATGCAATTTTGCTTTACATTCCCCTTTTATATTTTGCCATATAGAACGAAAACGATCAATCAGAGATAGTATAGTACAAAAAGAATTACACTTTTGTTTGTGAGATTTAACAAACAATTATCTCCATATCATGTATGCATGTATGTATGTATGTATGTATGTATGTATGTATGTATGTATGTATGTATGTATGTATGTATATTGAAATATATATGTGGTAGAAAAATTATATCGCCACAGTGGCCATATCACATTTTGAACTACAGGAATCCCATTTAGGAAATATATACCCTCATGTACATTACTCAAACCTGTATTTACATATTTAGACCTTTTTCATTTTTTTCTTCTTCATCTGTTCCTTCTCTCTCCATTCCGTTTTCTTCTTTCACATCAAGACGTACAGATCTAAAGACATGTCAGCGGTAGACCCTCTAGTATAACTATTTGCCATCAATGAGGTGGCATCGAGAAATGAATGAAAAGGAGCTATAAATAGCAAATACCAGACTGTAATTGTCACCTTTTTTATAATTACCAATATGAATCGCTGAAGTTTAGCGAGACTGAACTTACATGACCTGTTCCTATGTATGACATATACTACTTTACGACAACATCATATGTAATACTTTACAACAACATCACATATTTTAAAGAAAAGGTTCGTGATAAAATATAGTTATAAACATTTTGATTAGCAATTTTAATTTGCATCACAATCATGTTAGAAAACGAGAAATCAGGTTTTTATTAGTGTTCATTGTAAACCGAAGATAAGTAACAATCGAAAATGGGATATAGCGTCTGCTAAAGAACTATTCTGCATGCTTGCCAAGGCCATTACAAAATTATCATTTGTTGCATTAAACCCACCCCCAAAGAAACCAACCAAAATATCCCTTAAAACAACAACAACAACAAAAGAGAACTAAATTCTTTACAAGTAAACACACAATCATTAAAATGTATTGTGTAAAAGATGTTACGAGCTGATAGAACCGCTCTGTCATGTTTGTGCATTAGACTTACCCAACTCCAAGAATATCAATCCGCGCATGAAACTGTTTTTAACAAATATACAAATCTGTTTATTTTTGTACGAAGACAGTGATTATTTTTATAATTTGATGCATGATATGTAAACACTAAATTTGTAAAATATCATTGTCCAAAAATTATTAAAACATTTAGGAACTTCTTTTTATCAATGTATTATTGCAGCTGTTAATCGCATTTGTACGGATTAGAAAACAATCTATGAAAATTAACTCTTTATGCTTATGTCATACAAGGAAAATCTGCATCTCTTGAGTAGACATACGCTAATAGCTCTCGAGTAGTAGAAACAGTTTGCATTGTCATTTCAAAGGTTCAGTCTATGAGCCATACCATCTAGGGTTTATAAAAAAAAATAGCAGAAACGTTCCCATTACAAATCAGTCCAAACACTAAATTTGAAAATGAAATGCAACTGAAGAGGGCGGGTTTGGCAATAAAGCTAGAGTATTTAAATCAAAACGGCGATAAAACCTTATTTCCGCTCGCGAAATGAACTGTCACGCACCAACTGCTTTGCGATTTTCCTCGTTTTATATTTTTGAGGAACTTTTTGATTTATATTAGCAATATGAGTCATACAGGTTATGTAAATAGTGGGGTCCCTAGGACAAGTAGCATACAACAGACAGGTTAAAACATGTGTCTTCTATATCTGGTAATAACAATAGTAATATACTTACCTTTTTGCACGCGGGGGGCCCCGAGTGGCCGAGTGGTCTAAAGCGCTCACCGTTCCGGATCACTGCCATCTCACCTCTGTCTGCGTGGGTTCGAGTCCAAGGCTCGGCTAGCGTGGGTATGTGGGAAAGCCTGCCAGTAGCTTCTCGTGGGTCGGTGGTTCTTCCCTGGGTTTTCCAGGGTTCTTCCTCCACCAGTTATACTGGCCGCCATGTATAGTCTATCTTGTGCTGAAAAATGGCGTTAAACCCTAGAACAACAACAACAACAACAACCTTTTTGCACGCTGAATATCATCAAAACGTACATTCTTAGTTATTTCTACATGGGTTCCAAACAATGGATCCATATCACAAAATTGTACTCTAGTTCGACTACGTTTTTTTAAAAAAAAATCAGAAACCTCATTTTCTTTATTGCACTAAAAAACGAAATGAATGTGATATTACATAGCAGACAATATTTAATCCTGCGTCCATTTGAGAATTTCGGTTAAATATATTAATATGTTTCCAACCTTATGACTATGGACTTTCAATGAAGACGAGAAATATATGTGCAACTGTATCAAAGCCAGTTCTTCCAGTCACACGTACATCGAACGGAATCGACCCAGCTAATAAATCCAGTCCATCACAATTTCAAAAGCAGAATTTAGTTGGATCGACAGAAAACAAATTTCCTCCATTCCAGACCAACTGGAATAGTTGTTTTAAGGCGCATAAATTCACAATATGACTCTAAATTTCAATTTTATCTAGACCAAAACGAGATTTGTTTTTTAAACGAATGACGGAGCGCGATATTCAACCGAGTTCAATGGTCACTGTGCTGTGTACGTGCGCATGAATACTGTTGCTGTGTAGTGTTAAACCTACAATACTGCATTTACTTTGGAATCCAGCATAAATTCAATATTTGTTTCGTGTAGTGTGTTATTTGTATTATTTAGCCTTAGTTATAAAAGCGAAGTGATTATACAGTTAAAAAAAGCTACTACATTTGTGTGGGAAAATAGGAACTAGTTTATGCAAACAAACGCCCACTAAGATAATAAAAGAAAAAAAGAAAGAACGCAACAACTATATATTCATTTCCTCTCCTTGCGCTTTACGTGATCTATCTCGATAGTAATCAGATAAATGATGAAGAAAATATATGCCTCATTAGTAAAAGTTCATTAAGAACATATCACAAAGCAAGTTTCATGTGTTTGGTATAAGGATACAATACAATCACGAACTTACAGATAATTGTTGAAGTCACTAATAATCAAAGTCCTCTGCGGCATTTATAATTATGCAGAATGCGTCACATTCATATGCCGATCGCAGAAAGCAAGAAACCACTATTGCCAGATTGTTACCTCCCACCCTATGTCTTACTAAGAAAGGGGACAGCTGACGATCATGAGCCTAGGTCGCGGGAGACGGACTGGGTCTATTGTTTCTAGATCTGGACTTTCCATAAATTTCCATCTAACAAAATGATGAATTTTGTCTTAATATACGATGGTAATTTCCTTTGACAGTCATGCTGCTCAAGCCCACTAGTGTATTATAACAATACATTTGAAACACTATCTCATTATTTGTCCATATGGTTAGAATAAATATGATTATAACTGATTTCATCCACAGTACGTTTACTTACCAATGTGAAAAAATGAATTTTGTGGCGATGTTAAATGAACATCAACATTTTAAATTGCAGATCATTATCTATTTCCCCTAAAACAAAATAGACTATGCCAGTGAATCATGCGTCTTATATCCTGTTAAAAGGTACTCAAATATCACATCATCCTTCTTTTCTATCATGTGGCCAAGAATCCCAGGTCAACTGTCTTTTAACCGCCGGATGCAATGGTTGTTAAAATCAAATGACCTTATTGCACAGGTCATCTGTCTGTAAACCCTGGGGAAATTTTGCAGAAACGTTTTTAAGTTAACGAGTTGATGCTACTGGATTCAGTGTGTGGAATGGTGATGATGAACATGAGTTTCTGAGCCATACAATTTCACGATCAAAATGTAAGGTAAACTTAAGCTTTTAGAAAGTTCGTCAATACAGAAAAAGGACAACAATGTCATTTCTACCACATATTTCTTATAGTTATCTCCCTCTCTCTCTGTTTCGTGGAAGCGACACGTGATCGTTGTGTTACAGTGGGTCTAAAAATATAACATTATAATTATCACAATCCAGTACAAATAATCCAGAAACAAATGTGCTGACATTCGCATGGGAGATATAGGCTGCTAGGGATTAAATACATAGTTAAACAGACACGTAGACGTTCGTGAAATCCATATGTAGTTGGTCTATTGAAAAGCAGACATGGCTCTGGTCAGATACAGTTGGGTAGCTGAACAGACGAAATAACGCCGGGAAAAGCCAGGGTCAAAATGAACGAAGCGATAATATTTCTAGGACCTTTTTAAAGATAAAATGTATGCTGGGTCACTTCAAATGCCATCGATGCCAATGAAGACTACCTGCCAAGACCTGAGATATACAGTTCCAAATTGGTAGCTACGAATTGGAAGGTAACTTAGTATGCCTTAAATACCATACGAATCACTAACGATCCCTTTTCCTGGGATAGAATATTTAGGTGTCTAATAGTCATATATATGAAGAACATGCGTATTCAGGTATTCTAGCACACACAGGGTTAAACGGTGGGCTCTGCTTTGACTTTGTGTTATCAAAATTGAAAGTAAGTTAGTAAGGAAATGAATAGATTTATACATAAATTAAATTTACAAAGGAACACAATAACACACACACACACACATATTTGCTACGAATCTTTCGTCTTAATCTAAGTATCAGAGATGAGCGAAAGCCAACATGTTCAGTAAAATTCAAGAAATAATTTATTTCCCTTTGCAACAGAGTGAAAATTAAAAAAAGAACATTCATATTTGTTAATTAAATTACAAATAGTCCGTAATTTTTTTTTTTTGCAAGTCCAATTGTATAGATTTCCATTTGATTTCAAGTGGTTCTGCAAATAAATTATCATATTGAACGTGCTGATCTACCTGGAGTTTTCAATGTGCTAATGTGCCAGTGGTCTGAAATGTTATCACAAGAATATGATCCAAACGTTGTTTGGGGACTAAATTCATTACAATTACAAACTAATGATTTAGTCAAAGAAGTATTAATAATCAATGTAATTCCGGTGAATAATTTAAATAAATAAATCCACCCAAACTTAAAACTGAACACATTAATAAGACTTTCATTTAGGACGTTAAGGTAGGATTGAGTACTTTTTCAAGTAAATAACAGTAATACAAATGGCTAAGACGCAATAACAGAGCAAGTATGTAGGTTAGTTTCCTTTATGAAACATTCAAAGTTGTCAACAAGTTTAGGAATATCCCAGCGGAAAACTAATTTCCTAGACTCAGATTAAGAAAACACGTTCACTCAAATAATAATAACAATTTGAATATGTAATTTATGATCATACATAAATATTAGCTACGTATTATGTCGTTTACAGAATAAATACCACTAGTGAGGTATTACCATAAACCATTAGGTCAAGTACAAGATACAGATATACTTAACACACACACACATATATATATATATATATATATATATATATATATATATATATATATATATATATATATATACTGATGGCAAGTCACTATATAGTATCATACATTTTCATGTAAGATGAAGGGATAACACTTTCCGCTGTGCGGTGTATATTTGTAATTTTCTTGAACGGAACGTGACACAGGAATATCCCTGATATGTACGGGCTGTCTGGTGTTAATATCCATCCGAGAGAGAGAGAGAGAGAGAGAGAGAGATTATCTATGTGTAAGGCTTTTGAATTCATATTAATTTAAAAGTAAACTATACGTTCATAGACGCAGACATAGACAAAGTCAAGGCATAAAAAGAATGGATTTTGTAAACCGCAAGGTTTCGCCTGTACAGGAAACAGACGTGATCAACCATTCAAAAACAATAAGACACATACTTGATCATTCTTCCTATTCAGAGGTACATACATGTACATTCACATCTACAGTCAAGGATTACATGACACGGATATGTTAAGTCTACCTTTTTACACCAACATTGTCTTGAATAATTTATGTATGATTTCATTTATATCAAAGGAATCCGATTGGACTGTGTATAGGAGACAGAGAAGTGGGGCCGCTAGCGTATTTGTCTGTTAAAACATTTGGTTTCACAGGTTGTTTTTATTTGTATTATTGTAATTGAAATATTGTGTTGTTCTTGTTTAATTACATATTCTTACTAGCTTCGTTAAGTCCTATGTGCTATTATGTTAATTTCATACAGTCCATGTTATAACGAAGAGGGATCTACATAAATGATGTATGACTTAAATGATTTACTTTTGCTGGGGACCATGTTGATTCTTAAAAGATTTTAAAAAATAACTGTTTTATTTAAATTTGATAAAACTATAATAGAACGCATATGTACATTATAATTATAACGTGACTTTAGTGACTTACACACTCACATGTAATCATAAAACACACACACACACACACACACACACACTACATTTCATGATACGAAATATCTACATGTATATATGGTAGGATAGGAAGGTTTTGGGATATCAAAGTTAAGAATTTTTGTTTGAGATTTGTCAGATTGAGAAAGACACCTAAATTAAAACCAAATGTCAGAAATATACCTTAGTGTGACTTTATTCGCATATTTACTATTGGGAGGCTCTCTACAGATAGTATGAACTTCTGAGAGAGTGTTTTGACGCCTGCGACTTATATGTTTCAGGCACACAACAAAAATTAAATCGTACAATAATAATAACTACGTGGTCTTTGGGGAAGGGGAGGGTTCTACAGAAATAATGAACGTCTGGGATAGTGAGATTTACAACATGTACAGAGGACAGAATGTTGGCATACCTCTATATTACTATCATGTATTGTGGCTGACATTTCTCGGGATATTATGCTTATAGAATATATACATGATCTAAGCAAAGAGTGAACCAAAATGACTGATCCCATGTGCTCGAAAAATCAGCCAGTATAACGAATAAGGAAAACCGGGGAAATTGTTTTTCTTTAAAACTCTAACCCTATGCAAAATACGAAACTAGAGAGCGCAAACCTTCATCTATTCCACGAAGTGATACCTCAGCTTTTGTCTTATTCCGCCGTAAATTCATCGCCTTCACTTTCTATATTAACATTTCTTTATCCTTTAGGGGAAAACCAATTTCGCAAGTTGCATAATGCGCAACCATAAACAGTAGAATGATATTGAACAGAAAATTGGTGGTGCCTGAGTTGGGGGATGGGACGCTGATTTGTGTAAAACGTTATTTCTTGAATACATGTATTTAATTAGCGGAATGTGAAAAATCAAATTTGTCCAGGAAAAAGTTATATAATAATTCTAGCCTTTGGTTTCTTTTTGCAGGATTTTCACATGACCTTTGAGTTTCGTTATATTCTAAATACTGGAAATTCCGGCACATGTACTGCTTGACCAAATGTGCGCAATGCATATATTTTGCCGGCATTGTGGTGTAATCAGTTTCGTTCACATTTCGTACCGGCACATTATAGCCAATGCTAACAGTACCAACATGTTGACTGGTATCTCCTCGATGTTCCCAAGGTTCATTTGTCCGAAGATTCAGGTTACAACATTTGTTACTTTCTCTTGGAATTCCTGCCATTGCTTACCAATCCTATGTCTATTTTCATGTACTGCATCACGTGGTCGTCCCGGACTAGAAAATTTACATTACAAATACTTCAGTTGTTGTTTTCAGTAACCTTCTCTTCATTGTAATCTTCTTCTTCTTCTTCTTCTTCTTCTTCTTCTTATTATTATTATTATTATTATTATTAATATTATAAAGAAAATATAAACATCTTTTGTAAAATTGCAGACACATTTCTTCATTGAAATTAAAGTTGTTTGAACGAGCAGCAATTACAGTGGGGAATCGTGTACACCAGGAATTATCAAGACATTGATTATACGTTACTGGTGAACGACCCTCATACTTGTTTCTAAATCATTAGTTTTCAATCAGTGATATGTGCTTTCATTAGTGTTCATGAACAAGAGCATTTTTAGATGGTTTTGACAAAATTATTAATATACAAGAAACTGTCTCGTGCTTATTGTCATACATGCTATAAATATTATGAGAAAGGCAAGTTCGATGAAACCAACATGTTGCAGGATGGAAAAAAATAAGATATACACGCTCTCTTCTACACACACACACACACACACACACACACACACACACACACACACACACACACACACACACACTTCAGAATAAAAAAATTCCAAAAGAAGACAACGTTGGTGTGGGTAAATCTAAACTGAAAAGCACGATACATAATATCATTTAATTACTATTCTAAAAGTTTGAAACGTTTTTAGCAATTTTCACATTGGGAACAGATCGTATTTGTCACACATTCTTTTGTAAGATTTGCATCCCCTGCAGACTAGGGTAGGTAGAATAGGGCCAGTACGCATTTCGTTTTCTTTCTTTTTCACACTTTCTTTTCTCCGATTTGCACCCCTTGCAGACTCGGGTAGGTAGAATAGGGCCAGTACGAATTTCGTTTTCTTCTTGTTCACACTTTCTTTTCTCCGATTTGCACACCTTGCAGACTCGGGTAGGTAGAATAGGGCCGGTACGAATTTCGTTTTCTTTCTTTTTCACACTTTTTTGTCTCCGATTTGCACCCTTTGCAGACTCGAGTAGGTAGAATAGGGCCAGTGGACATTTCATTTTTTTCTTTTTCACACATTCTTTTTGCCGATTTGCACCCTTTGCATACTCGGGGTGGTAGAATAGGACCGGTACGAATTTCGTTTATCTTTCTTTTTCACACTTTATTTTCTCAGAGTTGCACCCGTTGCAGACTCGGGTAGTATAATAGGGCCAGCACAAATTTCGTTTTGTTTCTTTTTCACACTTTCTTTTCTCCAATTTGCACCCGTTGCAGACTCGGGTAGGTAGAATAGGGCCGGTACGAATTTCGTTTTCTTTCCTTTTCATACTTTCTTTTCTCCAATTTGCACCCGTTGCAGACTCGGGTAGGTAGAATAGGGCCGGAACGAATTTCGTTTTCTTTCTTTTTCACACTTTTATTTCTCCGATTTGCACCCTTTGCAGACTCGGGTAGGTAGAATGGGGCCGGTACGAATTTCGTGTGCTGTAATACGTGACAAGAACAGCAGTTGCTCAGTGGTTAGCGTGTCGGGCTCATGACTGAAATAGCGTAGGTTCGAATCCTACATTTTGATTATTCTCCTACTGCGGTGTTTCCTTGGGTAAGACATTCTATTATAATTGCCTCGCTACTCGATAACCTACTTGTACTGATTTATCGTAAAAATAAGAAGCAAACCAAAACTGATCTTAGATAGTCCCCACTGGATGAGAGAATGTGATAAATGCATATAGTAGTTTTTTTTTATATACCCATAATTGATCATGTCAAATATTCACACACACATGAATTGCACGATTATGTTATTTTTTTAAAAAAAAAATCTAATCTGATAAGTCAGAGCATTTCTTAGTGCGTGCTGATTTCATCCCACTTCGATAACCATTAGTGCATTTTAATTGTCAACTGTACCAGCTTTAAATTTCAATTGTCCATTATTTACCCTTCCTCCCACTCCAAACATAACGTCTTTTATCTTAAATAGCTTATGACAACAGGGAAATTCCGAATTATAGGTATGGAAAATCTAGTAAGATAACTGGGTCAGGGACAAGCCACAACACATGCTGGTACTCGGTACAGACGTACGCTAGGATATATATATTACTCTTTCACGGTTGCAGAGGACATTACACGCGCACGATCTTACGAACGGACTGTAGCACAATATCACCGCGCTTTTTGAAAGCACAAGAAAATGTGATATGTCCATTTTATTTACAAGCAACACAGTAAGACAGGGATCTGAATAATTTTTTAACTTGTTACCCTGGAGGCAAGAATGGACACTAGTGTCCTAATGCCATTATGTCTAGCGTAAATGGTTAAAGAGGACATAACTTAAGCACGATCTAACGGACGGACCGTAACACAAGATCTCAGCGCGTTTTGAAAGCAGAAGGATAATGAATACTGTATATTAATACAAAAAGCATCGCTCTCCAAAAGTA
Source organism: Sinohyriopsis cumingii (assembly GCA_028554795.2). Taxonomy (NCBI): domain Eukaryota; kingdom Metazoa; phylum Mollusca; class Bivalvia; order Unionida; family Unionidae; genus Sinohyriopsis; species Sinohyriopsis cumingii. Next base: position 141,433,653 of record CM068829.1, read on the forward strand.
CAGTTGCATGTAATTCGTACTTAATCATGACAAGCTACCAGCAGTACCATTTATAAACGAGGCATATAGCGAAGGGGGCGGAGGAAGTCGACGGTGAGAAGGAGTAAAATGACAGTAGTGGAAAGCTGGACGGTAGTATTAGTAGCACTGAGAGATGGTGTGGAAGGACGATGACGACGAGAAAAAGCGCAGATGCTAGAGAGCAAGAAGACGTTTCCAAATTATTATTATTAGACTATTATTATTATTAGAATTATTATTATTATTATTATTATTACTATTATTATTATTATTATTATTATAGGACAGAAGCGGAGAGAGAGAGAGAGAGAGAGAGAGAGAGAGAGAGAGAGAGAGAGAGAGAGAACGAGTTTGTGACATATATCGTGGACCTAAGACATTTAAGTATTGTCATATTTTACAGCAACATTTCGGCGAAGAACAATTCCATTATAGATCAAAGAACATAATGTGAAAATTTCAATCTGATGACTTGGGTCTAATTTACAGATATAAATTCTCTATCATATCCTACAATTCTAAGCGGGTGTCACCGTTCTAAAGATGATCGCAGTTTCATATAAGATTACCCACGTTTGGAAGAACCATGTCTGCGATTGGTGGGCTTGAAATAGCTGATTTGAAGTGAGCAATGGATTTAAAATGCTCCATACAAAGTGGAAGATAGTTATATTTTTCACCCATACGTCAAAGAAATCTATCTGATTTGCTAACGTCACCTTTTTATTTTGTATCTCAGTCTGGCCATTTCAGACCGGTTGTCACAGCATAGGTGTCCACGAAAGGAACTAAAGTTAAAATGGAATAAATCTTTCTTATCGTTAGCCGTGTCTGACGGAGTTGTTTCAGGACTTTACTCATAAATCATCTTAAGTTCTCTTCATTATTTATAGCACGTCGTGCAAGATATTTTGAGTAGAAAACAGACACACACACACACACACACACACACACACAAAGTGTAGCTTTTTGGTTGAGTTCATTAATGGAAGTGTATCATATAAGCCAAAACTGTTAACGCCCATCAGTGCTGATCACATGAATATATGTATACTATTTAAAGCCTAGCTCTTGGGCCTTAGTACACATCAGTTTTATAAAATGCTTTATGCTTTAACAATATGTTGCACTTTGGGTTACGGGGAGGGGGATGGAGAATACTGAAATATCAAGTGGTGTATCACTTTAAAGAGCGATTGTGAATCAAATTTGGACTATTTCTTGTTTAACGAGAGAGATAAACACAAGGACAGAGGAGGCCATAAGAAACAAAAGCAATGAAAAAGCAAGAATGTACGCAAACATCATATTTTCAGATAGGTGTCCTGTATCTATAAATGCTATAATACAAAAGGCCCACAGATTTTTGTGACAATTTCCATTCATTCTGCTTTGGCTCTCGCAAATTTGATGACTTCCCCGCTAGTCTACGTGGCTATAATGTCCGCCTCGGATGCGACAGGTAGCGGATTCGAACCCCGACCGAGTCCTACCAAAGACGTATAAAAATGGTACAAGCAGCTCCCTCGCGTGGCACTCAGCATTAAGAATTAGTATTAGGACTGGTTGGCCTGGTGTCATGATAATGTGACTGGGTGGGACATGATACCACATTTATGAGAAATGTTACGTGCATATTTCTCGATTTGTCACCATGTCAGGACTTTTGTTCTTCTTGGAAACAAAGACGTTTTGCAGGATTGCATAATGTAATGACTAAGTTCTACTCCTAGAAAATCCGGTCGTAAATTTACTGCTTTTGCCGTCTCTTTTGGGAGAGGGGGAAAGCTGGGACGGTATTTTTTGGAAAATTATTTTTCATATGCATATACTTATCGTGTACGACGTGGAGAATCAAGGAAGAGCTAACGTAAAAACTTCTGGCTTCGCTTTCTATTTACGCGGTGTTTCCAAAACGTTGACTTAGATTATGCTCATAGTTCTGGAAATTCCGCCACGTGCAACACTTAATCAAAGTTATTCAGTGCATATATTACAGGCATTGCTATACAGTCAGTTTTGTTCTTATCTCGTCTTTGCATGTTCTAACATGACTAGCAATTCGAAGACCAGTGAATGTATCACATAACATTTCTGCACTTTATCTAGCATTGTATCAGGATGCAGCTTAACTAGTATCAACGTTCAACTTTGCTAGTTTTATTTTGTTGTTTAATTGCATCGTCTATATAAATACAGCAAACATAATGGATTCACACCAGTTTTGAAATGTTTTGTGTCAGTTTTTCTTTCATATTTATTATAAATCTGACCAACACGGTGTTTTTTTACTCTATGCATGGGGGGGGGGAGGAGAGATTTCACTTGTACGTATTGACGACTATCCCAATGCAATACAATGCAAATCTTTGAATTTAAGAACCGACTACAGTGGTAACAATGAACTGTATACGTTTCTCTGAATTTGTTTTTTTATTAGTCGTTTTCAGTATTTGACATGTGCTTCATATATGTTTCTAAAGAAGGAAATTGTATTTTATACATGCAGGCATGTGTCTCGATTAACCTTTCTATAGATATCAAACACATGTTCACTGCAAACAAACAGACTGAGTAAACAACGATATTTTTTCTATCTATCTTGAAATTGTTTCTAAAGTAAAGTTATTTTAAAAAATATCCAGAAAAAGTACATCCTACAACCTCAATTACTGTTGTAAAACGTCTAGAACGTATTAAATAATGTTCTCTTAAATCGTTACTTTTCACAAATTCTGTTTCCAGATTTGCATGATTTTCGTTCGACGAGATCGTATTTTAAATAGTTAACGTTCATGCCATAATCTCGTCATATTCTATATACACAGAAGACAGCACTGTTAGCTGATATTCTCATCTACATAATTCATGGTCAGTAACATAGCTGATATCACGCAGTGATTTCTATTCTGTTTGATTTTCCCCCACATACCAGCTGATATTGATACATTTTCTCGATTGTAATAATAGATCTCCCCACCCCACCCGACGGTTAAATTGTCGAAAGTTCACATAAGCACTGATTCAATCCCATGTTGATACTCCACGAGTCTTCGATAATCACGCATATATTGATCTCGTACATAGTATCACATGTAGATTGTAAGCGTCAGTCGTCTAAAAAAAAAAAAAAAAATACAGACCATTGCAGACGGAAATTCCCAAATATATTAGCGGAAATTCCCGCAAGTAAGAGCGATAATCATGTTTTGGGCATGGGAGACTATTGATGCTTTGGTCGAGTTATTTCCCTTTATAGCTACAACCGTTGTTGCACAACTATTTTTCCTATCCTTAACCTACATTGTTCTGTTTTCAATGAGAAATAAACTGAAACCATATGTATATTATATCGCAGAAGTTTTCTACCCATAATACACCAGCATAACAAATTGTTATTCATAAAAATATAATTTGACTCAGATTCTATTGATTTGCCTTTCATAATGGAGATTTTGAAGGGGAAAAAATATGCAAACTAATTTGATCTAAGCTGAAATTCGAGAAGTATAGCTATGATAAACGTGTATGTATGTATGTATGTATGTATGTATGTATGTACATACAAGATGGTGGAAATCGTGGATGTCATGTGTACAAGCTCTGGTGAATTATGGAGACATGTAAATGTAAAGAGAAGTATTTTTCATTCCAGTGTTGAAATTCTGCTGTGTGAATACTTTGAGAGCAGAATGGGATGTGTACAATAGTTTTATATAAATTACTTTCCAAGGAAATTCAGCTTTCTTTTCATACTTTGTTCGAGCCATTCTGATGTATCAGGCTATGAAGTGGTGTTTGGTTATCGTGCATTTAAGAAGTTTCTGTTGAATCTAATGTGCTGTTGAAGAGATGTTGAGAGGCTACATAAATTACGTTTGGTGCTACTGTGTTTGTAGATGTTGATATTTGTTGGGTTTTTGTTTTCCAGTTTGTACGTATAATGCATTGAATAAAGAATATACTATATAAATACATGAGCATATAGTTTTCATCTATCTTAAGTTGAGTTCGCTCATTATTCAGTGGATTAGTAACCTGTTCTATGGATAGTATGCGCTCGAGTAGTGTCGAGTGAATCCGCATGTGCTAATGCTAATGCTATAGTGAACACATAACACGTTATGTAATGAGTACCCAGCACGGACAGCATTTGATATATTTACACTGACTAATTTCCTATAAATTAGGGTCCATTGATTGCTATACGATTACAGTGCCAAGAATGGATACCAAGGATATCCAGGATACTCAGAATACCTAGGATTCAGATAGTGATATACCGTGCGCTTCTCAATAAAACGCTGTATTCTTGCAGAAAGAAGAGAGAAATATGGCAGTTAAACCTACAGTCATTCATACGAGAGATATCGAGTAGTCTTGACGTAACGTACCTTCGCCATATTTGTACTTCTTTGCCTTTCAATCGATCAGGTATATTTTGTGCATAGCGTACAATCGCATAATCTCCTTGGAAACTTATCCTTACTACTTCAAAACTGTAAATGTTATACCTATCTTCAAAGGTGGTAAAAAATACGGGCTAGATATGAATAGCTATAGAGATATCTTAATCGTTCCCGTTTTTAAAAAAGTATTTGAAAAAATATTGTTCAAGAGGCAAACTCTTTTTAGTGAAGGGATAAACTTCCTTCACCAATTACAACAGGGATTTCGAAGCAAATGCAGTGGCATCACTACAGTCTTTATTATAAAAGACGGAATAGCCCATTATTTAGAAGGTCACTCAAAAGTTTGTGCTGCATTTCTTGACAATGCAAAGGCCTTGAATACTGTATGGCATGATGTTTCTTTTATAAGCTATTCTATCTCGGAGTTTAAGGAAAACTGTGGAGATTGATTAGAAATTCTTTTCGAGAAGTTGGGGCCCTTGTTTTGCTCAACGGACATCATTCGAAACCATACTCAGTCATTCAAGGTGTAGGACAAGGAAGAACACTATCAACATGGCTATTCATAGTCACGATAAATGAACTAATATCCTTGCTGAAGTCAACAAAATCTGGAATTCAAGTTGATTCCTTAAGTATACCTTGTGTTTTACTAGCCGATGACACGACTTGCTATTTTCATCATGTAATGGTATGTGTGTTTCACTTCGCAACCTCCATGACAGTGCATCCAAGTGGAGACTCCGGTGTAATGCTGATAAAAGAGACATCGTCATATCTTCGAAGAAACAAATCATACAAAAATCTATGTTCCTGCTTGGAGATAAAAGGATTCCTATAGTTTCTTCTAGAATATATGCTGGGGTTACTCTCTCCACAGATCTTTCTAATGCTGCTGCAGAGAAAAATGCTTGCGATAAAGGAAGATCAGTATTTTATTCCCTTGTTGGAACTGGCATTGGAAAGGATGGTATGAATCCAATTAATAGTGCTAAAATATGGTCAAAATTAGTACTACCTGCTATGACCTATGGATGCGAATTATGATCCAACTTGAGCCAGTCACAGGTACGTGATCTAGAAGTATGTCAAAGAAAATCTGCAAGAAGTATAGGTCTTGATCAGCGCTCTTCTACAGAGACAACAATTAGCAGTCTTGAACTGTGGTCAGTTGAGGGATATGTAGATAAAATAAAATTAGGTTCTTCAGTAAATTCTGCGGACGGCTCACTAATATGGAAAATGTTATTCAACAGAAAAATAATTAACTTCCTGATACACGAGGGCGAGAGCGTTGGTTTTGTTAAAGATATATGTCGTGTTCTTTAGACAAATACCAGCTTTGCGGTTTCTTCCACTTATACCTGAACACCGTATATTCTGTCCCAAAACCAGTCTGGAGGAGGAAATGAATTATTTAGAAGATCTAAACTTGTAATAAGAATTGAACTTTTACATTATCAAATTGTCTACACTAATCTTCAACCATTTGCTGTCTGGAAGCTTGGTAGATGTTTCCCTAATGAAACTTGGACTTTCGCTAACATTGCCTATTTAACAACGTGTCCAGTTTCAACAGATAATGAATATAATTGTAAACTTTGCAAAATATTGACTACAGACAGAGCCGAGCATATATTACCATACTGCCAAGACCTAAACGATGAACGTAATACTATGTTTGAAAAAAATAATAGATGCAATAGACATACTAGACTCACATTGGCTTTTTTTTTAATCAGGACAATGATTCATTACTTCATATCCTTTTGGCGAGGAGGAAGGTTCGGTCAGTGAGGAGCCTGCTCATTAGGAAGGCACCTTGGTGTATCCAGGGCATAACTTTTTTGACTCCCTTGCCAAAAGGTTAAGGAATTGTCGTCTTGATGGATTTTTGGAGATATATTCTGTGCCGTTTTTTTCTCCAAAGATAGTACCGCACCAGTCACCGCTTAGTGATAGTCTATAGGGTTATCTAAACTTTATCTATTGAGTCTGATTTGGGTGGGGTGAATCTTGGTTTGGGTTCACCCTTTTGTGTATGGTTATTTAAACTTTCCTAGGTTTATGGTGCGCCGCTTTGTGCAGCTGGGCCTGATGGTCCTTGGGGTTTGGATCACCTCATATATTCTTAAGTTTAGGGTCCTAACTAGTTTCACTAGGTATTTGGTTGCCGCATTGTGCATCCGGGCCTGATGGTCCTTGGGGTTTGGACCACCTTATAGGTAATAATTTTGGGGTTATATCAAGTTTTCCTATCTTGATAGACTTTGCCGCCTTGTGCAGCGGAGCGTGATGGTTTTGGGCTTTTTATACCACCTTATATATTCGAGTTTTTGGGGTCTTATCTAGGTGTTTTAATTGTTTTTAGTGCCTCGAGGAGAGGCTGTGCAGTTACGTTTGTTGTACTACACATAATCTGCGGTAACCATACGGTAGGAAAAGATGTTATCGTCCTTCATTTCATGTTGTAGGATTGTGGTGCCCTAGAAAAATAATTAATGATTTTTTTTAAAAGAAAGAATGAAATACAAGGAAAGAAAATATTGTTTAAAATTTAGATTAAGGGTTATTGCAATTTATCTGTTTCTATATGTGTGGTGTTAGGTTTGGGCTAAGTACTTGCTAATCTATCTTTATGTTTGATTTATTTTCCTAGTATTTTGGATGAAGCTTATAGTATGTTGTTATTTTATTTTCAGGCTAAGTCTATTTGTTTAAGACAGATATTTTTACCGAATACTCGATTCGCTAAGGCTTGTCAAAATACATTTGGTCTTGTTGTTCCTTACATTTAGTTTGTTAGCCTGTCCCCTAGTTGTAATTAATTGAGTGGTATGTATTTATTGTTAGCGGATCATACACGTTTGTTTAAATCCCCCATTTTTTCCAAAGTCGGTGAGGAAGTTTATAATATATTTGTAATTAAAGCCCTTATTAAAGTTTTGTTCTTTGAGGAAATCTAGATAGGTCTGTGGGGACCTATTTTATGTTGTTTAGTCCTAAACATAGTTCTTTGGGTTCTATACGTATGGCAGGTGTTAAAACGTGTTCTAAATCTTCTAAGAGGGGACAATGTGGGCATTTGCCATTTGAGTTTATGTTGATTGTCAAATATTTCTCAAAGCTGCTGGCTAATTTAGTTTTGCCTATTAGTATCCTATTGATAATTTTTTGATCCTGACTTCTAACGAGTTGTGGTGGGTTGCTATGTCTTGCGACCTGATTTAGTATGGAGTATAGCTTGCGTCCCTTTTTGCTACTATCCCATTGTTGTTGCCACTTATTGTCGATTTTAATTCTGATGATTCTATAAAATTCTTGGACGCTGTAGTATAATGCCATTGTCGCGTTTGCCTGCCCGCGATTACGTAAGTCAGGAACAAAGGAATGGGTTAGCGCAATGAGTATGTCGACCCTGCAGTGTTATGGCGATTTTTGTTTGTACCAAAGCCGCCTCGTTAGGTGTTAACACTCGCATATAGATGTTAGAAGATTTGTTCTAAGAACAAAGGTCACTCAACGCTATTGTAAACCTCCCCGCTTTGACAGATGGTCTGAGGCTCGTCTGTTAATCTAGACCGACTGGGGGTAGAATTGATATCCAATCAGAACTGAGGAAGGGTGGGGCCATCAATTCGAACCAGAACTTAACAGCCATTTGAACTGATAACGAATTAGTGATTTGTAAGCCGTCGTACTGGTGAAGCAGAATATACTCACTCCGAGGGAGCCACTCGTGATTTGGTGGGAAAACTCTTAATACATTCTAAGGACAGAAACCTTCGTAAAGGAAGCTTTTGGGGACAGAATAGTCAAGTCCCGAGTCTCAGAGAGACAGGATAGAAGTAGGCGGAGAACAAGCTTCGTTAAAGGAGAAATAGAGAATAGAAGTAGGCGGGGAACAAGCCTCGTTGAAGGAGAAGGAGAGAAAGAAAAGGAGGAGGAGAAAAGAAGACAAAAGAGGAAGAGGACAGGAAGAATCGGAGAACGCCGGAAGGAGGAAAGCAATTGGCGTAGTAAACACAGATGAGTAGAAACCAAGTACAGGGGAAAGCCATCTCACACTATAACCACGTGATGAAATAGGTTGTCACATGGTCGAGAGGAAGTAGATTGGTTGAGAAATTAATATCGTTTAATTTGTATTAAATTGTTATTCTTTTGGATTTCACCTTTGTGTTCTTAATAATTTAATTGTCGGTATTGCTGACTGGGGGCTCGGAGCTTTACCTCTCTCTATCACTAATTTCACTTCTTACAAAAACGAGCCAGGGTGGGAATTCCAGAGTAATTCAAATAAATATTGGGAGCACCCCACCCCAACGTATAACAGTGAGTCACATAGAACTTCACAGCTATGGAGTCAGGTTCCTGGAGATATTGTTTAACTACATGGTCTGCTTTATCGTTGCCTGCTAGTCCGATATGGGAGGGCACCCACCTGAACTCTATTATGTGTTTGTTTTTAAGCAGTTGTTTAATTAAGTGGTTGGTTTCCTTCAGGAAGTTGCTTCTTGTTACAGAGTGGTTTGATTTAATCGAGATGATGACGCTAAGGGAGTCGCTAATGATAACTGTTTGTCTAGTGTTTCTTAGTTGGATCCATTTTAGAGCTTCAATAATGGTCCAGAATTCGGCTGTGTAAATATAGCCGGTGTCGGGTAATGCGGCTCTGAATTCTGTGTTGGTTTCAGCAATTACTATTTCCACAGCAGTTTTGTACGGTTTTGTAATTTTTGAGCCCTCGGTGTATATCTTGGTGTACCCTATGTATTTTTCTTCTAGCTCGGCTACTATTTATGACCTTATATCGTGTACCTGGTATTGTTTGTTGCTGTAAGTAAGGGCTATTGTGTTACAATTAGGGTTACCTCCCGTCGATGGTGCTGAGTCGGAGTAACTGCATTGTTCAGCTGGTAGAGTGGGTAGGATACAATCTTTAGTTAGTTCATGAAATTTTTTGCACAGGTTGTTTGTGGTTTCAGTTTTTTAATGAAAGGTATGTTACTTTGTTGGATAATTTTCCTGGTGGGGTGGCTTGTTTTGTGGATCGAAACTCGTGCGGCATATCTTAATATGCTTTTGTTTCTTCTGAGTTGCAGTGGTAGTTCTCCTGTCAGTATTTGGAGCTCTTCTGTGGAGGCTGAGTTTAGTGTTCCAGTGCAAATGATTAGTGCCTTATGTTGTATGGAGTCTAGTTTACTAAGTCATGTTTGGTTAGCTGATGCATAGACTTGACATCCGCAATCTATTTTTGCTCTTATAAGTGCCTTGTATATTGTTAAAAGCGTTTCTTGGTTGCCCCCCCCCCCCCCCAGTAGTTCCTTTGAGGTTTCTTAATAGACTTAGATCAGCTTTACTTTTTTGGGTGAGCTCTTTAATGTGGTGTTTCCATGTTAGGTTTTCGTCAAGGAACACTCATAGGAATTTGGCTATTTGACAAATTTTTATTATTTTCCCTTGCATGTGCAGTTTATGGCATTCTGTAGGATTTCTGTAGTGTGGCGAGTACATAATGGCTTCTGTTTTAGTGTTGGATATTTTAAAACCCCATTTATCTGCCAACCGACCTGATTGGTTAAGACTATCTTGTATTTGCCCTATGACTGTTTTGCTGTTTGGATTGCCTGCTTTCCAAATCCCACTATCGTCAGCAAATTGGGATAGATCTACCTTATTTTTCTTAATTATAGTGTCAAGGTCGTTCACCATGATGTTAAATAAAGTCGGATTAAGCACGCTACCTTGTGGCGTACCGTTTTCTAGGTTATATATATCTGAATATTGAATCCCTACTTTTGTCAGTATCTTCCGATCTGTTAGGAAGTCTAGCATCCAGTTATGTATGCGGCCAGTTATTTCGGATAGGTTACGTTTCGCAAAAAGACCTTTTGTCCAGACCAAATCGAATGCTATTTCTAGAGCGAGAAATACTGCAATTAGATGCCTATTGCATTTGCGTTTTGCATTAAATGCTAGCTTGATGCTTGCTTCGAGTTTGAACAATTGGTCCAGGGTGGATCTTTTGTTGCGAAAACCGCTTTGTGTTTCAGCAATGTAGTTGTTGCTTTCTATATGGTATTTTAGTCTGTCATTAATCATTATTTGCATTATTTTGCATATGTTATCAGTTAGAGATATGGGTCTAGATGCATTTATGTCATTTGTGTTTTTGTCAGGTTGGGGTATTGGAATGACGATATCTTATTTCCAACTTTTGGGTAGATGGCCCTTCCGCCAGCTATTATTAAGTAGATGTAGTATGATTTCGGTTATGTTGTCCGATATGTGTTTGTATATTTCATAGCCAAGTTGGTCTTCTCCGGGTGAGGTTGCCTTTTTCTTAGCAATTGCAGCTATCCATTCTGTTATTGGGAAGTCCTCATTTAATTTAGATTGTTTGGATCCTAGGTCGGAGAAGAGGTATGGATACTTTTGTTCTACATTTTGGCTGTGCTCTTGGAATTTTTGGGTATGGTTGGAGTTGCTGCTCATGCTTGCAAAGTGTGATGCCAATCAGTTTGCCTTTTCTTTGTTGGTTAGATTTCCAGTCAGTTTGGGAGTTGGTTGCTTGCTTTTCCCCTTTATTGCTTTTATCTTGTCCCATACCTGTTTTGCGTTGGTTTTGAAGTTTATGTTAAAGCAGACGGTTTGCCAGGATTTTTCTTATACATTTTGGATTATTGTTTTCATTCCCCCCCCCCCCATTTTTGTAAATCCTAAAGTCATTGGATTTCCCTCTGTGTTTAAATCGATTAAGGGCCCTTTTGTTTAGTTTTTTGAGCTACTTTGCATTCGTCGTTCCACCAGGGGACAGTGGGTTTAAGTTGTTGTCCTCCTGTTCTGGGTATACCTGTTTTAGCTGCCTCAATTAGGGCGTTCATTACATTTAGATTGTATTGATCGTTGTTAACATTATAAAGTTTTGCTAGAGTTATAATAGAGAGGGCGATTTTATATTTATCCGAATCGGCGTTGTCACAGCTACACCTTAATATGCTGTTAGATGGGTGTGTTTGTGTCATTGCATTGGGGGGGGGGGTAGGATAGGGAAGTGATCGCTTCCAAAGGTGCTGCTTTGGTAAACTTCCAAATTTGAAATTTAGGAGTGACTATGGTGAGGTAGATTGCTGATAGTGCACTTTTGATGGGGTTTAATCTTGTTCCTGTTCCATTGTTAAGGATAACTAGATTTGATTCGGTTGTCCATTTTTCAAGTAGTTTTCCCCTTAGGTTTTGCGTTAATCCTCCCCATCTTACGTTATGGGCGTTAAAATCTCCGCATATGATAAGATTTTCCTCTTTGTCAGTGGTCATTTTTTGTTTAGTGATTGATTGCTGTTGGATTATCTCCCCCTGGGTCATATACGTTTAGCAGTTTTATAGTATGCTGGCCAGCGTTAATCATGATGGTTTGAATTTTTATTTGTTCAGGTGCGTGTAGGTTTTGATCTGGGGTAACTTCTGATTTGTTTGGAAGTGTGTCAGCAATATAAGTTGCTAGCCCCCCCCCCCCCTTTTTTTTTAAATTTACGGCTTGTTCTATTTTTAGTATATACAGTTGAGTATTCTGGAATTTTGGGGGGTGGTCTTAGAGGCTTGAGTTAGATGGGTTTCTTGTAAGCAGATAATGTCAGGTTTAGGTTTGTCGGAGTTTTTTTTTTGGATTAGCTCGGGGATATTTTTAATGACCCCGCGGCAGTTCCACTGCCACAGTATCAAGCATTTACGTTGAGTGAGATACATATTGATTATTGATATTTAATATTGTTATGATTTTGGTATGGTTTACATTGATCTCGAGCTTTGATTAGGAAAGAATATGTTCGTTAATTTGGTTAGCACTTGACGAGTCATGTCGATTGGGACATGATCATTCTTTGTATTTTGTACTATGCTATTAGCAAATTCACTAATAAACCGGAGGACAACATTTGTAGAGTACTTATTTAATTTGATGGCTTGAATATTCCTTTCATCTGATGTGCTAGTGGATTTGGATAATTGGTTTGTTTGATATATGGTTATTATTATAATGCCTACTAGAAGTTATTATGGGGGGTTGGTTGGTTTGGCTGCTGCTGCTTTGCTTATGTTAGTTTTCCTGATTTCTTTATTCTCATTTTGGTTAGTGTTTTTTTTTTTGGGGGGGGGGGGGTCTGTTTCGTTTGATTGGTGGTAAAGTTCAGTTCTGAATTTGTGTTTCTTGGAGGGTTGGGGCTTTCGGATTTTGAATGATATTTAGTCTTGCTTCTTTATATAATGTTTGTTTTGAATCCATATGTTGTACTATATCAAATTTACGAGCAGTTAGGGGGCATTCATACGATTTAGGATGGTGAGGTCCTGTACATTTAGCGCATTTAATTTCTTTCCTCTTGCACCGCCCCTTATGCGTGCCCCCACAGTGGTCGCATTTTGAATTGTTTTTGCAACAGCTAGTGAAGTGGCCCCACCCTTTGTAGTTTCCGCAAAAGGGTGGTTTGTTTTTTTAGTTTTCCAGTTTGTATAGCTTTCCGTAGGGGCCTGATCTTATTATTGGTTTCGGGGAGGGGGGGGGGGGTATTGAATTCGATTACAGCAATTGGTGTTTCCTGTATTTGGGAATTCTTGCGTTTGTATACCCTGTTTATATTAAACCCGTAGTGTGGAAGGTCTTCTTTGAGGTGTATGATTGTTTTGAGTTTTTGTTCTCTGGTCAGCCTAAGGACATTTTTGTATACTTTTGTTGTACTGTTTTGTGTTGTGTTTTGATTGATCTCAGTACTAGTGTTTGCAGTTAGTGTATGTTTCCTGCTTCTCATGTTTCCTTTTAGTGCTGCATGTCTAGTTATAGCAATTCTAATTTTTGCGATTTGATCAATTTCCATATACTTATTTACTTGTTGGATTGTGCTGCATCAGATTATTATATAGTTTGTGTTGGGCCTGATGATTGAGAATCCCCTCCGTGGGCCTTTGTGAGTTCGCTTGCTATGTTAGTTTGGTTTTAGTTGAGGAAGTTTTAGTTTTTGCTGGAGATAAAGACTGTGAGATTGATGGGGTGAAATTGTTCCCTATGTCTTTTGTTTTGCTCTCTTTTTGGGGTAGGTTTTGGGTCTGGTTTGGTTTTTTGGTTTTGTGCCCCTGTTTGTCTGTTTGGTGTTTTGGTAATTTATGGTTTGGTATTTGTGGTTTCTGATTTTATGTTTGCCTGTTTGATTCCTTTTCGTTAGTGTTGTTTATGGTTATTTTGGTTTGATTTTGCTCATGATTAGTCAATGTTAGTGGGTTTGTTGAGGGTTGTGTCTCTTTGTTTAGTTTTTTTTAAAGGTAGCTTCCCTTTACCTAAGTATGTCTAGTCACTTGTTTTTTTTTAAACTTTTGTCTTCCAGAATTCACTATCTAAACCAGGGGTGGGCAAACTACGGCACGCAGGCCGCATGCTGCCCGCCAAGGGTTTTCATGTGGCCTAGGAACAAGTCATCATTCACACTATGTTTATGTTACTCTGTTTATCAAATAAATGTGCTTCTTTTGAAGTGTAAGTTTAAGTTTTCAAATATTAACAACATATTAACAACTGAAAATTAATTATGATGTTATTTAGAAAAAAACCTTTTGTTTTTTCTATTTCAAATATTAATTATTTTACTTAATGAACTATGCGGCCCGCGACAAGGTGTAAATTGGTGTATGAGGCACTTGCACTGGAAAGTTTGCCCACCTCTGATCTAAACTATCATAGAGTTCTGTCCTTTCCCTTTGTTCTTCTTCTTCTATGGTTTTGATGTCTTTTGACGGCCCTGGGGCTTGGTTGCACTGAATGGTTTCGTTGTGTTAAATTGTGCGGTTGCCTATTGAGAGATTGATTCTACTGCTATATGATTTTCCTTGGTTTCCGGTTTTTGGATTTTGTGGGTTGGGGTGGGATTATCAGTTTCCTTATACAAGTTTGTTTCAGTAATTTTGATTGTGACTCGTGGTTTTCTGGCGGGTGTTATTGAAAGTTTTTGGTTGATTTCATCTATCGAGGGTTTGACTTGCGTTATTTCTGTCCTTTTGTGTGTGTGTGTGGGGGGGGGGGGCACCAGACAGATGCCCCCCTTCTTTCCCCCCAATTTTTTTATTACATGTTTTCATGTATGTTTTGTATCCCCCATGATGTGTGTGCTTGTTGAAATTTTAAAAAAGAATTTTGATCAAAACTGAGTCTTAGTGTTTTCTAAAGGTTATTAGTCCGAAACATTGGTCGCATCCCCATTTTCAGATTTCCTATCCTTAATTTCTGGAGATCTTTGCCAAGGATCTCCTATGTCAGGTGTATGCTATGTGTATTAATGCTATAGTGTGTGCATGCTAAATAGTATGTATGTAGGGATGGCAAAACTATTTGTCAAATTTTTCCCAGTTGTCTTAATATATATATTTATATGGACGTTTGAAAATCAATTGTTGTCCTGGTACAAATTAAGATATAATTTTTTTAATTATTTGCAATTTAGACTTTTGGCGAGAGGAACGGTGTACTACAAGTTGAAATTAAAATAAAACTTAGTGTTTTATGTGAGTGGCTATGGTGAGGCGTTTCTCGCATTAAAATCTATTTCCAGAATGAGGCAGGCTGTATTCGAGTCGGGGTCTGTACTTTCTTTCTTTATTTATTTGTGTTTCTTCCGATTCGAGTTAGGCCTCCACTCTATTATTTAATTTATAATCGAATAAAAGTTCGAAAATGGTTTAGAGACTTGTTAATTGGTGAACACAGGGTAACTTATTAGTCCCCGTGTTTTGTTGTATTGTTTAATTACTTCAAGAAAAAAAGATACTAATATTCTGAAAATTTAAAGAAATGTTAGTTATATTCAAGGGGAGTTGGAAACGCGTCTCCAAGCTGAGAGATGAGGTGAGTGCTCCAGCCCGCGCTCTGGCGGTGGCACACCCCTAGTGGGTAGCAAACCGAAGCCTCCCCTTCCATCCCTCCTCTACTTCTCATTCACCCCCCCCCAGCACTTTAAATTTATGTATTTAATATCATTTAATTAACAGCCTAATTTTGAAAAGACTGGCAAAATTCCAGTTTGTATATTTTTTTTACTAATGGCATAGTAGTATTGAGGCACCAGATGGCCCCATATAATTTGAATCTTTTGGCAAATCAAAGCCAAAAGAAAAATATCCTGAGGTGAGAGGTGAGGCCAGGGCTCCAGTCCACATATCGCGGTACACGCCCCTACATGGGTGGTAAACCGAAGCCCATCCCCCCCCCCCGGTTAATAGCTATGAGGACAGGCTATAGTCCTTTTGTGATAACCTGCCCACAGGCCATCATGGTGGCTGTTATATAATCTGTTATTTTATATAACGTTTTCATATCGAAATCTCCATCCAGATATAATATATTCTCCTCCGGTATCTCTCTTTTTTATTTCCATTAGAACTCCTACTCTATATTTTTGTATTTTTTTCACATTGCACCATTGTATGTATCTTACTAAAGGATGTTTTTTACATAGTGGAAATTTAGACGATACTATGATCATATGCCGTCGCACTGCCACCTCTCCTGTCAACCACGCATTATGCATGTATTTGAAGCAGAGGCTTTGAATTTTTAGGGAGCCTAGTTTAGTCCAGTGCCCCTATGCTCTGTCCCAATTTATGTCTATATTTTCTTGTTCCACCTTGCATCTGATTCTTTTTGTAATTTATTCCTTTATCCATTTGTATGTCAGTTTTCCATCCTGTTAAAATAATTCCTGTGCATCCATGTATTTAACTAATAGATCTTTTATATATTTGAACTTTCTTGGAACTTCCAGCTTATTCGTAAGTTTGTTGTTTTTATAAATATCCCCCTATTTCTCATTATAAACCCAAACCAGTAGATGTCTAGCCCTTCCCATGGAGATTTCAGTTCAGAGCTTATTTTTTAAACCTATTTAAAATGTTACATATTTTATTAATATTGGGCTTGGTAAGGCTAATCCTCCCATCTCCTTTGCTCTATAGAGAGTTTCTTTATTGACATAGTGGGTATTATAATCCCATATAAATTTAATAATTGCATTATCTATTCCATGTATTTTGTTCTTTTCCATATCTATAGATTTTAAGACATAGTTGATATTAGCATACATATATGTTTTTTGGCCACTTGGGACCGCTCCATTATACAGAGTGGCGTAAGTGCCCAGATATTCACATTGTTTTCTATTTTCTTTCGCACAATTTTGCAGTTTTCTTGTTCCTCTCCTTTCCCAAAGAAAATTCCTAATGCTTTATCTCTGTCTTTGATTAGATGTTGGGTTATCCCGGGGTGATTCCCGCGCCAGTTACCTCTTTTTAGTATTTCAGTTTTGTCATGGTTAATTCTAGACCCTGATGATCTTCCGAAATTTTCAAACTCCTTTTCGAGACGTTTAAAGGAGTTTGGGTCTCTTATGAAGTTAGTACAATCATCATCATGTTGGATCATTTTTATTTCTTCCCTTATATTTGGGGATTTGGATACTTTCTATATTTTTATTCAGTCTTATTTTGATACATAGAATTTCAATAGCGATTACGTATAATAGCACTGATATTGGGCATCCTTGCCTCACCGATCATTTAATGTGAAATTTCTCAGTGGCAGCCCAATTTACCTGCACTTTTGCAGTGATTTCTTTGAACGGATTTTAGTCCAATTTTGGAAATTATTTCCAAAACCAAATTTTTCTAATACTTTTTGTACATAGTTTTGTTCCAATCTGTCGAAAGCTTTTTGTTGGTCAAAAATTACCATAGCACCTTTTTCATCTGTCTATTGTAAGTAGTCAATAATGGTCCTTATGCGTAAAACACTATTTGTACGTCGCGTCCTTTTGCTCCGCAGGTCTGATTATAATTATTTTACCCATTCCATTTTTAACTCTATTAGCTAGTATTTTAATTAAAATTGTATAATCTATATTTAGGATGGAGATGGGCCTCCATTTTTTAAAGTCTTCCCTCTCTCCCTTCCCTTTGTATATTAAATTAATAATTCCATCTCTCATCGATTCAGTCATTGTATCATTTCGTAAAAATACATTATTACATAACCATTCGTGAATGGGCGACAACTCACTTTGAAAGAGTTGGTAAAATTCCGCAGTGAGTCCATATCCACCTGGGGATTTCTTTTTAGTTAATTTGTATTATTTTTAATTTCTTGTTTGGAGATGAAATCATCATATAGGAGTTTACGTTCTGGTGAGGGGCCCCGAGTGGCCGAGTGGTCCAAAGCGTTCTCCGTTACGGATCACTGCCATCTCACCTCTGTCTGCGTGGGTTCGAGTCTCGGATTCGGCCGATGTGGGTATGTGAAAAAGCTTGCCAGTAGCTTCTCGAGGGTCGGTTGTTCTTCCCGGGGTTTTCCAGGTTCTTCCTTCACCATTAATACTGGCCGCCATACATAGCCTATCGTGTGCTGAAAAATGGCGTTAAACCCTACAACAACAACGTTCTGGTGATATCATCTCACATGTTATTTCGTCTAAGTAATAATCCATAATTTCCGGTTCAATGTATTGTGATTTGTATAATTTACTATAGAAATTTCTTATACGACCTAGTATTTCTGTTTTTCCTGATATTACTCAACCCCCTCATCCCTGAAAGATTATATTTATCCCCCCCCCCCCCAATCAGCTCTTCCCTTTTATATAGACCCTCTGCCTTTTTATATACTTTTGTAAATTTTCCCGCTCTCATTTCTTTGCCTGGTTTTTCTTCTTCTAGTATTAGATTTAGTTTATCTATTAATTTTTGTACGTCACTTCCGGTTATGTTTTTCTCTAGTCGTCTTTTTGTAGCTTCCTTCTCCATTGTTTGCGTCTCTCTCCTTATGCATGAGAAGCTAATGGCTTTCTTTTTAAAAATGTTTTTTATTTTGTTTATTTTTACCGTGTTCCATTCCTTTATAATATCCTTATTTCCTTTGCTAGTAACATTTCTTATCACTACTTGGATTTCTTAAATATATTCCTTTTCTTCTAGAATTTTGTTATTCATCTTCCATGTGCCCTTTCCCCATTTATGTTTATTTATTTTATTCATCTCCAGGTAAATCAATTTATGATGAGACACTTTGATATCCGTAATTCCTATGTTTATATATATATTTTTATCATAATTAGCGCAGTAGAACATATCCAATCTACTACCCTTATTTCCCTTGTATTCAAAAGTCAAATCCCTTCTTAGTACATTTAGTCTTTATATATATATATATATATATATATATATATATATATATATATATATATATATATATATATATATATATATATATATATATACTAAGTTGTGTTTCTTCAGAAGATTTTCCATCAACAGCTTAAATCGGATATCAGTAGTTGTTAGTTCCCCTTACCTATCTATTTTAACTCCCACCCAGTTAAAATCACCCCTTAAGACAAGGTTTTCCATTGAAAACTTTTCCAAAATTTAAATAAGTTGTCTTTAAAATTTTGTTTCTTGTATTTGTTTGCAGGCATATATATATATATATATATATATATATATATATATATATATATATATATATATATATATATATATATAGTGAATGTTTTCTATTAAAATGTGTATGATCCTGCCAGTAAAATTATTCACTTCCTCTATTCTCTCCCATGTTATTAGTTTTTTGTTTTTAATTAAAGTAGCTACACCCCGTATTGTATCTCCCCTATAAAATCATTCAAAATTAGGACTCCATTCAGCTTCTCTTCACAAAAGACTACTAATTCTTTTGTAAAGTGGTTGTCAGTTTCTTGTAAAAAGATGATATCATAATTTCATTCATTATTTTAATTAATAATTGTTTCCTTACTTGCACCATTTAAGTTGGTTGAGGCTATACGGAAGTTGTTTTCCCTCCATTTTTACCCTCTCCACCAGGATGCCGCATTCTTGGTTGTGATGATAGTTTATTTGCATTTGATTTCCTATCCAGACCAGATCTCTTTAGGGATAAAATTATTCTGTTGTTTTTGGAGGCACTTTCGTCAGTTTCTTCTACATCATCTTTGTTTTTGTCCTCTCTCCCTTCGTCCTTGTCTTGTCTCTTTTTTGTACTGAAGGATATTGACAACATTTTTGTCATATGCTGTTTGTCAGGTGTCAATATACAGTTTTGTGTTCTCACTTCCCTGTGATGAATTTGATACCGATTGATCTTTCTTTCTTTTTTTCAACTTTAACTTAGCTATGGGGTTGAGGTTAATGGGTTATCTGATAGCGGCCTAACACCTAGAGATACCATTGACTCTTGCTTATTTCCAGCTTGGTCCAGATAGCTCTCTTCTTCTAACAAGAGTGCGAACCTGTTTCTTAAGGCAATTTGCCCTCCTTTTAGTGGTGTAGGGGCTTTCCCTTTCTTATTTGGACTAATCTACTCCCCCCATGCTTATGCATTCTGGGAACTTTCATACCCTTTTATCTCTGTCAGATCTATGTTTGGCATTTTGTTTTCATAAGCTTTCCAAATTGAATCACCTGATTAATTCCTTAATTCTCCTTTGTTTGACACTCCTGTATTTTCAGTAGGGTTTTGTATTTCACTCTCTTTCCTACATTGGTCAATCAGTTGTCCCATTTGTGTTGATACAAGATGGACGTTATCGCTTAACCGGCTTGGGGGGGGGGGGCGAGTGGCCGAGTGGTCTAAAGCGCTCTCCGTTACGGATCACTGCCATTTCACCTCTGTCTGCGTGGGTTCGAGTCTCGGATTCAGCCAATGTGGGTATGTGAGAAAGCTTACCAGTAGCTTCTCGTGGGTCGGTGGTTCTTTCCGGGGTTTTCCAGGGTTCTTCCTCCACGATTATTACTGGCCGCCATGTATAGCCTATCGTGTGCTTAACAGTGGCGTTAAACCCTACAACAACAACAACAACTTAACCGGCTTGAAGCAGCTGTTCCGTTTTTTGTGCCGTTTTCATGATAACTGTGCTTGTTGCCTGTCTTCGTCTACGTTATTGTGTTTATCATGCTTTGGCTTTCAGTTCGTATGTGTTTCTTCATCTCCTTGCTTTGGAAACGAGAACAATTAGACTTTTTCTCAGCTGTCTTGCTCCACTGCTACAACTTCCTTTGTTGTTGAACAAACCGCCATCACATGATTTTCTCCAGTCAACCCGTCTATGCTATGATGGACCCTCATTAATTGCTTTAAATGACCACTCCTTGGCTCTCCACACTACATTGTGCTCTAGACTAAACGAACTGGGACTACATTCATCATTACTTTAATGTAAACAGAAGCGAAAAAAGAAAGGTTGTTTCAAAGCTGGCCGGCGTAGAACAGGACAAAGAAGTCCAGTTCTCTCCCTTATGATCTTTCAGGCTCAACAATTTAAAAATTCGACCGTTAATTTAGATAACCTAATTCAAATCCCTATTAAATCGTCAACCTTTGTGTCAACTATCCAACAGATACCTCTGCGTATTGCATTATTCAATGCCCAATCAGTAGGACAACCTGGAAAGCGCACAGAAATAGTTAATTTTATCAACAATCAGAATATCGACGTCTTTTTGCTGACAGAAACATGGCTAAAACATCAGGCGATGAGCCCAAGTGTGCGGAACTAACGTCCACCGGTTATTCCATCAAGTCGTTTCCCCGCCACTCTCGCGGAGGTGGAATTGCTGTCATCACAAATAACTCCATGATCAAACGTCTTAAACACACCACAACTTTCAATTTCTAACACACATCGTTTGAATTAGTCCAAACCATACTTACACTGGAACAAAGGTTAGTCCACTTTTTCTGCCTATACCGCCCTCCTCCTAGTAGAAAAAAACAAGCTGACTGAATCTCTCTTTTTGGAGCAGTTTCCGAATCTCCTGGACTATGAAAAATCGATAGGTGGCAACCTGATTATTCTTGGAGATTTTACTTTTCACTTTGACTGTCCCGGAAACGCAAACACACCAAAACTCCTAGATTCCATTAATGTTTTCAACCTCAAACAGTTAACCAACCCACCCATACACACTGTCACATTTTAGACTGGCTTCTTCATAGACCTGATGATAATATTCTATGTTTCTCCCTGGTATCCCACGAACTTGCATCAGATCACCTCTGCATTATATGCCACCTTGACGTATCAGTCCCTAACCCTCCACCTTTATTTGCTATTAAGAGAAACCTCCGTATGATAAATAGAACCAAACTAATGCATGAAATCCAAGCAAACCTAACAACTTGCCTACCTCCTACAGCAGAACAAGTCGATAACTGCCTGCGTTCATTGCTCGACAAACATGCCCCAGCCACCAAGTGCAGAGTATCAATTCAAAAGTGTTCTCCATGGTATAGCAGTGTTAGGGACCAGCTTCGCACTGCTAAAAGAGACCGCCGTAAAGCTGAGAGGCATCGGCTTTCCACCAGACTCACTATTCATAAGCAAATTTATAAAGCTGCTAAGAAGAACGTCACAAACATAGTCCATGCAGCAAAATATGCCCACTAGAGTACTAAGATCATTAAAAGTTTCAGCTGCAAAGAGCTCTTCGAGATTACTAACAATATAATGTCAAAGAACAAATGTACAACTAACTTCTCTCTAGTCGACCTTCCGGAGCTGTTTGCTAATTTATTCCGTGACAAAGTACAACCCATTAGAGATAAGCTTGACAACACAATTTCAATTGACACGTCTCACCATACAGTTGGGATACAACCATTAGCATCTGAACCTGTCTCTATGGATTTAGTACGTACAATCGTGAGGAAGAGTGCAGCAAAGTCACGCGAACTTGATCCAATTCCAACATCACTGCTGCTTGAGCGCTTAGATCCAGTATTGCCTTCACTAACTGATGTTATTAATACCTCTCTCTCATCTGGGGAATTCCCATCATTTTTCAAAACCGCCATTGTAATGCCTCTGCTGAAGAAACCAACACCCGACCATAACGATTTAAAGAACTACCGCCCAGTTCCTAATCTCCCATTCATATCAAAATCTTAGAAATGGTTGTTCTATCCCAACTTGTATCTCATCTGAATTCAAACAGTCTTTTGCATACCAGGGCCCAGAAACGTGCAATGAATTAACCACTGAACTTAGACACAAATACACAGAGATCCCATTCAAGAGTGCTCTTAAAACTCACTTATTACGACTGCAAGAACAAACTTAAAGACATAATAATGTTCCCTACCTTACAAATATTTACAGCATGTTTTTATGTTTTCTAATTTCATGGTGTTTGTCTTTTGTAATAATGTCATATATATTGTCTTTTTTTTTATTTTATAGGTGTTTTCTAATGTTGTAAAGCGCTTAGAGCTTCTAAAGATTAGGTGCTATACAAAGTCCTCATTATTATTATTATTATTATTATTATTATTATTTGTAAGTTTAGCTGTGTTTCTTGGATTTCTTGTTATCCTTGATCTAAGTTTTGCGGGATGTTTGTTACTTTGCTGGCATAAGTAGGTGCCAGCACTACGGGATTATTACAGTTTTTTTTTTTTTATGCCCCACCTGCTTACACCTTGGACAGATCCTGTCTTTCTCGCATCCCCATTTACATGTGCGGAGTAGAAACCCCATTACATAAAATAAAGTGGGGATCTTTTTAGCATCTTCTTTGAGAAGAATTATTACCCGGATCCCAGATTTTACGTCCCGAAATCCCCATATTGTAGCAATTGTATGTTCTCTAACCTTGGTATTGACTTTCCATTCTATTTTTGCTACTATTTCTTTGTTTTTTATTTCAAGGGGTAAGCCAGTGATAAACACATTAATCACCTTGGCCTCCACCTCTCTCACTATTGGTTCAGTTTTGTCTACTCTAGCCTTTAACCCAATTACTTCAATTGTTGTATCTTTGATTATAGGGGTAGTCCAATTTCTTTGGATATAAAACTTATTTATTCCTCCCTGCCTTTTGGAGTCCATCGATTTCCTCAATTGGAAATCATAACGTTTTTAGACCCATTATGATTTCTAAATGCTTGGGGCAATTTGTGATGTGATATCCCCGAGGTCAATTGTTTGACATCCCGGGGGTGAAAAGCCAACAATCTCTGGCATGCTTCAATTCTATTTTTGTGTGGAAATAAGTATTTAACTTAGTTCCACTTGGCTGAATAGAGCTTTGGCCTACAATTGATGCTTCTGGATCCATTTAAATGTGTACAAGTATGGTCCCACACCACTATTGCTACGCAAAAAAAATCAACTACTAATTTCAAAATACACTAGGAAAAACCTCCAAAATAGTGCAAATTGCTGAATGCACTATGCACACAAATAGGCAAAACATACTGGTGAACAAATTATTTATAAAAATAACAAAGGACAAAAAAACATAAATTGAAAAATTGAAAATGAAAATGAAAAGTGCAAGTGTCATGGTAATAGCTGAAAATGTCAGCAGATATTAGATCAGAAATGTTCGAGCTGTTATTCCATTCCCCTGTTTACTCCATCTCCTAACTTACTAGACCTCTGCATTGGACAAAATCCTGGCGTAAATTCAATCCACATGCTTTCTGATCTGCCTCAGCTATTTCTGTCCTTGCCCGAGTCATCAATTAGAATTGGGAGTGTGTCGTTATGGTCAATATGTTCTGATACTGTACCCAGGTGTAATTTGGGAAAAGTGACGGGTGCGATAAAGGGAGGAGTTGAGACTGGAGTGCTCCTTGCGGGTTGAAATGTAGCTAGCTTGGGTGAGTTCGTCTGTATGGGTTGGTGGCCTTGTGACTGTAAAATTTAATGCTCTGATAAAGGTGCCAGTGGTGGTGGTTGGCCTTGTGTCTATGCTCCCACTATATGTTATGGGTTGATTGTTTGGCGTAGTTTTTTTGGTGGCTTCCACAGGGGTCATTAGGGGTCCTGTTTGGTGTTGAGGTTTTGGCCATTTTGCTTGAGTGTTTGTTTCTCATATGGAATCGGGTCACAATTAGTACTTCCAGTTCAATACCCACGAATGTAATTCTAATCTATTTTTAGAACATTTTTAATCTCTCATTTTGGTGGTGATAGAAGAGTTTTACTTATGCATTTTTGGTAGGGATTTAAAGGCAATTGTTTATTCTTGAGGCTATGAGCTCAGAGTGTTGTTGTCTATGTGTATTTCGGCGACAGCACACAGTGAGTAATAATGCCTTGGTGATGATCCGGAAGTGAAAGTTATGTTCTGTTTACATGTTGCTCTGTTGACATTCCAGCATCTCAAAAAAGAGCAGGTCAACCTTTGACAAGAACTTTACCGTGAAGTCATCGTTGAAGGTATTTTAGATTAACATACGATTTGTATTGATTGTCACACAGTGGAAAGGTCAGTACTGAGAACCAAATGTAGAGAACATATAGTAAAATTAATTGTGTTCTATGTCCTGTCAGGGCAGTATTGATTCAACTTTAAATTGCTATAATTGTTTTATTATTAATGATAAACACATGAGAGTTTCATACCATGTGTATATTGACTGTAGTAATTAGAAAATATAATTAAAATTAAAAAATATATATTTAAATTTTTGTAATAAATTAAAACTTTTAAAAAATTAAAAAAAAGTATTTTCCCCTAAAAATTCACAGAAATGGTGAAGTTGAGAAGTCTGGCTATACCAACGGAGCTCGATGCATCCCATTTATGCCATAATAATTTGTGTGAATGTGAATCATCTGATTCTAGAGCGTCATTCCGTTAACAATAATAGGCAGTTCTGCAAAGGTTATTGGCATTGCATTGGCCATGGTGACTATCCAGACTGCATGTTAAAGTTAAAATTGTAACATGGAATAAATTCAGGTATCATAATATATCTTTTACACCCAGCCATATCCATATCAAATTATGTCTGGCATGAAAGGAAGGAAGGATGGATGGATGGATGGATTTGTTGAGTAACAAGGAGAGAAGAAAGAGTGTGGCCTTTATTTTAGTAGACCATGCTTTTATGACAGTGCTGTCTTAAATATATTCCTCTCTTCCTTCCTTCCTTTCATGCATTCATTCAGCTAGTCAGTCGTATCTTGTCATGTTATGTTATTTTAATTCCGAATTTTTTAATCTTTATTTATTTTGCTTTTAATTTCTTTAGTTGTGTCTTCATATTGAGATAAAACTGTTTCGACCTCTCCATAGGTCTCATCAGGTGGTAGTAAGTAACACAACTGCACATAACATGCGTTGTATTACTTACGTATTTCCCCACTGCAGTTTTCCTTTCTGTACAATATGTTCTTCATGGTATATTTGAGCACTGTCATTTTGCACACGGAATTAAGATAACCTTTTCTGTGTGCAGTGTCCGTTGGCTCCTGCTAAACCTGTTCATAGGAGTGATCGCCCTTGATGTCTAGCAGTCCTTTGCAGTAGTCAGACTTCATATTGCCTTCTGTGTCCTGTACCTCAAATGGGCTTGTGTCATAACTCCTCGTCTTGCTAGAATACGTTTCCTGGTTTGTGGATGCTTTTGATACAACTGATGGTAAGTGCAGTCTTTATCCATTGTCTCCAGTGTTCTCAGAGTCCTTGTCGAAATTTTACCTCCCAAGTGTGCCACTTTTATTTTCAGTGATGATTTCAGGCTGTTATTGAGTCTGTGTATAGTTGAATGCACTCTTGCCTAAAAGTTTCTGGAATAGTTCACATTTTTAGGTAATGAAAAACTGATTGATCTGTTCACAGCCTCACATTTCTGTCTTTCTACATCACATGAGAGTTTCATTTTCAGATCTTCTAGCAGGATATTCTTATCATTTTCTGTCATGTTAAGATGAGTCACTTGATGAGGACCCAGGTATGCTGATCGCATCCACCAGCTGTTAGTACTCCCTCCCCCACAGACCTTTGAATAATGCCGGCATTTTGAGCAGTCCCCTGAATAAAAAGCGCAGAGTGGCATCCAGTACTTGGGGAAGTTGTCATTTAATTTTTGTAACATCACCATTATTGTCCTCCATCAGTTGCTCGAAGATCAAACCGCAATGTGCTTTAATGTCTTGGCTGACAATTTTCTGTTTGAGCCTTTTTCCTTCTCTTGTTCTTATTCCTGGAAACATGTTTTCACTAAATATTGCAGAATTACACCGTTTGAACTGTAAACGACCAAAATAGACGGGGTCCGACAGTCTTTCTACTTTCCGCATTGGATGCAGAATGATGTAAGAATTTTCGAAGCCAGCAGCCTGTGCATCTCCATCTGTTGTTGCATGTCTAATGAGAATCTATTACAGCACAAACTTGTTTCACATTTCTCTTGCCATTTCATACTCTGAATGTGGTGCAGCTGGTGACAGATTTGCTGTGCAGTCAACATGGCCTCCTGGACATTGCACATCAAAACCTTTCCTTTTCAGCCATGCTCCAGTCCAACAAAGCTTGTTTTCTACCGTAGTCCCCACAATGTATTGCTTCTCTGTAACAGTTTCACAGGCAATTCCAAAAATTTGTGATGAACTTTGACCAGGTTTCTTTTCATGTCCAAAGCTAATGGCATTGTATCTTGCATCAAAAGCAACATTTATTTGCCCAGGATACTGAACATTAACCTGTCTGACTAGTTTCAGCTTGTCTGTCATATCCATTTCAGTGAGCTCCACAGTTGCTTTGCCTACAAGGTTGGAGGCCCTTTGCATAGATGTTCTGCTAGGTGGCGGAATGTCAGTGACTGCAAGCAAGTATCTAGCCCTGGTGTTGTCCATTGGTATATCTTATAGTCCAGCTTGAAACATCATATTTACAGCAGCAGGACTTGGCTCAGGTTTATTTGTTTTTATCTTCTCATACAAGTTATACTCTGGTGACTTAAGGCAGCAGTTTTTACACATCATAGTATGCTTCTAAGCAAGTCCCCATTTTATTTCATTAGCAATTTGGAACTCTGGTCTGCCACATATGTTGACACCATGGCGATGAACATCATTCCACATTTCAAGATTTTTTTCATACAGATCATACGTGTCCCGTCGTGCTCATTCAATTTTGTCTTTTTCAGGTGCAGTTTTGATTTGGATGATGACCGTATAATTTTTGCAGACCCAGGTGTGTCATTACAATCTGGTGCCTGAACTGACTTGAGACCCCCATTTGTCGGCTTTGTCACTGCTATGAGAGAGAACGTGTCTGCGTCCATTCTTCTGGTCACTGGAACAGATGCAGCACTGGAACTTGGTAGAGTATCATCAGTCAGATGTGTGACTCCTTTGTTATGTGGAATATATCCAGGTTTAAAAAAGTTGTCTTCTTGTTTTTTTATCATTTGAGGCTTTCATGGTTTCATTTACAATAACTGGGTGTAAAATAAAAGAATTAACCTCTCTCTCTCTCTCTCTCTCTCTCTCTCTCTCTCTCTCTCTCTCTCACACACTTATATAACTAGGAGAAGGCATGCTAGTTTGGTTTCAGAGAACTTCACCAACTCTTCAATACTACTGGAAGCCTAACATCTGAGGACTCCACCCATCATTGGTGGAAATGATGTCATGTACTTGGTTATACCTAGCTAGTGTATTTAGATGCTACCAGATTTCAGGAGTTACATTTGATTGACAGACTCTGGTTTAATTGCTTCACACCTGATAAGGAAAACCACTGATGTTCATGACAAAGGAATGGAGAGATTTTGCCAAAGAATAAAATTTGTCAACTTCAGGTTTTAAACTTTCATTAAAATTTAAGTTAAATTTAAATTTTCATATAAAATATGTATCAGTTTTTAAAATTAATTTTCTAGAAAAGTTGAACAGTCAAGTTTAATTTCTAGTAATTTCCAGATTGGTGTTACGACTAAAAACTAATTACAGTTTATTTTGAAGTGTTTATCTTGATTAGCAAAATCACAATTAAACTTTAAGTTTTGTGCATTTTTGACATTCGGCCATTTGGAATTGGCTTGTGCTTGTGTTACAGTGGTGTCAGCTAAAAGCCTGTAACTGTCCGGATGAAATGCCTTCAAACTTTGCAGCAGTATTTAAGAGACGTTGATTTGATCACGGATGGAAGTTTTGTCCATGGAGGTGAAATTGTCTAACCCTGTCAGGAATCGTGTCACAATTAGTATTTCCAGTTCAGTACCCGCGAATGTAGTTCTGATCTATTTTTAGAATATTTCTTCCTCTCTCATTTCGGGTGTGATGGAAGAGTTTTACTTATGCATTTTTGGTAGGGATTTAAAGGTAATTGTTTATTCTTGAGAATATGAGCTCAGGGTGTTGTTGTTTGTGTCTTTCGGCGACAGCACACAGTGAGTAATTAGGCCTTGGTAATGATCCGGAAGTAAAATCTGTGTTCTGTTTACATGCTGCTCTGTTGACAGTCCAGCATCTCAAAAAATATCAGTTCAACCTTTGACAAGAACTTCACTGTGAAGTCCTCTTTGAAGGTAAATTTTACTTATGCATTTTTGGTAGGGATTTAAAGGTAATTGTTTATTCTTGAGAATATGAGCTCAGGGTGCTGTTGTCTAAATCTTTCGGCGACAGTACACAGTGAGTAATAAGGCCATGGTGATGATCCGGAAGTGAAATCTGTGTTCTGTTTACATGCTGCTCTGTTGACAATCCAGCATCTTAAAAAATATCAGTTCAACCTTTGACAAGAACTACACCGTGAAGTCATCTTTGAAGGTAAATTAGATTAACATATGATTTGTATTGATTGTCACACAGTGGAAAGGCCAGTACTGAGTAACAAATGTAGCGAACATATAGTAAACTTAATTGTATTCTATGTCCATATCCGAGTTAAATTTCCTGAATGAGGTTTTATATGTTGGTTCTGGTTTTGACATGTTCGAGTGTTTAGTTTTTTTTCACTTTTAGTTTTGTTACTTATTTATTAGTTTGTCATTAAAGTATTTATGTGTTATTTATTTTTTTATTTTTCTTGGGTTTAGTTAATATAATGTAGGGTATGGTAGTATTTGGATTATGTGAATATATTACAGTTAGTGATATGTTTCAATGGTCCGTTGCGGATATACTCACTTTGATCACAATAGTTTTATTGTCGTGAGGTAATGCCGCTACGGCGGATGTTAGTATGGTGCCTAGTGTTTATGATCTCGATATCAATTGATTTAACTGTTGGAGCCAATTATCCCTTCCTACGTCTTTGTCTAATCTGAAAACCTGTGGAGGTTTTAGAAAAAGGCGTTAAATCTGTAATCTTGAGAACCTAATGCGTGCGTCTATTTTTTTCAGGCGTAGTAACGTTTATGTTCTTTGTTCAGTGAACTTACTTGTATGTTAGTTTTAAGTTTGATAATTATACTATGTTTTATTTTAATAATTATTCAGTTTTGATTAATATTGATTTAAGAGATTTTACGATAGATTCAACTGATTATATTGCGGTTGAATTGTTGTCTTTATTTCACGTGACGGTAAATCTCACAGTGGTTAACAATTCTTAGCATGTAAGGATACCGTCCATGCGGGTGCTAGTATGATTCCTAGCACCTGTTGTGTTTTTAAAAGAATATTATTTCAGCTGCACAAATCAAATTTCTTAACTGGTAGTAATGACTGAATATTTGGTAAATGGCGGTATACCAGTTTAAAGGTTAAATAGATGATGGCTTAGAATAATTATGGGTTAAGTTAGTAGATTTGATGATGTAGAGTTAATAGAAATGTGAAAAATGGTACAGAATAATGGTACCGAAGGTTTAATAAAAGAGAGGAGACAATGGAGATCATGAGAAGAGGTGCCACAACACGCAAAATAAATGTAAGTAGTAAGTAGAAAAAGAAGTGCTTACAATGCTATTTTGTCTTGTTATTAATTTTGTTTTGTCGATATAAGCAAAAAACCAGAGAGATTGATAAAGAGAATTTAGAGACTTGATCAAAGTTGCTTAGGGCCAAACATTGGTTACAAAACACAATGGACTTTTTAATTTTCTCACATTTCATACATGATTTTCACAACATTATTGTCGATATACAAATACATGTTTTTGAACAAAACAAGAAAACAAATAAAATCAAAATGGAAACAGTAGATCCCTAGGTTCTTCTTAGATGGTTTGGTCTCAATTTACTTCACATGTTCAATACTTTGATTTGTGTGTCTATCGTAGTGTAAATATAGCTGTTTTGTGTCAAACAATGCAGAGAAAAGAAAACTAAATCATATAATAATTTAATTTATCTTGTCCAAGCGGTCATCATGATCATTGTAACTTGATCAATATAAATTAATAGACAGAGACTATAGCATCCTGTATGAAAGATGCCTTTGGTATTGATAAGATAAACGTTGTACTTAGTTGCTCGAAAATATCCAAGACAAAATGTGCAATTGCGCCATTATGATTCAAGATTACGTTCAGCTGGTAGAATTTGTAATGTAAGGCGATTATGGTAACATGGTCGTGATTTTTCTTATATACATATTTTACTTTATTGCTTTTGAATATTAGTGTGATAAACACATCTGCACCGCGGGAAAGGTGACGCATAATGAATATTCCGGATATATAGACCTTTAATATTTTCATACCGCTCCTAACTCCATTAACCCAGACAGTATGCAAAATTATAAAGGCGTTTGAGATATTAAAAATGTCGCTATTAAGTCCTAAGATATTTTTCCTTGCATTGTACTAATTTCTGGACACTCATGTTACATAAAAGAAGCTAAAAAATCGTATAAAATTATGGTAGCCCGTGTAAATGAGTTCTTTCATCCATTTAGGACCACATTTTTAAATGCCGCAATGATTACCATTAGCGATGCCGTTTGAAAATAACTATACTCTAATGCAAACAGTATCTTATAAAGAAAATATCTTCCCAAATAATTTTAATTACTGCGATTTGTGTAGAGTTAGTACAAACCTTATTCAAAGCATTTCAAAATTGCCAATGAAACTCCAACTATAAAATGAGAATAGCTGTAGATGTGATCCATACAGTCATTGTATAAACTCTTGACAAATTCATTAAGCTTTACACTACCAAAAATATATGTTCATTAAATTTATCAGTAATTGCCACATAAAGATGTTATGATTATAAGTGGATATGATAGAGTGTAAATGAGGCAATGTTTTAGAACTGTATATTTTTGACATTCCAACAGAAGGTATTAATTTGATTCACCATCCCCACATGTATCTACTTCTTGGAAGATGCATTTAAAAACAAGTATCGGTATTACAATACTTCATCTGGTTTTCTGTTGCGTATTCTGGGCTTAAAGCACCCAAACATTGGGTTACCTATTATTTTTACTGGTGATGAGTTTCACGTTTGAAATGAAGAATTCAGACAGGAATGTTGATACAAGGTTATTCTCCTCGAATCGCGCCGAATAGTATTTGGTGATCTAGTGATGTAGGTCTGAATGTTATACGTCTATTTTATTTAGTTTTCGTTTTCGATCAATGCTTGTCGTTTTCGCGTTTAAATTAATCAAAGCCATTAACTTAATTTGTAAGTGAGTGAATATTCGGTAACGTTTTATTAGAGCTTATCACACTAGAGCGCAAAAAAATATTTTTGTCCTACTAGAGCTAATCTTATTAGGGCGCATCCCATTAGAGCGCGAAGAACTAATATCACTAGAGCGCAAACAATGAAAACACATTTGTTAACTGTAACTTTATATTTATTTTAAATGGGTTGATTCAGAATATGGCTAATACCAGTTATCAGGTTAATAGCATCAGTGCTCCCATCGTTGTACATTACCGTCAGTCTCTGAATGCGTTTTTCAATGTCCAAATATTTATTGTTTTGACGTACCACTTCTTGCCCTGCAGTGATTTGCAGTCGTGTAAC
This sequence comes from Sinohyriopsis cumingii, assembly GCA_028554795.2. Classification (NCBI taxonomy): domain Eukaryota; kingdom Metazoa; phylum Mollusca; class Bivalvia; order Unionida; family Unionidae; genus Sinohyriopsis; species Sinohyriopsis cumingii. The sequence continues at coordinate 141,465,862 of CM068829.1, forward strand.
GGCGTAACTTGCCTGCTCGTCACGAATTGCTGTAAGTAGACGCCAGATGTTCAGATGATGTTTGTTCACCAGACGATTAAAGCGGTTATGCCATCCCTCACAATGATTGTTCGTTTGTAGGTTGACCTGGTAGACATTCCACACTTGTATTGGAATGTTTACCATCCACTGTTGTTCGAAATATCCGAATAGAGGCGCCAAATAGAGGCGCCAAAACATGTGAAGCGACGGAACAAAGCAGTTGAAAGATTGACCGGATAAGCAGTCTTTTGTGCAAATCCCAAAGCCATCAACTGCCTGACTTGTAGCCGAACATTATCATCATGTGCATAAGTGTTCGCTAATCTGACATATACTTCCTTCTTCGGACACTAGGTCTTGCGACTGGTTTCTATATCATGGTCCCTAAATTATAGTGATCTTGACCAAGGATCAATCTATTACAGTATTGTGTTTGTGTTATATATGTATCTATATTGTTTTATTAATGTAATATCGTGTTTGTGCTAGGAATGACCACTTTATATATTTTAAATTGCATTACATTTTTTTATCTACTTGTTTATTTGCGTACAAAAAGGAATAAACCGGTGTAAGGTATAATAGTTGTATAAAAGTTTCTGTCTAGTAATTATTTTCTAATAGTGACGAGACCGCCGTTTATGTACATATTCTAATATATATATGTAGCATCAAATGTGATGGCAATTCAATCTTGTTGAACTTATATTGTTTTCTTTCTCCGCGCCCTATTGTGAATGCGCTCTAGTGAGATCTTTTGCGCCCTAATGGGATTAGCCCTAATGAGAAGTAAAATAAAATGTAATCGCCTCACTGAGCGGCGCTCAAATGGGATGCGCTCTAGTGAGACCAAACCGAATATTCATGTCCATCGTTTGCCAGTGTTGATGTATATTCAGAATGGGCCTAAATACTTTGTTGTTGTTGTTGAGTTGAATTATAGTGGCGTGCGCTTCGCATTGAGCATGTACCACTGGTTTATGATGCCACAGGCACCTAATTGATTACTCCTTGGAGGAAGGAATGGAGCCACTTCCTCCAGGCATTTCTGTGTTCACAGAACACTAATTGATTGGGCCGTCAGGTCGAGGTACTTTTGTGTACACATCGATCTGATTGTAAGGCCTATGTTTTGTTTGAGTGGGATTGGACCCAGCACACACTCTGTCATTCATTTGCATTGATTAGCGACTAGTGGGATTGGACCCGATCTAGTTCGTATTTTTAATTTATGATGCGTGCACTGCACGTATGTGATTTGATGTCTGTCCGTGGCAAAGGGCGAAAGGGGTCGGGCTCGGGCGGAGTTGTCTTGCCACAGGTTAGCAGGGTTTTTCCGATCCAGGGTATTTTTGTTCTAAATTTCCGTCTTTGGAATTTGAATCATAAAATCTCTGTGCTGTTTTTGAGAGAGATAGAGTCTATTGAGGTCGATGTTAGCTTTTAGGTGACAGCATTTGTCGATTGGTTTTGCAGCCTTGTGCTGCTGGCCCTGGATGGAGTTGGTGTTTTTTCCATCTTATTGAGTAATTGTTTTTGGGTCCTAATTATCTAGTTGTAAATTTTGGTTGCAGCCTTGTGCTGCTAGTCCTGATAGTCATTGGGTTTTTTGACTACCTTATACAAGTAATTTTTGGGGTGGTATTCTATATATTTGTTATATTTGCAGCATTGTACCGCCGGGCCTGATAGTCGTTGGGTTTTTTCGACTACCTTATATGTGTAAGTTTAGGGTCTTAATACGGGGGATCCCTGATGGTCTATTCTTGCGACCACCTTATACGTTCTATTTTGGGACTATATGGTTATATCTAGTTTTTGTCTTAGCTGTCATCTATGTAGAAGATAGACTTTTGGAGCTGTTAGTTAGGGTGTTAGGGGAGTAGTATGTTAGGAGAAGTGGAGAAGGACTGTTGTATTTTTTTTTCCCCCACCACCCACCCCCTGTATATTTCTTCCTGGTATTTGAACTAGGTGTTTTTTAATTTAATGCTATTTGTTTGTAGAGTTTTATCAGTCAGTGGGCTAGTTTTGATAAAATGAGTTTTTCTATTGTTCAGAATTTGGTACTTGTTTTGTGAGTGTATTTATTTTGTAATATTTTTGGCTAGATTCGGATTAGATTCCCTCGTCGATCACACTCGCCTCTCATAAATGGAGAGTTCGGGGAGACCGAATCCTTGTCTTCGCCATTGGTCCAAATTTGATATATATATATATATATTTTATGTAAGTATTTATTAGTGTAATTTAAATAATTTCGTTGCTTAGCTGGTTTCGGATTAGATTCTCTCGTCGATCACACTCGCCTCTCATAACTGGAGAGATCGAGAGAACCGAATCCTAGTCCCTGCCATTGATCTAAAAGGGTATGTCGCTTAATTAATTATTTATGGTTTGTATTTAAATTTTCGTATATGTTTCAGTTTTTTTAAAGAAAGTAATGATATTGTTGTAAGTGGTATTTAAATTGGGGTTTGTGCTTTTGAGGAATTCTGGATATGTACTCGGCGATCCTATTTTATTCTGTTCCGTTTTGAAAATTTCCCTTTCTTTCCGTAATTTGTAACATATGTTGAATATGTGGTGCAGGTCTTCAGGCTCCCGGCAGTAGAAGCAATTTGGGTTGTGAGGTTTTGGTCCTATGTGTTTTCCGTAGCTGTTGGCCAACTTTGTTTTTCCTGTGTAAATTCTATTTATTACTTTTTGTTCTTTCCCTTTAAGTAATGGTGGTTTTCTATTTCGGATGGTTTCTTTAAGTGTGTTATGTAGTTTTTTACCTGTCTTGCTATTGTCCCAAAAATCCTGCCATTTCTGATTGATCATGATTGTTATTTGGCTATATATTTCACTAACACTGTATGCCAGTGGTACGTGGTTTAGTTCGCTTAGCTTTAGTTTGGCTAATTCGTCTGCTAGGTTGTTTCCTATTATGTTTATGTGGGATGAGACCCATAGTCATTATACTTGTTGTTTGTTTTTTTTTCAGTTGTTTTAGTATTAGATTGGTTCGATTTAGGAAATTTTCTCTACTGTTGGTATTGTTATTTTGAACAGTTGTAAGGACGCTTAGCGAGTCGCTTATTATTACTGTTAGGAGTGGTTTGTTTTCCTCCACCCATTCTAGTGCTTGTAATATTGCCCAGAATTCTGCTGTGTAGATTGAACAGTGGTCCGGTAGTCGGTGACCAACTTGTATTTTAAGTTTGGGGATTACATATGCAGCTGCCGTTTTTGCGGGTTTAGTGGTTTTTGAACCATCTGTGTATATTTGTAGATGGTTTGTATACTTAGTTGCTAAAATTTCTGATGTTATAGTGTGCAGCTGCAGTTCTTGATTTAATTTATTTCCATGTTTGGTAATAGAGGTATTGATGTTTGGATCTTCGTTATACCAAGGTTCAGGATCGAAGTTATTGTATTTTTCTTTTTGGTTTATGTCTATGGGAAGTAGTTTTGTTAGTTCGTGCACTATTTTTCCTGCTGGTACGTGGTGCTTTTGGGTGTTACTGAAGGAGATGTTGCATTTCTCTATTGCTAGTAGGGTGGGGTGAGTGTTTGTGTTCGTAATCGGGCTGCATATCTCAGTATTAATTCCTGTCTTCTGAGATAGAGCGGTAGCTCACCTGTTAGTACTTGGAGCTCTGCTAGTGAAGTTGATGGTAATGCTCCGGTGATTGTAATTAGGGCTTTTCGTTGTACTTGCTCTAATTTTTTTTAGTTGTTTTGTTAGTGCTAGGTTGTAAACTTGGCACCCATAATCAAGTTTGGATCTTATCAGTGCCCGATATATTGCTAGCAGTGTTTCCTGATTGGATCCCCAGTTCGATCCTTTAAGGCTTCTTATTAGATTGATGTCTTTATCGCATCTTTGTACTACTTCCTGTATGTGTTTTCCCCAATTTAGGTGTTCGTCGAAGTACATACCCAGAAACTTCTTAAATTTGACATATTTAATTACGTGGTTGTTTATTGTAAAGGTCGGTTGTGGTTTATTTATTTTACGTGTGGGTGAAAAAATTATGACTTCTGTTTTGTCCTGTGATAATTTGAACCCCCATTTGTCAGCCCATTTTCCTATGTTATTTAGACTATCTTGTATAGTTTGTATGGTTTTTTGACTGCTGGGGTTGCCAGCTTTCCATTTTCTGCTGTCGTCCGCAAATTGCGAAATTTCAATTTGTGTAGTTGCCAGATTTTTATCTAGGTCGTTGATCATTAAGTTGAAAAGAGTGGGGCTGAGTACACTGCCTTGTGGGGTTCCGTTTTCAAGGGAGTGTATTTCAGAGTGTGTGTCTCCAACTCTAGTTATTATTTTGCGGTCTGTTAAAAAGTTTTCGATTAAATTGAACATTTGACCAGTAATTCCGTAGTGATTTAATTTGGCTAGTAAGCCTTTGGTCCATACTAGGTCAAATGCTTTATCTAAGTCTAAGAATACCGCTATTAGATTCCTATCTGCTTTCCTTTTTGAGTTAAAGGCTAATTTGATCGCTGTTTCCAATCTTATTAGTTGATCCGTAGTGGATCGATTATTTCTAAATCCGCATTGGTTTTCGGATATTAAATTATTTTGCTCTAGGTGGCATTTCAGGCGATTAGTTATTATTGTTTCCATGATCTTGCATATATTGTTTGTTAATGAGATGGGTCTGTATGAGCTGACGTGGTGGGGATCCTTATTTTGTTTCAGGATAGGAATAACTATGGCAGTTTTCCATTTATCAGGTAGTATTCCTGTTTTCCAGATTTTATTTAAGAAATTAATTATTGATTTTTTTGATGTTATTTGGAATATTTTTATACATAATATAACCTATTTTATCCTCTCCAGGGAAAGTTTCTTTCTTGGTGCTCAGTGTTTTATCCCATTCGGCAGTTGTAATATCTTTGTTTAAATAGGATTTTTTATTGCCAATGTCAGTAAATAGTTTACTATGGCTTCTTTCTACCTTGTTTCTATGTTGTTGGAATGAGATGGTGTGGTTTTTATTACTACTCATTTCTGCAAAGTGTTTGGCTAGTGCTTCTGCTTTGTCTTTATTTGTATTTGCTCCTGGTATTTTAGGGGTGCTATTTGATGTTTTCCCTCTAATTGCTCTAATTTTATCCCAGACCTGTTTGGTGTTGGTTTTGATATTAATACTTTTGCAGTATTTTTGACAAGTAGTTTCTTTGGCTTGCTTAATGACTTTCCTAAGTTCTTGTACTTTTATTTTATAGTTAGTGAAATCTGTTGTATTCCCTGTTCGTCTGAAATTCCTAAGTGCTTGTTTCTTATCTATGTGTATTTGTTTACATAGTTCGCTCCACCACGGGACTGGTTGTTTGTTTGGGTGGCCACTAGTTTTAGGTATGCTAGTTTCTGCAGCTAGATTGATTGTGTTAATCAGGTTGTCATAGTATATGTTTATGTTATCATTTTCTATGTCCTTATGTTCTCTTGTGCTGAGTAGGAGTTTATAAGTTTCCCAATCTGCTTTTTCGAATCTCCACTTAGGTTGCGTTTGTTGCGAGTTGAACTGAGTGGTCATCTGCAGGGTGGTTATCAATGGAAAGTGGTCACTGCCGATGGTATCAGTTTGATCCACTCTCCATTCCGCCACCTGTGCTATTGTTGTGGAGCATATGGTGAGATCGATGGCGGTAAGGGTACCATTTTCGCATAAATACGTGTATATCTAGGTCAATATGTTTCTCCTTTTTCTGGTCAGTTCCTTTATGTCGAGTTATCCATGCGTAGTATGAACACTTTACAAAGTGATTATACTGTTTCTTCTGTTATAGGCGGGCCATGTGAACATTTGTGTTAACCAAATTACTAAATTGTACATTTTAATAAGCATTATAAGATTTTGAGATTTTCTTTGGAAAATATATATCAATTAAAATCTTAGCAAATGCTTACATGTGGCAGCATTGTTAAGAAATAAATACCAGTTAAAGAAGTCTTGCTATTTTTTTTATCCCGACCTTTACTCACACAATTAAGTAAAATCAACAAACATTCAACATCATATATGCCACAAGCCCTACTCCATGGTGTAAACAATCAAAAATGGTTACAACGATGCCGCGAGCACTTCCGTTAAAACCTAATTAAGTGCCTACTCAGTGTCAATGTTGGATTTATTTTGAATACTGTTGAGAATTGAATTGCTTCGATACGGTAACACAAGCCAAATATCTACATCCGATTACAGCGTATCAAAGTGCCAACGTTATAGGGTGTATAGTCAGCCTAAGAAAACTGTCCTATAAAATAAACTGATTTTTCAGTCAGAAATAGTTTAGTAATGCAAGACAGGGTGAGAATACAGTAGTGTTCTGTTCAACTGCCACCACGAAGAAAGTTACCGAAATACGGGTAAGTTTTTATGAAAATAAGTGTAGAAAATCTGTCTGATATAAATCCAGCTTTTACAGGACCATTCTGTGTTAGCCATAATAAATATATACCAAATTAAACTGTATATCGACACCACTTACTAAAAGTGCCAATCTGATATCCACCATTTTTTATTACATTGTTACTGCTGCTCCTCCGGAATGGATGTCCACATTAGCATATAGTTTTCACTAAAAGACTTTTTATAATAACTGGGTCTAAGTAAAAAAGAGGTGCTAATCTGACACCTGAAATTCTCATCATGGCAAACATTTTGATAATCATTTTACCGCTCTATGTAAAGGAATGGCTACACTGACATGAGGTTTTAAATAATAGTCCAGTAAATGTTATTTAATAAAGGCTTGAGTTAGAATAAAATGCAACATACTTGAATTTAAACGTCAAATGCTTTGGAAATTATATGGATCAATAAAGAAATGTTCCGCAAAATACTATGCTGTCAAATCAATTAAAATTTATATGTATTAATTAACTAATGAACTTACTCATGTTTTAGCTTCAGTGGTCATACACCAGACGCGGTTAGTGAATGGTCTTTTTTCCGTCGTCAGTCCATCTGTTAGGACAGACTGTTATCGGGGTCGTATTAAACAGCGCAAAGTCAGACAAAGTCTGTTATTTTTGCTTTATTTGTACTAGTTAACTTTACTTTGACAATATTGCAATTAAAAAATTTAAACAGGGTATTTTAATGTTGGTTGAAAGTAGAATTGGTTCATACACACCCTTAGTTGTGTCCCTTTATTTCGCGTTGTGATATATGCAGATAATTGTTAATACACGTTCACTAACTAGTTGTTTAAAAACAATCATATAATTCAGCTATGCACAGTAATATTATGACTGTGTTATACTGTATAAATAAGATGTAAATATGGACTAAAACAATGGCAGACAGAGTAGGACAGTTATGTCATCCAGCGAATGACAAAGGCAGAATCAATGTCACATAGCCAGAGTGAATAATTTTATTAAAATATATCTTGTTGAGAGACAAATAATAATAATAATAATAATAATAATAATAATAATAATATGAAAGTTACTGAATGCGTAAGTTTAATACAAGTGGATGTCACGAATTATTAATTGGAAGCAATAGGTCACACTTACATTATTTCACTTTCCTGCTAAATACGGCTAAGCCTGACGAAGCATTGCAAAGCTATGCAAACTCAGATTAAAACTATTTATATTGCTGAATATATTAACCAGACCAAAAGACTAGTTTTCAACATAATTATGTCAAAATAACTACCGAGCACTTGGGGACAAGAGTTCAAATTCGAACATTGATCAAGTCTTGACATAATCATATTTTAAATGTTTGTTATTGTTTTATAAATTGTTCTGTTGACTGATTATATACAGAAAATACTATTTTTCTATATATGTTATAACGAGTTATCAAACTGTATCTACTTTTGTCTATAATCTTCACAACTTAACAAAGTTACACAAAGTATAAAAAAGTGATATTAGGAAGGTGTATTTATGTTGCACTATCAGAGTGATGAATAAATCAACTAAACCGAAAGACTAGCCTTATACACGTACCCCATTAATATACCGCGAATTGGGAGACTACTTAATTTGGATCATAACAATCACCATTCTTTATAATATTTTGTACAATATTGTAACTTTCTAAACATATTTAATTACAGTTAGAGTGTAAGTTTATACAGATATCTTCCCATATTGAGGCTGAATTTTCTTATTTGATTATTCTACTCTTTCTCCTTTTGTTTGACAGTGAAACATCCTCGTGTCCGTTTGTAAAAATATTTAATTACATTAATTGTTGGGAGAAAATAATGACAGGATAGCGACTGGCAAATACATTGCAATTACTTACAATATTCGAAAGTATGTAGAGTGATACAAAATTTATATCAATAAATATAACATAATTAGAAAATGTTTGCTTTGTCTATGATCAATTTTAAAAAAAAAATATCCATTTAACTCAGTACATCGATAGAAACGTTTTTAAACTTACAATACTGGAAATTATTTACTGCAGATATACAATTTATAGCATATTGTACTGAAGTGCTGGTGTAATCGATTGACACGCGTAAGCGCCTGTTACAATCACAAGTAGGTGAGTAGGACCACGCTACCTTTAATTCAATTAACACATTTTTATTATGACATTGTGTGCCTGCGCGAAAAATAACCATATATGTCGATAGTTTATCACATACAGACTTTTTAAAATAATAAACATTCCAGTTAGGTCTTTGAAAAGCCTGGTATGCTTTTTCTTAGATGCAGTGAATTTGAATTCGTCTCCCAATTACCAGTCATTCATTATGCTGTGCGTTGTAAATCTAACACTTTGCTTTTGTAATTTATGCGGCAAAAACACCACACATTTTCGTATAGCTTTGCAGGCTTTGCAGTCCTTTCTTATGAAACATCGAAAGGTTTGTTGAGTTTGTCAACCTTTGTTTCGATAATCAGTCAAATGAACAGTTTATAAAATAACAAACATTTCAAATGTTTTTGTTAGACTTTGTAAGTACTTTATCATTATTTATAATTATGTTGAAACTAGTCCTTCCGTTTGGTCAATTTATCCGTCAATATAATTTACAATATACGTTGTCTAATATGACTTTGCACGACTCTGTCAGGCTTTGTCGGGCCACACCTCACATTATTTCACGCTTGTTACCTCGACTGTTCACATGTGCTGTATGGATTTACTTGCTTCGTGTCTTTGTAGTCCTGTAACGTGTCCTATGACTTGGCTTCTTGACTACCTTTTGGTCCTTATGGATTTTCCATCTAGGGACATTAGTCCTTAAACACTTGTAGTGATTGCACTTAAGAACTTATTAAAGTGTTACTGTTTCTCTTCTGTCTTTGAGGTCCATGAATTTGTTGTAATTTAAACTTCGAAAATCACGTGTTTAGATAAACTTACATGTCCCGTATAATGCCCTACTTAGGTCCACCACCTGCACTTTAATTGTTTCAAAAAGTAGTTTTCATCCAGTCCATCGGTTTTAATGGGCTTCCTGTTCAGTTTTACTTTTAATCTGTTCATGCTTTCTTCGTTTTTGTTTGTCCAAAGTTGGTTTTCGTCGCTGGAAATAACGTAGTTCGCCGCTTCATCCTTTATACGCCTAGCGTAATACTGTAAGAAATCACAATGGCCTTGTTCTTTAAGTTTCGCTCATCTAAGGCCACATAGTTGTTTGCCGTTTTAACGCCGTTTTCGGACTTGCGGTGTTTAGTATGACAGCTGTTATCACTACTCATCCTACTCGGAGGATTGCTTTGAAACATTATACACACATTCATCCCATGTGATTGGGTCCTGAATGAAAATGATACTGCACCTACATCCAATATGACTGCCACAACGACCATTTTGAAATTCTTATTATCGCTACCCTTCCTGAATGGACAGTGAAACAAAGTTGGGATTTTCACGAAAAGACTAATAATGATGTTTTGTTGGTGCTAAATAAAAGTGGTACTTATCTGATGCACAATATGGCCATGGCTGCCGCCATCTTGAAATATTTTTATCGCAGTTCCTTTAGTATGCGGGAGGTCGCGGGTTCGAGCGCCGGCCGAGTCATACCAAAGACTTCTAAAAATGGTACCTTCAGTTGCCTCGCTTAATGCTCAGCATTAAGAGGATAGTGATATGACTGGTCGCCCTGGTGCCAGGATACCGTGACTGGGTGGAACATGATGCTACATGTCTGTGGTATGATGTTGGATTACTAGACATCACTATAAACTGCCACAATACTGACATCGTAGCGATATGACTGAAAATTGTTGTTTGATGATGCTATAAATGAAACACACACACACACACACACACACACACACTTTGGCCGCCGTCTGATCGCATTATCTGCAGAAATTCTTTTGGTGCTGGAGATAACTCATTCATCTCACAGCTCCATTCGGCTGTCCTCAGAACTGTAGCACCATTATCAGCTGCTGGATTTGACAGTACACTCTTAATATGTGGTACTATAATGCAGAGGCAGTTGGTGGTAACGCTGCTGCTTGCAGCTTTCTCACAAACTTGTCATTACATAGACTGCCTAATGATTCCATATTTTCTACAGAACATGAAAACAAGGACCCATTCCCTGCAGTAATGATATCGTCTTCATTCGTATGTGGGTTAATAAAAGTAACACCGAGATCTTGAAACTTTACATCCTAGAGCTACACCTGTCCTTGTTCCAAACATTTAGATGTTGTGTAATATCTAAGAAGTGCATGAATTGTGCGTATCAAGGTCCACAGTGTCTGTCATTTATAACAATAATGTTCTGGACCTTTTTTTCAGAGAAAAAAATTAAGCTTTGTTCAGCTCTATACGTTAAGAGGATTCTATTTATGGTAACTGGCAAAGCTAGCATAATGTCCAGGAAGTACTAGCACATTTGTTTTCTAATATAACAAGTGATACGCCTCTATATCTCAAGTTAGGTAATATAAAGACGTGAAACCAGCAATTTGGATAAAATCAACAAGCAATTTAGTTTTCTAAATTGCAGTATGAAAATTAAATAGATACTTACGGGATTATGAATTAAATTAGAAAGAAGAAATGGTTTCGTATATATTTTGACATTCTTTTCAGAGAGTATAGTGTCAGTACATTGGAGTGCATCTTGCTTTCCTGTTCATTATGGTAAAACCCATAATTCCCCTTTGAAACTTTGAACACCAGGGTAACATTAGATATTTCCCGTCATAGGACGGGAGTGATTAAAACGTTTCATAGTATAACAAAAAAAAGAGGAAAAATTGGGATAAGAGGGTAGAAAAGATTGAACATAAAACACAAAAAGTATTACATGGGATGCCGCCGCCAGTTTCGAACCCACAACCTCTCGTTTAGCAGCCGTGACACACAGAAAGAGAAATATGGGTGTTATATATATATATATATATATATATATATATATATATATATATATATATATATATATATATATATATATATATATATATATATATCCGCTATCGCTACTGTTCCAACTTTCAGATTCTAAATTCGAAATGAATAACATTCTTAATGAGTTTGATCAAAATAATTTAAAATGGTCTTTGTTTCTTTTTACAGCTGTGTGAATTATTTACAAATTGTGATGGCTTTAAGGGGCATACATTTTTTTCCTCTGCTGATTGTGGACTTGATATTCTGCCGTGGTGCTGAAGTGTCGAACATTTTGGTAGATACAGTGCCTGCAGACAACATTACATATTACAGACTCTCTGTACAAGGACACATTTATATTGAGTTGGAGTCTCTACACGGGGATGCGGACATATATGTTTCAGACGAGACGCTTGAACCTGATTACGTCAATTACAAACTCAAGTCTGTAACTTGTGGTCTAGATAGTGTAGAAGTGCCAGCTGAATTCAAGCGGCCAGTTGGAATTGGAATTTTTGGTCAACCAATTCATGAACCAAGCAGGTTCAAAATAACACTGAAATGGATGGCCAGTACAGATGTAAACGAACAACCTTTGAATCTCGAGACAAGGGCAAATTCAGGAAAAATCACTACACAAGTCCCCACTAGAATCCCATTTAGTCACATGGCAGCGTGGACATTGCTACGAATTTTTTTGATAATTTTAAATATCGTTTTGGAAGCTCGTGTAATAATGACTAACGTCATTTCAACTTTCTGCATATATTAATCTGTCAGATTTTTAACATCTGCGTTAAGGCAGAACATATTACATCCTGATTTTGTATTTTAATCGTTTTCCAGTTTCGTTTCTAAACAATAATTTTTGTTCTTGAAATTTTTTACATATTGTCAGTATACTTTGTTTCATGCAATTGTCCCACATATTGTCATTATACTCTGTTTCATGCAATTCTACCTGTCCCACATATTGTCAGTATACTCTGTTTCATGCAATTGTACCTGTCCCACATATTGTCAGTATGCTTTGTCTCATGCAATCGGACCTGTCCCACATTATAGCTTTGTTTCATGCAATTAGACCTGTCCCACATATTGTCATTATGCTATTTTTCTTCATGCGATTGAACATCTCCCACATATTGTCAATAGCTCAATGTGACTATTGTTGTGGTCTTTGTTTAAAATTAATTTATGAATCACTTATTAATCTATGCATTATAATGATTAACTGAATTTCTTAATCTTCCATTTATTTATGCATTATTATTATGAACTTAGTTTGTTACTCCTACATTTATTTACGTATTACTATTCGTTGCAAATGTATTTGGCTGTGGTACGATATGTATGCAAAGTCTAAAAGCATAATATGGAGCCATTAACTGGTTCAAATATGGGGGCAGCATTATTCAACGTATTACCCCAACCCCACAAGAAGATTAAAATACTCCTGTAGGCATTCTTGTTGAAAACATATTGATACTTGTGAGATAGGGTGGAGACATTGCATACAAGAATGATAGGTTCTTTAGACATAATGGCATAAAACTGTCTATTTTCAATTTTGCAAAACATGACAAGTGTATAGTACAAATATCAGCAGCCAAAGGGTTTGTCATTGATGGTAGAATGTTCTTGATTCACCTCTGCATTTAGCTCAATGATAACACCACTTGTGTTTTTGCTATAATTGTTAAATGTTCATTTTTAAGTAGGAAATTCGCATCCTGTCAAGAAGATCAAAGTTCTCTGTACAAACAATTACATATAGACAATGCTTGTGTAACATAATCTAGAGAACATAAAATTCACAGATAATATGGTCCCAAGTGCTGGCAGTTTGCTTGATGCTATTGGGGCTCAGGACGTTTTTGAAGAAATTATGGTTATGTCTGACCTCAGATCAAATTAGAACTTAAGTTACGCAAACGTGAGTGCAAAATGTATTGCTTATGTTTATAGGATTTTCACGCTAACCTTCATCAAAATCTTTATCTAAGTTCTAAAGAAGATATTCGGGAATATTTGTACTGAGGACCTGCTTTGCATCTGAGCTAATCTGAACATTGGATCAAACGTATACATCAGAAAACTGAGAGTTAGTGCAAGAGGAGACTTTTTTCTCACAAATTCTTCACAAAGGTTTGCTCGCTTTCTTAGCAGCTAAACACCAGATTGAAACCCTAATTCAAATCACATTAAACTGTCGATATTTTTTTTATCACAGGCAAGACAGTCAATAGATCATACCCAGTTGTATGTAGTCCGTTGAAACTTTCTACTTAACTAGTGATATTTGTCTTGGACTTAGTGAAGTGCTTCTGGAAGACCTCAGCTTTGTCGACTAGGCTACGCCGTCTTTGCCATCGACCTTTAAAACCATAAAAAAGACATCCAGAGAACACTTTACTTTCAAGAAATTGTCGTTCAAGAAATTGTCGTTTGTTGTATTCCTAAACGACAAGGGGACACTCATTCGGAACTGGTTTTCAGCAAATTGAAAAGTTATAGCAATCATTCAAAATGATTGCACTATTTCAATGTGTTTTCGTTCCTAGCACTGAATCTAAAATAGCTAGTTAAATTATGATGTAAAACAAACTTCTGCTCACCATTATTGTTACCTTCTTTGTTGAGTCGTTTTAGAATTGTAAAATTTAGTAGCTCTTCAACTTTTACTGTATTTATCCGTATACTAAGTTGCCTATTTGTCTACATCAAACATTCTACGTTACTATGATATATCACTTCCCAAACTGTTGTCCAATTCAAAGTTATTATCACTGAATATAATACAAAATGTGCATTTTTTTTTTCTAAAACCAGTCAAGATATTGTTTGATGTAAAATATTACTAATTAGCAGTTTTCATGAATGCTATTTTGTTCTTGCAAAGCAAGGTTTGATCATACTTTTATCCCATCAAATCTTGTAACCAAATAAGCATATTTCTTGTTATTGAAATTATCGCTTGTACGGTAACCTCATTAAATGTTTATATTACCTTCCGAAAAATTCTTTATCACAAAGTCGCTGTGTTGCATTCTTTATTATTATCATTATTATTAATTTTATTATATATGTATGTATGTATGTATGTATGTATGTATGTATGTATGTATGTATGTATGTATGTATGTATGTATGTATGTATGCGTGCGTGCGTGCGTGTGTGTGTGTGTGTGTGCACGTGGGCAAGTCACAATACAATCGAGAGGAGAGTATGGCGGAAAAAGGGGTCGTGTTTAGTTTATAATGCTTGATGTTCTGCTAATCGTGTACTCTGCGGTCCCGACACATTCCTTATACCTGTCCCTTTTTTAATGTACTTAAGTATTATAAAACTAAAATACACGCGAGTCACTGGACCACATACAAATTGTTTTGATTGTGCAACTAGAGGAGCGCAAAATATTTTTAAAAAAATAGTAATGCAACACCCCCCAAATCTATGTTGATACTGATGGACGACATGTGGGTTTGATGTCACCTGTTCATTAAAATGTGCAATTTTGCTATATGCAGAACTTTCCAGACCAAACCTGCGTACACCTTAGACACGTATCGGTAATTAGTAACAGCCGTATCTAGCGCGAAATTCGAAATGGCCACAGGACAATGGGTTGTGCTGTCCCACGTGGATTTACAAGTTACCGGGCATAGGATTTGCTCCTGAAATATAATGTACATGTCACCATAAGAACCCTTCAGCCGACTGTAGCTCAACAGGCGCAAGAAACACCGGAAAATGTATAAAATGTACACTGATGTGTGCAGCTAAAAGTGGCTGCAAGGTTTTGGAGGTTTTAATGAATAGGTGATATCAGCCCAATAACCAATCAATATAATCATGGGTGATGGGATGATTTATCGGCCTAAATCTTTAGAAGCTCTAACCATTTTACAATATTCGATAAGATGTATAAACATATACTGCGACAAGATTACAACCGACAAACACCATGAAATTACAAAAGAAAAACATTCTGACAATAATCAGGAATCGTAGCCAGTTATCTTCCCTTTAAATCAATAGGGGGCAGCATGGAACAAAGCGGTCCAAGATAATTTCTGGTATATATTTCCTGCTTAAGAAGTAAACACTCAAAAGATAGCATCTTTATCTTGTTTTACAAAATGTCTCAATAAGATGGATTATGGACGTTATCGTCGGTGAAAGAATTTTAAAAAGACATGGAGCTAAGTTATCTGGTCGAAAAAAGGAGTCAATCGATAAGTAAGTAAATATTAGGCATAATGGGTCATATTGTAGTCGCTAATGGAAAATCATATTTTCTTGTATAGAAATAAATTACTAAATTTCACATAATTAACTCTGTTATTTTTTCTTGAAATTATGTTTCAACAGATTCGTATAATTCATGGACTATGCAACAATTTATTCCTAATAATTCGCTTGATAATTACTTGGTTGGATAATTTAGTAAAAATGTTCGACTTCCTTAGAAATGATTTTAGCTGTTTAATTTGAAAATATACAAGATTCTCGTTGAATATTTTTTATGTTTAACATATATATGATTTCTTATTAAGGCATTATATGCAGCTGTTATTTTTTTCTCCTCAGGTTGGAGGTCTACGACAATAAGTTTTTCAAAGATGTCGTCCTAGACCGGTATCGTATCGAAAAGGGTTTGCTTTGTCACTGCTGCTATCCTCGATAAAAAAATGTACGGTAAAGTGACAGAGTATTATTAATTTTATTAAGAGGGCTATACTTATTTAAATTGGGTTTAATTTTATATTAAGCCATATATTGGAGAGAGAGAGAGAGAGAGAGAGAGAGAGAGAGAGAGAGAGATGTACAGGTGTGAGTGTTTTGTATTCGTGTGTGTGCAGTGATATATGTCAAAATTGCTAGAAGTGAAATGATCTATTTTCATTTTATTCAGACAATCTATATATAAAATATTATTTGGAAGTAAAAAAGGAGAGAATTTTCATGGTCTAAGTTAAGTTTGTATTGTTTTTGGTGTGTTGAATTCAGTTTTGCAATGATACTTTGCGATAGGATTTAGAACGTTGCATTGGATATTGTCGCAATAAAACATAAGGTGCAATATTTTAATTAATTGTTTCTGATAACCACGCACACAGACACACACACACACACACACACACACACACACACGCACATCTGTTCCTTTTTGTGTCATTTATTTATATGAGTCCTAGCTCTTTTCATAGAGGTAATTATTATAAATTCATACCAAATCTATATACAAGTGACCATATGCTTAACTCTTGTTGACCAAATAAAGGCAGTTATTTTCCTTTCCTTTCAAGTTTAAATACCAAACTGTTCTTACAGTTATTTTGCACAAATTAATTGTCTTATAAAGGAATGAATAAAATTAATGAGACAATAAGTTGTACATTTCGTATTTACTTTTAAGTTCTTTCTTCCATGTATTTAACTATAAAATGCTCCGTTCCATTTATAACTATTCTATAAGAGATTTTCATCAGGACACACTAATCACGCGGTTTTATTAGAGCCACATTAATCAGCGGATATAGGTTGACATTAAAGGTTTCACCATAAGGAGACCAAAAGTGGTGAGATATATTGTTTTCATTTATCTGAAAAAGAAGACAAACGTCGATTGTATTGTCTTGTAGTTCTAATATAGTATATTTATATAGGTTGACACTAAAGGTTTCAACATAAGGATATCAAAAGTGGTGATATATATTGTTTTCATTTATCTGAAAAAAAGACAAACGTCGATTTTTGTGTCTTGTAGTTCTAATATAGTATATTTGTTGATACACCAAAAAATGAAATAAGACAATAATAATTTTCATTGATATGTGTATTATTGTAGCTTGGACAATTATTTACCGCTCGTTTGATCAACAATAGATTGTTCGGGCTAACGATAAACTCTGATGATGACCTAATATGGGACATGGTTTTTCTGTGGCTCCACCTGTTGGAAAGATAACTGGCTACGATCCCTCATTAAGGAAGTAAACAGGAGTATCTCTTCAAGGTTCTTCTTGTAGTCGAAATAGGCGAGCCTTTAAAGCACTCTTGAGTGTGAGCACAGTGTCATTGTGTCTAAGATAAATTAACACTTAGCTGGTCCATGGTACGCAAAAGAACGTTTTGCGTATTGTTATGCATATTTGATTTAATTATATCTGATTTAAGATATATTTGTTTCAATTTAATTGTTTTCATTTTTCATTTTTTTATATTGATATTGTATTTTAAATTTATTCACTAGAGATGATACTTTTTCAGAAAATAATTTGTCCTTGATTGTTTGTTTATAAACACCAGGTGCTGATCTAAATCCTGACGTTGATTCAAAATTTGTAGCAACCACGTAAACAAGTTCAATTTTAAGTCATGATGGGACTATGTGTTTAAGATGTAAACAATTTTTTTCCTTAGAGTAAAATGATTGGTTATCGTCAGGGCCACACAAGTACCTAATTTCTACGATCTTCCAGAACAAGATCACATGACCCCCTGTTACGTTTTAGAAGACTATTTAACCTTTGTTTTGGAAACTTATTCTCAGTAGAAGTTGGGCTGTTACACTGGACGTTGTATGTTGTGCTGTTTGGAGTTATTTCAAATTACTTGGATTCAAAAGGATTAATTCTGTTATCTTTCTGGAAAATACGTGTGCTAATGTAAAATTGTTGAATAAGGACAGTCTTTATAAAATATTTTTCAAATTTCAAAACCCGGAGTGATAATTCTTGTTTCTACAAGGAACTGTAGCCTTCAGTACTACATATTACAGCAGACGTCATCGTCTTTCATCTTGGATTTTTCGTCGGGACTCGAACTTGAAATCATTAGATCATTTTGTTATTAGGACTTCAAAAATTTTAATTAGTGGATAATTCTTAAATTATTTTTGGATTTGATTCATAAAACCGTAAGTTCATTTTTTCTTCTTTCAGTTTTGCAATAAGTTTCCAGGGAAATAAATTATTGTACTTTTTCAAAGCTTGTTGTTTTCACTCTCTCTTGTGTTACTGTTTATTCGAGCCTAAACACGTGACATAAGAGTATGACATTGTTTTAACAGTGGGAACAATTAGAAAAAGAGATTCTAGATGGGATGACACATTCGTGAGGTCAGATAGAGACATCGGACTGGAGCCAGTTACATATAGTGTACATGTTTTTTTTTTTTAAATTTAAATTCTCGATATAACGGGCAGCCAGTGTAAGTTACAGAGCAGGGGAAGTGTGCTCAGTTTTTCGTACTCTAAGGGTAAGCGAAGCAGCTGTTTTGAACTTACTGAAGGTTCATTAGTGGATACAGAGACGAACGAGATAGAAATGAATTACAATAGTCCATTCTTGAAAGTATATGAATGAGGGCTTAGAAACAGGGGAGTAGACCTTTAAATCGTTATGTCAAGCGTAGGTTTCTTCAATAGAGGCTTTAAAATGGCAGTTTTGAAAAATGGTAAGAATTCCCCGGATGAGAAAGAAGAATTAATAACATCGGCTAGTGAAGGTAATATGAAATCTAAGCAGTCAAACAGCAGTGATGTGGGATTCAAATCGAGTTCACATGACATTGGGGCACTCTTCATCACAACTGTACATGCAAAATCCATAGAGATAGGTTCAAATGTTGTTAACGTTGTCGTTGATATTCTGTATCACATCCTTTATTTTTCTCTCTTAATCTATGTTGCGTATATATCTCGTTAGCAATGAGTTCTCTCACATTCATGTGTTTAGATATTGCGTTTTCTTTACGTTGTTTTGATATGTGTATATATATGCGTGTGTGTGTGCATATGCATATATGTGTGCATGTATATGTATATATGTGTATATATATGCATATGTATGCGTGTGTGCATATGTGTATGTATATGTAGTATGTGTGTATGTAAATATGTATGAATATATGTATGTGTGTATATATGTATATATGTGTGTATGTATGCATATGTATGCATGTATGTATATATATATATATATATATATATATATATATATATATATATATATATATATATATATATATATATATATATATATATATATATATATATCTAGTGTACTGTAAGTCCATTAATGTCAAGCTATGTACCTATATTTTCTGTATTAACGAAAATTAACTGAATGAAATCTCTTCTGAAGAGGAAGTTAGTCATACATACATACATACATACATACATATCTTGTCGAGCGCTGGCAGCGACACAGTTTTAGGGACAGAGGTAAAATGTAACGATAGACTTAAATATTTTATATTCGGGGCGCTTTTGCCATCAACTAATTTTCCTATTGCAAGTTACTCCGAAACAATAGAACTGAGGGACCACTTTGATATATTCTGTAAAGAAGGCATTCCAATACTCGCCGGAGACTTCAATGATCAGTTAAGTTCACTGTTTAGCTCCAAAGCAAATTGTCTAACATCAAACGCTAGAGGCACTATTCTAGAAAAGTTTCTGAGCGATAAACATTTAGTATCTATTAATAGTCAATCCATTTGTGAAGGGCCTGATTTTACTTTTTCTCAGCCGATGGCAAATCAAAATCTTTGATAGACCATATAATATTGCAAAAAAGTAAATTCGACTTAGTGGTTAAGGCAGAAATAATAGATGATCATCTTTTGAACATTTCAGATCATCATCCTGTAAAAATAGGGTTGGTCACACCTTTTGTACATAATACAACAATGGCTGACGAGCATATCATTCATTCCATAAATTGGAAGAAAGCCTCGGCAGAACAAATATATAGGTATAAGGAAGCAACACGCATGAGGCAGAACCAATGACGAATGTCGATATTGAAATTATTATTCAAGATATGGTAAAGAATTTACATGACGCAACTTCTACGTTTCTGCCCACAAAGAGGTTACACTAACCCCTATTGGAAACTACTAAACGCAAAAAAAATTTCACACGGAAATGCTGCTGAAACGTAGGGTAAGGATTTATAATGGTAAGCCAAGAGGCTGGGAATATATGTCATACGCGAACTATAAGAAAGCGAAGAAATTGTTTGCAAACGAATTATTGAAAGATAAAGAAATGTACGATAGATAACAATTCAGTGAGTTTGAAAAGGCTGCAGAGCTCGATATTTCCACTTTCTATAAGTATATACGGAATAAAAAGAAGCAAACGTGATTACTTTCATGAAATTGAATCAAACGGAAAAATTGTACGCGACCACGACTATATTAGATTGTTATGGGCAAATCATTTTTCCAATTTGTCACTACTTCACAATGCTTATCTGTACGAAGAGAAGCATTGCCAGATGGTCTTAGCAGAGGTTAGAGAAGAGAGCATAGAAACCTATTCCTAATTTGATGAAGTTTTTGATAAAATTCCCACTAAAGAAGAAATAAGTTGTATAATTAGTTTTCTCAATAAAGGTAAGGCATGTGGTCACGACGATATTGTTGCTGTGCATTTACTGTTTGCGGATACTCCAAGCAGTGTACAATTACTTGAAATTATATTCACAAACGTGTGCGAGGCCGAGAAGTGCTCGTACCACTTTAAACAAGGTTTGGCAATACCAGTATTTAAAGGAGGGGAAAAAAACAAATTAGATATGAAATCCCTTGGTGGGCTGCATGCGGCCCGCGGGCCGTAGTTTTCCCACTTCTGTGCTAAAGCGTTCAGCACAGTTTGGCACAACGGGTTATTCTATAACTTGTATAGACGTGGCATCAAAAGGAAGACCTGGCGCATCACGAAAGACTCGTTTGAGAGAGTAACAAGTTCTGTTTTATTTGCGGGCAAGCTGTCAAAACGCTTCGATATTAGGCAGGGTGTAGGACAGGGCTGTATCTTGTCTGCCTGGTTCTATCTTGTAATGATAAATGATTTGATCACGGAATTAGATCACACTTTGCGAGGTCTAAAACTTGTCGATCTCCACCTGCCTTGTGTCTTATTAGCAGATGACACAACTGTAATGTCTAACTCGCATCATTCAATGCAGATAAAAGTTGCACAATCTTGTTTAGTAACACAAAAACGACTGGTATTCCTTCTTTTCTGTACGACAAATCTCCAATTCCGGTAGTCAAAAGTAAGAAGTACGCCGGCATACCTCTAAAATACAACTTAAAACCAAACGACGCGATACAAGAAGCATGCAATAAAGGCAAACGCTTCTTAAACTCTTTTTTATTTTATATTTTATTGGAATCAGGAATGAACCCTCTATCAAGTCTGAAAATTTAGAAAAGAATTATTTTACCCTCGGTCCTATATGGATGTGAACTATGGTCGGGCATCACAAACTCCAACATAGAATAACTTGAGTTATGCCAGAGTTATGCAGCACGACGTATGCAAGCTTTCGATAAATATTCGCCGTCGGAGGCAAAGCGTAATACCTTAGGACTCTGGTCAAAGGAAGCGTACATAGGTAGGATGAAATTGCTCTTTTTCAACTGACTGTGTAAGGGCGATTGGACTTTTATCTGGAAAAAGATTTTCATTATGTGCTTATGTCAGTATCTGACCAACCCGTCAAAACAGAGGGGATTTATACCAGATGCTGACGGAACAACTAGAAAATATGGTATAGGGAGTGTTCTTTTAGACTATGAAGTAGGAGTACAAACAGAAGGAAAAAATTCTTTGGAATCGACATATTATTGATATTATTCAAAACGATGAAGAAACTACCTGGAGAGCAAATTTGAAACTAAGGGGTGATTTAA
Organism: Sinohyriopsis cumingii; assembly: GCA_028554795.2. Classification (NCBI taxonomy): domain Eukaryota; kingdom Metazoa; phylum Mollusca; class Bivalvia; order Unionida; family Unionidae; genus Sinohyriopsis; species Sinohyriopsis cumingii. Next base: position 141,487,940 of record CM068829.1, read on the forward strand.
TTCACTTCAGAAACATTCATTTGGACTTAAAACCAAATAGTACATGGTTTCTTGGGCGTAAATTTCCATCCATGTTAATTCCTTTCTCTGAATTAATGAAACTATATAGCATGCCTGTTGGTAAAGTTATGATATGCAAACTCTGTGGAAAAGAGACTGACGACAGAGCGAAACATCTTATTTTAGGTTGCGAAATGCTACTTGAGGAACTAAATGTTTTCTTTGAGAGAGCGATTGACTATTTAGAGGTGAGAATCGGGGTTAACTTATTCAATGAAGAAGACGAAATATTGCTTGAGACACTTCTTGGAAGTAGGGTTGACTGCATGTCGTCTATTGACTTTGAAGTATGGGATAGACTCATATTGGTGACGGCAAACAGAATATCTTCATTCTACAATAAAATGTATGCCCTGCTAACAACAAACATGTCCAAACATAACATCAACAATAAGTAGTACATTATCATTAACAAAAAATTAAAAGCCAGCTTCTTGTTTTAAAATCCGCAAATTTTGTTGTCTGACAGCTGTATGCAGTGCATATGTATATGTATATATATATGTATGTGTGTATGTGGGTGTATATGTATGTATGTACGTATATATATATATATATATATATATATATATATATATATATATATATATATATATATATATATATATATGTATGTATGTATGTATGTATGTGTGTGTGTGTGTGTGTGTGTATTTGTTTATGTATATTTCCTAGTGATTTATATATGGTTTTATGTATTTATATATCTCATCTTCTAAATGCATTAGTTGATGATGTGTTTCTCTTGCTTGCGTTCTCGTCTATGCTGTGTCTCAAAACCTTACGATATGTATAATCCGTATGTTATTAACCGGATATAATTTTTGTTGAAGCGGCTATGAAGTCAGCTAGGCAGTCCGCCATAGATAAATGCATGCACGCACGCATACGCGCAATATATATATATATATATATATATATATATATATATATATATATATATATATATATATATATATATATATATATATATATATATATATATATATATATATATATATATATATGCATAAACACATGTGTCATGTAGAAAGAACTACATAAATAATTACACTGTCATAAGTTTTTCATTTCCATTTCGTTACTATTTCAATGTTAATGTTAAGCACATAACAATACATATGTATTAACTTTTCGAAATATTATCATCATCAAGCAATTGTTAAAAGATCAATGCCATGCTAAGCCAAATGATTACAGATTTGCATAATTGCAGGTATTGAGATATTTCGTTTTGTCAATACGGTAGCTGACACGGTACTACTGTTGTATTTTGTCACTTTTCTGTTGTATTTCCTGATCTTGTATTATGCTGAATTTGATTAATCTAATGTAATCTCTGTTGAAGAAGAAATAAAGTCAGTCAGTCAGTCAGTCATTCATACATACATACATACATACATACATACTTGCATACATACATACATACATACATACATACATACATACATACATACATACATATGATAAAATAGATACTTCCATATATGTCATAATAGCAGAAAACTGCGGAATGATCAATTTTGGTTTGATGTGGGTATTTATCTAAGAAGCATTTTAATCACTTTATGAAGACTTGCACTACCAAAAATATACGTGTATTAATTTTATAAGAGTATATGGAATTGTCAGACAATGATATCTTCATGGTAAGTCGGTTCTCTCAGTTGTGTTTATCGTAAATGTACACAACCTCACCTTATACGTTATAACAGTACTGTTTTCAGAAGTAAGTAATAACTGTAGAATGGAACCAGTCCAGTTTTAAAAAGTACATAACAACCGTATAGCGGAACCTTTGCAAGTGAAGATAAATGTAACTATGATATGACGTCACGCGACGTTGTCACGTTAATAAAGTGTTGAAGGGAACTAGTAGCAGCGTGCGGCTTTGATTTGCAGTCGAGATATGAAGACAAAAAGATTCCAAACGTTGTCAAATTTGCGTCATGGCATACGACATAATGCGTGCTGTTTTCTCCAAAGAAGGAGACAATCAGAAGAAATGAAAATGGCAGTAAGTTATATTCTCAGATATTTCGATAAGATCAACTGAAAAGCGAGGTTTTCCTATCAATTGAATCTAGCTCAAATCTTCGTCATTAATAATAATAATAATAATAATAATAATAATAATGAGGACTTTGTATAGCGCCTAATCTTTAGAAGCTCTAAGCGCTTTACACCATTAGACAACACCTATAAGATAAAAAAAACATATAATGATATGATTATAAAAACAAATAGCATGAAATTAGAAAACATTAAAAAACATGCTGAGAATATTTAAGGTAGGAAACATTATTAGGTCTTTAAGTTTGTTCTTGCAGTCGAAATAAGTGAATTTTGAGAGCCCTCTTGAATGTGATCACCGTGTCTTTGTGTCTAAGTTCAGTGGGCAATTCATACCACGTTGCTGGGCCCTGGTATGCAAAAGAACGCTGTCCATATGACTTTGTTTTCACTTTATACTTTACTTTAAAACCCGCAATGTACCATTCTGAAGTCTCCTGCACTGTCAAGTAAGACGTAAATAGAGGTATCGAACTGAGATTTCTCTTTTTGGTGTTCTGAAATGGCTGTAGATATATCACATGACATAAATAGTTGTAGAACGAATTGTTCCTCATTATTAGATGGAAACTTTTTATATTATGTTCTTAAAATAAAAATATAGGAATTTTGTATGTAAGAAATGCATCTGTTGTAGCACGTAAGTTTGCCAGTATAAATTTAGAATGAATTTATTAGTTCTTTGGAAATCAAGACAAATATTCTCACTTTTACTTTCTTTTATGCAGTATTTATCTGATTCTCATGCTCGATTTTAATAAGAAATTAGCAGATTTTGAATTCATTGAATAATTTATAAAATTAAAAAGTGATTTCAAAATAGTATATTATTGTTGCAAACTAAAACCCGTTGATAATTCTCAACAGCCTTTTGAATATTTCCACTGATGAATAGCTTGTTCGCTTTCATTTTATTCAAGCAAGCATATAATTGCATATCATCATATAATCAATAAATATATTTATTGCCACTAAATACAATAAATAATTAAAGAACATTTTGAATTTTTATTTGGGTATACTGTGCATTAAGTATACTTCTAAACTCTCAAGAATCATATTTGAACTTTCATGCAACGTTTTGATTTTGAAAGAATTTTCAGTACTGTCACCTGAGTATTTCCAGACTATTTTATATTTTCCAGACTGCACTGTAAATATTTCATTATATATCAGAGATTCGATGCATAGTGAACACAATTCTAACATAAAGGTAGGTTAGGAAAAATGCCGCATGTAATTCATGGTGTGTACGATATGCGAAATGCTAAATAACACAGATCGCTTTACAACAGGCTACATTGCTGCATACCATGATTTTAAAAAGAATAACAATATTCAGAGGATTATACATTTGGTTCTAAACCAGTCAACCAGTCTTACACGTAGTTCTCGATAATCGAATATTACTACTATAAATGCAACGTAGATGTACGAACCAAACCTTAATTACTGCAGTGTCTGACACATGCACCTGTAATCGTAACATATACACACGTGTTTCGTCCTTTGAGCTTGAAGATGATAATGTTATTACTAACTGATTTGATTTCTGTGAGCATGTGAAAATGGCTGATCAGTCCAATTTCTGTTCGGAACTGTATATGGCACACTTGACAGGAGATTCCGCTTTGGGTTTGTTTTTATCAAAAGAGGATGTGTTGCAGCTTTTAGATTTATGCTGCTCGCGCTTCTGCACTGTCTCTCCAATTATCTTCCGTCCAACGCATGTAGCTCCAGTATCGATGAGATTCAGCCAGGTGGAGAGATCCTGTGTGAGATCTTTCCAAGACTCATGGTCAATGTAGAAATGTTTCAGGATGACTTGATGAAATCTTTGAAGCCTTTTTTTTCCTTGACCATCCTCGGATCGGTTTGGGTCCGTCAACTCGCTGTAGACGATTTTTCTTGGCAGTCGCTCGTCTGACCACTCAGTGACGTGGACTGACCATTTCACCTGTGATTTCAACAGCAGGGTGTTGATATTTAGAATGCCTTCCCGTGTGAGAACCTTAGTGCATGGGATCCTATCCTACCATCTTATTCTCACCAGTTTCCTCATGCAGCCCATGAGAACTCGATTCATGTTCTTGACATGGCGTCTGTACTCTGTCCAGCTTTCCCCTGCATGCAGGTGGGCAACATAGTAGCTTTTTAGACCTTGAATTTTGTTTGTAGACTGATCCATTTGCGTTCTCACACATTTTCACGTGGTCTGCCAAAGACCACACTTGCTTTAGAAATTCTGACGTTGGTTTCATCATCGATATGAACCGCACGTGACAGTGCCCCGCTGAGATAGGTGAACCTGCCATTTACTCTGATGGTAGATTGTACGTAAGGCTTTCCTGGTGCAGGTTAATGCATCATCTATGTATGTTCCATATTAATTGTGAGACCAAAACTGTCACAAGCTTCAAGAGGCATGGTCCATACTGTGTTCTGTCAGACTCAGATTTTGCATTCAGGGAACAGGTGTCAGCAAATAGGAGATCACCAACGGTCACTTCTGTAACTTTGCCTTCGAATGTAGACTCCTCCGATTGAAAGGCTTGCCATCAGTCGGTATCTAAAGTCTGTCACATTATCATGGTTACGGAAGGCATGACAGAGAACATCATAATCAAACATATTGGGTCAACATACAGTCCTGCCTGACTTCATTGGTGACTGAATATTTTAGATGCCTCTCCGTGGTCCACGACACATACATACATACATACCTGTTCGTACTCACGCACATACATACATACATACATACATACATACATACATACATACATTCGTACGTTCATACATACATACATACATAGTGCCGAGTGTTCTAAGGGGCTCACCTTTTCTGATCACTGCTCTTTCACCTCTGTCCGCTACCGTTTCAAGGTTTGGGCTCGGTCAATGTCGGTAGATGAGGAAGCGAATTTCCGTCGTGCAGTTAACTGTTGAATTCAAGATAATTTGTTACCAAATTAAAGATGCATACGGAGTTGAAATAGTATATCATGAAAATAATTACATCCTAGCAATGTTGTTTGAATTGCCCAGAACGTCAATGTATTCGTATAGATTTCACGGGGGACAATTTATTTAACTTACAGCAATATGTTACTGCGAAGCGAATTCTTTCCCTTTTGTATTATAATGAACATTTTAGGCCTTTTGTCAGTGATATTTAGAGCTTCGAATGTATATCGGAAATTTCTAAAGATGTGCATGAATGTCTAGATTCATGATTTATTTATGGATATGAATTTAATTTAGGTATGCAAAGATGTAAAGTTATAAAGTATGCCATAAGAAAATATTATGTTAATTTACTCAAATATCTGCTTTGAGTAGTATTTTATTGAATGTTTAAATTTTTTGCATTAAACTATTGGTGTTAAGTAACCATTTCCCACTTCTTAATTGAATCCTGATTATAACAAGCTTCCACTGAGACAGTGAAGGGTATTGGTGATGAGGGAACTAGCCTTTAGTAGCGTTAGTCTATGACTATATGACCTTGATCAGCTTATACATTACATTAGACTACGAGGTAATTAATTATTCTAGTTGGCAAGGGTTTCCTGAGAGGCTGAAAATCTCTGTACCATATAACCTGAATATTTGAGATTTATAATCACTTGCTTTCTGATGGCTAATTTGGTGGGCTGCATCATGGGTTTGACATAATGTATGATCGAGGTTGGAGTAGCGATCAAACGGGCATAGGTCTAGCTATTGGTTTTAATTTAGATACTCTGATTCGACGAATACATCTGATAGGCCGGAGCCGACAGGATCAATTGTAGAAGTTTAAGGTACAGATTTTGACCCTGCAAGAACGTCCTGATGGTAATCAGGAGCATTTGAGTCACTAATGACTTGTAGCTATAATGATTATACAGAATGGGTTCATGTAAGATGCTATTTATTAGTAATCACAGGTAAAATGTGGAAGCTTGGATAAATTAGCCCACCTGTTAGTAGCATGTTGCCAATAATATACAATTTAATTACATAGTGTTGGATAAACGATGGTGTTCAGTATTCACGCGATTTTCCCTGCAAATATCGCGTATACTTTTACCTTCGGTTTGTATCAGAAAATAAAATAAAATGGAAAGCAGACGATTCATCTCATCTCACCTTTACTACTTTCTTTCTTCCTCTTTCTTGTTGTCGTTGTCTTTCTTTCTTTATCTATATTTCGTTATCATATTCCTCTTTATTTCTTCCTTCATCCGCCTTTCATCCCTGTCAGTTCATTCTACCTTTCATCATTTTTTCTTCATTCATTAGTTCTTCTTTGCTCATTCCTTCATTAATACATTTGTTCTGTCTTTCTGTCAACCTTTATTACTACCTTCCCTCGTCGTTATATCATATCAAGTTTCATTATATCCTCATGACATTTATCATTAACAACGTAAAATAAACGCAAAGAGAAACACATTGTTCCAGCAGAAGCGTTTAGTTCAAAATGGATATTTTCTATAAGTATAACGCCCATAGCTCCAATTATGGCTTCAAGTTCAATTTCTCGATGCAATTTTTAAATAGCAACTCACAGACTCTAATCTTTTTCATGCGCTACCTCCACTGTTCGCTGTGAAAAATAGACATGCATGTAAATATTGGTTACAAATTTGCGGACAATTAATTTGTTATTCCTTGAACTCCTTTTCTCCGAAAACTTATTTTTTTTCCTCCGCATTTAAATAATTTTTCAATATTGTTCATCTTTCTTCTCCACTTCATGTCTCATATGTTCTTTATTTAACCTATAACTTAGTCCTAATTTCATTACAATTTAGGCAAATATTTAATGTTTGTTGATTTATTGTTTTACCGTTAGTTTTAAATTATAATTATATTTGTTTTATGTCGAAATTTAGCTAAATTAGATTAAACTGAAGCTGAATCATCTTGCTATACTGAAGGAAAGTGTGGTTTTTATAAAATTCGTTTTAGCCCAAAGATCTATACCACGCCAAGAACAAAAACATACTAACCACATGACCACGTACAGACGTAACTAGTAAATGACGTCATGAGACGACGTCTCATAGATACCGTATTATCCTCACCTTGTATCACAGTGTAGTCATGTTTAACTGACTAGGTATCGAAAAATGAAGACAAAACGAGTTCAAGCGCCATCTGATCTGTGGTACAGCTTACGATATAATGTGTGCTGGTTTGTCCACAGACCTGTAGAAATGGAAATGGAAGTAAGTTTTAATATCTAATATTCTGACAAAATCAAAGGAATATGGGGGTTGAAGAGTGGGTACGGAGCAGATCCATTGAGACTACGTCCTGAACAAAACGACAAAACGTAATTCGAGACAGTTAAGACAATCTGCGACTTTCGGTTGATGCAAATTACGTTAACATTTAATCTGGCAGTGACTATGATGGATAGACTGTTTTCACCCTCTTATAGCGAAGCTAATAAAAACCTTTGTTTATTTACAATCACTAATTTCTTTAATTGCTCCATCCACACACACAAAACGTCAAATACAAACGAACAGCTGTGTGCATGTTATTGAATGCAACAAAGCCAACAAGTAAAATATTCCATAGTTCTATGCATGTTGCATTAATACTGTGATTGGTAAAATAATGTATATTTCTGGTGTATGAAAATTTCCTTTTTTAACTTTCCATGAAATCTCATGTTTTTTTCTTCAAAGTAAACGTGAAGCTTGAATTTATATTTTGTATGTTTATAAAATATTTGCAAGAACATAACTTGTTTCAAGACTGAGGGTTAATGTTTTCCCCGCCAGTTTCAGCCAATGTAAAACTTCTCCGGATGTTCACCCTCATAAAAATTTATTAATCGTTATGGTTGTTACACAAAACAGATTGTTTAATTTCATAAACCAAAGTAAAATCTTTCTCAAAGCTATGTAAGGATGCTCTCATGATAGACAAGGAAGTTAAAAAACTATACTTCATGGCAGCCAAGCATATAAATGTACAACATTTGAATGTTCTTTAAGGTGTCGTTCTACAGTTTCATATTTTGCAAAGGTACGGATTTTTACAGCAAATTAAAATTATCAAGATTTCCTCATTGATTATCCTGGCTGTTTAAAAAAGACACTGTTTATATTAGATATTGTTAAATGAACTAAAAATTCCCTTTATTTTGATGTAATGTATGACTAATGGGTGTAGTTGGATTATAGATTACACAATTTGGCCTTACATAAATAAGGAATTGTAAAAAACAACCCCCACCAAAACGAAAACCCACCTGCTAGATCGGCAGGGTTATTTTAACTTCCTGAATTTAGAAGTTAAATTATAAAATAAAACCAGCCGATATATTTATTACTTTTTATATATAATTTATAATTCATTAATTACACTTTCAGAAGAGGGTATTGCTTACTATGCAAATAACTGCTGTTCCCTATTTTAATAACTGTTGAATATAGCGTATTTAGACTAATTCAGGGTAGTGTTGTTTAGATTTGTTTTGGTAGAGGCCATTTGGGTTAGTTGTTTGCTTAGAGCATGTAGAATTTCCACAAGTATAGAATGTAAAGAAATTTCAGCCACAGTACATGAAAATAGTATAGAGGCATGCTAACATTCTCTCCATTGTGCATATTGATATTGCAAACATCTATAACCTTACACCTCTAGCTCTCTCGGAATGTCTGTAGAGGTTCCGCCGTATTTCGTTGGAAAATATGAAGAATCATCGTAAAAGCTAGCATAACACAGCCTTGTACGAGCATGAGCAACAAAACAAGTTTTCAACTAAAATGAGAAATTTTGACGTTTACAAACAGATCACCACACATAATCGTATGTCCCAATTCATATGGCTGGAATATGTAAAAGGAAATTATACACTTTAATATCTGCACTATTACCGTAGAACGACATTTTGTATCTTTATATTTCAGGCTATACCTATAGGAAATAATCCAGATGTCTCTTTTCGACCAGAATCATCTGTAGAAACCAGATGTCTGAGAGAAATGTGTGGAGACGGAAGTGCTTTTATGGGGCTGGATGATCAAAGCCTTCTGGCCAGGCTGACAGAGAAGGATGACAACGGTTATATGGATGTGTATCTGGATCTGAAAATTCCTCGATCAAGTGACTCTTTCGGATCTGATGGACAAAACATTGATACCATTCAACAGGTCAAGGGCGAGGAATTCAGCTATATCTCTTCAAAGGAGTTGTATCCTCAAATTATGGTACAAACAACATTTTTGGAGCTACAAACCGTGATGGAGCAAGCAGCACCCATGGAAAAACGAACCATCACAGTGACAGCAGCATCGAGTCTGTTTCCTCCAGAATCTTTAGAGGATACAACAACTATGATGACCTCATCAGCATCTTCCACACCAATCATTACCACAATAGCATCGCCAATAACAATGGTGTCGGCAATGCAAACGACCACAAGCATGATGCCCACAACATCAGTGACAAGAGATATTACTGTGGCACCACCTGTCTATGTTGTGTCCACAATGGTGTCCAGAACAACTAGTGTGACACCGACTGCCATGCAAGGCGTAATTAAGGAGCGCGGTGACCAGTGCAAGTTGAAAAAGATGGACAAGCTCAAAGTGAACACTTATATCTGGACAAATGCTGTTGACTTCAATCGTAAGGTAATATGAACTGGAATAAATTCACATTAATTCCGAGATTTAACTTACAATCTGCTACTTTAGTAAATAATTGTAAAGTATCGAAGTTTTAATTCACCATGTTCTCCGAAATGTTTTCCTTTGTCTGTTGCTTTTACGTTCATGGTCCAAAAAGTGACATCTTTCCCTATAACGTCCATAACTGGTTCTGATTTACATACATGTCGTGCCTAAAAGATTTTTGCACTCTCTTTCTCCTATAAAAGATACTCAAGTATTATTAGATACGTTAGCGTTCAAGGTAGTAGCTACCGCAAGGAAAGGAAAATACTATCTTATTCTGTTACAGGGTGCTTTTGGCGTATCAAACGTCCACCTACGAGCCTTCAAGGGTAAACCCGGCGTTCCTGAAGTGAAATATATTTCCACACTGAACTCGGCATATCTGGGAGAGTAAGTATTATACGGTATCAAAAGTTCTTTAATTGTACGACGGTCGATTTCTGGTCGGACATGTCTAGTGTAACAGATTCTGGTGACCAAAGGCAAGTTCGAAGTCTATCTTTAGCTGGCATGTTGGGATATGTGTTATCAGGTGCAATATTGATTAATAATGTAATATGCTGCATGTAGTCTCAGGTAGATAGATCGTTATCACAATGGGAGTGATAGTAAATTTTCAAAAGCGAATAACTTGGTTAATGGCTAGAAATGCTGGACATAAAAAAACAGCGCTACTATATGTATGTGTATAATGAAAGAAAGAATGTACGTGATTTAAAACAATCAAGATGAGTGAAAACAAATCAAGATTACAACGAGAGACAGACAAAGAAAGAATTAGTTTTACTTAAATCGATTCAGTGAAGAAATGGACATGATGGAAATTGAAAATTAACTAGATTTTTTGTGTTATCTTGTAAATAAACAATGAATAAATATAAGAAATTTAAAAAATCACAAGCAACCAATCAACAACATCAAAAATTATTTGCCAATAACCTGCGAATTAAATCTAGACAAATATACAGTAAAGTTCTACCTATTTAGTTTGATACACTTCGGTAACATTTTGCATGTATAAATTTTGGAATCCCATTCGAACATAATATGAATACGTTAAAGAAAATATTGATGTAATATTGCCAGGTCAACCTATGTTGGAGTGTTAGAAAGTTTGGCAATTGCAAGTTCATTTTCTTTAAAAGGGTGAGATATTGGCAGTTTTCTTTCGACAGCTGAAAGTTATAAAGAAGCAATGAACTTTCCATGCCAAACTGTCAGAAAGTTGTCCTTAAATGCTATATACATTTCCATCTGAACCCTAACTACAATGTTTTCACTTCTCGCCTTGCCTTCAAAATGATCCAAAGCACGTGACAGATAGATGTAGAACAATCTTGTTCAAATAACACCATAGAACGGTCCAATGCACGTGTTGAAAATGACGTGTTGATGATCTGGAAATAACACAACTATGACCGTGTTAGCAGTCAAAAGATTAAGTATGAAAATAATGATGAAACCATTTGTATTACCAATTAAATAGTCCACAAGGGACGATTAAGGGAGATAATTTATCCTGACTAGAAAACAACCTGTTTAAACATAACAAATTAGAAAAGTAAATAACTATGTAGTTCTATTTTCCAAGATGATCCTGGAGATAAATGCATGCTTTAACTTTATTATTATCATCTGCCGACATTACCTAGATAAATGTACGAAATGAATTAGGCTTTATAAAATAATGACCTAAACTTTATATATCCTAATAGATACTGCAGTATTTATTTTAAAAAATGGGGACTTGGAAACACGCGTATAAGGGACATATATGTGACTTTTGTAAAGAAGAAGTGTTGATTATATAAAAATCGGAAAGAATGCCTCCCTCGTACAATAAAATGTTATTACATCGTGAGATATATCTGGTTTCATGCTAATGCATACATGAGAATGTCTCGGCCATACTATAAATCAGTTGAACGATATTACGATATTATCACGATATATGTGGGTTCATACCCGCGAACGCATATATTGCATTCAATGATATTCTGCCAGTCTACAATTTTTAAGAATAAATTTTAAAATAAAAGATCTATCTGAAAAGTAATTTTTGAGCACTTAAAAAACTAGAATCGTGTACGAGTTAAAGAATGTGATAATAGCTGTAAAGCCTCCCCTCAACATATTAAGTCCTTTTTCTCTCCAAAATATTGATTTCTTCCATTTATTTTGACTCAGCTCTCTCTTTATCTCTCTCTCTCTCTCTCTCTCACTGTCCGTATGTCTCAATGCATTACTGCATTACTGGCGTTCAAAGTGCATTCATTTTACCTTACATTTTTTTTTCAGATTTGCAGGAAGCTATCAGTGTAGTGGTCAAACGTTGAGATGGGTTATTAAGAATGACTGGCCAAATGGATCCTTGAATACATGGCTGGATAAAGATCCAAACAGGTAAAACAGAATCCTTTATTAACATATATTTAAGTGACGTCAATTTCACAGGTTTCCACAACCTGTTTTGAATAGTCTTGGTGACTGGAATGTTTGAGTAGGTAAATGGAGGAATTGTCTGGGGAAACACTCAGATAAGACTCTGCTGGAGCCGGTGATCGAGCCATAGACCGCAGAATAAAATATACAGTGTGTAATCTTCGCTTTATAAAGGTAGTTATATAGAAAGCTCTCATCCTACACGTTCACATCGTTTTTATGATAGCATTACACAGACACGTTCATTTTGTCTTTATAGCATCAGATTATATATATATATATATATATATATATATATATATATATATATATATATATATATATATATATATATATATGTAATGCTCTAGTGTAGAATAAATGCTTGGTACCAATTTTATTTTGATAGAAAAATCGTCGATGAGAATGCAGCCCGTTACATAACAATCCGACTTCTAGAAGCGGTGCAGTATCTTCACAGCAAAGGCTTTTACCATGGCAATATCCATCCTAAAAACATTTACATCAACGACAAAGGGCAGTCAGTGCTGGTAAGATGTTTGTGTGTGTGTGTGTGAGAGAGAGAGAGAGAGAGAGAGAGAGAGAGAGAGAGAGAGAGAGAAAGAAAGAGAGAGAGATATGATATATCGTGCATGGAAAGCTAAAGACAGGCGGATTACCTAACTGAAAGATTACCCAAACCATAAAACTTGATTTGTATGTGTTTAGACGTATGAATCATAAAGTTAAATATTTTTTATTCCGCCTTTTAATTGGCTGACATTTACTTGATACCTTTCTCTGGGTTGTTAGTGCAAGACTCATTGAAAGAAAAATTGAAAGCTTGAGGATAATTCTTATGTCGCAGATTATTTAAAGCGTGCCGACGACAGTGTAAACAATACGAGGCCTTTTCCATATTACAGGGCGGTCTCCGTGCGGCCATTAAGTACAACGGCATGCGGAGTTTACGTGCAGGCAAAGAGTACGACTTCAAGTTCTTCTCCCCAGAACTTGTTACAGGACCTTACATGCACAGATCCAGTGATATTTTCTCCGTGGGAAGTGTGGCGTTCTTTGTCATTTCTGGAAGGTACAATATTATTAGCTTGCAGCTCATCTTTTATCACAGTATATGTCATCTTTTATCACAGTATATGTCATATTTAATCATAGTATGTCATCTTTTATCACAGTATATGTCATCTTTTATCACAGTATATGTCATCTTTTATCACAGTATATGTCATCTTTTATCACAGTATATGTCATCTTTTATCCCAGTATATGTCATCTTTTATCACAGTATATGTCATTTTTTATCATAGTATATGTCATCTTTTATCACAGTATATGTCATCTTTTATCACAGTATATGTCATCTTTAATCATAGTATATGTCATCTTTTATCATATTATATGTCGTATTTTATCACAGTATGTCATCTTTTATCACAGACCCTGCTGCGCATATATTGGCTACGTCTCATGATGTTTCACCTTTATCAGAATATATCAGTTATTACTGATCACATATTGCCGGGTCGTGTATTCTAAAGCGCTCGTCTAAACCAATCACTGCCATCTCAGACCTTCTTGTACACCAGTCACCTACAGCTGACACTGTCTTGACTGTTTCTTTGCTTGTTGTTCACTTTATCACAATATCTAGATCCTTACTTAGCACCAATTTCGCAGCTGACGCTGTTTCATCTTTATCACAATATATCAGTCCTAATTGTGGTACACATAGCCTACAGCTGACACCGTCCTGACTGAACATGTAGCTCATCTTTATCACAATATATCAGTCCTAATTTCACACAGAGCCTACAGCTGACACTGTCCTGACTGAACATGTAGCTCATCTTTATCACACTACATCAGTCCTAATTGTGGCACACATAGCCTACAGCTGACACCGTCCTGACTGAATATGTAGCTCATCTTTATCACAATGTATCAGTCCTAATTTTGGCACACATAGCCTACAGCTGACACCGTCCTGACTGAACTTGTAGCTCATCTTTATCACAATATATCAGTCCTAATTTTGGCACACATAGCCTACAGCTGACACCGTCCTGACTGAACATGTAGCTCATCTGTATCACAATATGCAGATCCTTACTGATCACACATCCTACAGCTGACATTGTCTCATGGACAGAATATATCGATCTTTAACGAGCACATATAGCCTACAGCCGACAAATTTTCATCTTCAAAATATATGTCTTTATCGAACAATTATTTCATCTTTATCAAAATATGTTAATCCTTACTGAGGACATCTAAACTACATCGGACACTGTAGTTACTGGAATCTAATTACGGCCATATTTGTTTTCCTGAATTATTAGAGTCAATCCGTCATGGAGAACATTGTCATCCGCCATCTTACTAGGGGAAAATCATCGAATGCTCGACTGTTAGCTGAAGTGGTTTGATTTGTTATTCTTACATCGTTGTTGTCATATTCAGTGCTTAGAAAGAGGACAGTATGCTCTGTCAGTGATTTCTTTCTTATCTGCGGATGGTTATTGACACAGGATTTTGTGTCTTTGGATTATATTGTTGTTGTTGTTGTTGGGTTTAACACCATTTTTTCAGCACACGATAGGCTTTGTATGGCGGCCAGTATTAATGGTGGAGGAAGAACCCGGGAAATCCCCGGGAAGAACCACCGACCCACGAGAAGCTACTGGCAAGCTTTCTCACATACCCACATTGGCCGAATCCTGGACTCGAACCCACGCAGACAGAGGTGAGATGGCAGTGATCCGTAACGGAGAGCGCTTTAGACCACTCGGCCACTCGTGGTCACTGGACTATATTCAGATCTTTGATTATTAAAAATACATGCTTATCCTAGCAAATTCATGATATGATTAAGAAAAAAATCAACGTTCTTTTCCATCCGCTTTATAGAAGAAATCAATTAATTTTAAAGAGACACAAGAAAATAAATAAATAAATAAATAAATAAATAAATAAATAAATAAATAAATAAATAAAGGTTTGAAGTATGACCCTCATCAAACTTGACGTATATATTATCTACCCATTATGCGGATGTGACGCATCACTATATATTGCTAATGTAGATATCATAGTGTATGGAATTTGCGACAGGTCATGAAAATAATAATGATCCGAGGGACATTTAAGTAAATCAAACTCCGGGAGACAGCCTGGTTCAAATATAACTATTTGTCTCCTAACACAGTAATTTACCGTTTTCTACTATATATTTACTGCTCTTTTATTTTAGATAATACATCAAAAAATGAAAGGTTAAAGTAGGATATTTTTGCAGTTCAAATGCATGTATCCTGTGTAAGGGGACGGCATTTTTATTACAATGTTCATCTTCTTTACTCTATCCGCTCTTTATCCGCTGGTTCCCTAAATTATATGTCTAAATCGGTTTTTTCAACGTTAAAACTAATTTGTCATGATCCATCTCGTGTAATAAGTTGGAAAAGCGAGCAGTAAGACCTACTTGGTAAACTCTTCATAATGCTTCTAGGTTTGACACAAAATTATCGGTAGGTTGGTACCCATTTCATGTGACTTTCTTCATTTTGAAACTTAAAACATGGAAACATTAAACGTTTTTGTCTGATCTTTCATGTCGAACAGTAGATGAATGATTTTCTTCTGGATTCTAAGATCACTCCATTTGAAAGCAAAATGAGACTTAACAACGTTTAAACTTCATTAGGTAATGTCCATTGAGTTATTCGATTGTACACGGAAGCAGAAAATCGCCAAGTAACGTTCGATAAAACTACGGCAACGACAACAACTATGACAGCAACAACAACAATAACAACAGCTGCTACCACTACTACTACTACATTGTTCTTGCAGGTACCCTTTCCGAACAAAAGAAGACCTTATCAGCCAGGAATATGAACCAGAATACAGTTTGGATTTCAGCCTGCGTGCTGAGATGTTTCTCTACCAATGTTTGGAGTGAGTAGATATATTTTAAAATAAATATTTATTATAGCTTTTGAAGAAAAAAACAAGAAAACAAAACAAACAAACCAAACCAAAAACAAAAAGCCACGAAAAAAGCAAAAAACGAAGTGTAATACTTGGGCGGTAGAAATACGATTTAACCTGCTGTGCTGTAAATATTTGAGTGTGCATTCAACTGATTATAGGAAACTCTAACGAAAATAGTTTAAAATAATATCTCACAACTGATGAAAAAGTTAGTCTTAATCATAGTCCAGCAATAAAAGTCGGATTTGTAATCATCTTTATCTCAATCAACAAAGTATTACCAATTTAGTACCCCTATGATTCTATTTTTATTATTTTAATATATATATATATATATATATATATATATATATATATATATATATATATATATATATATATATATATATATATAGAGAGAGAGAGAGAGAGAGAGAGAGAGAGAGAGAGAGAGAGAGAACGAATTAAAAATTCTCTAACCTACATGATATTATATATATATATATATATATATATATATATATATATATATATATATATATATATATATATATATATATATATATATATATATATATATATATATATATATATATATATATATATATTGCTTAACATTAAATGGATAAATACATTAAGACGACGAAGTAAGCTAGATCAGAATAAGACAAGCTAGGCAGATATCAGACATGAAGGGATGTGTAAAGCCTCGTATGAATTAACACCGAGTTGCATTGCTGATCAAACTTAAAATTACAAAGACGATTCTTCAACAAACACTATCATCTACAGACCACCACTGGTTCTTTTGCAAATGTATGACTTCAACAGCTGTATGATTTCAACAACTGTATGATTTCAACAACTGTATGATATCAACAACTGTATGACTTCAACAACTGTATGACTTCAACAACTGTATGATATCAACAACTGTATGACTTCAACAACTGTATGACTTCAACAACTGTATGATATCAACAACTGTATGACTTCAACAACTGTATGACTTCAACAGCTGTATGATTTCAACAACTGTATGACTTCAACAACTGTATGACTTCAACAACTCTAATGTCCTTGTCATATATTTCTCTTTTACAGGAAAAGACCTGAGAACAGATTAAAACTGGGTCCCTACCTGAACAATGTCTATAGAGACCGGTAAGTGTAACTATTTTCTGACGTTTAATTTCTGTTGCGTGAAATAAAATACTTATTATAAATACAATTTAGTTTTGTTTCAAATGCTTAAATGCACATTATTCAATTAAATAAAATAATTTCACTGTCACCAAATCGCTCTAGATATAGAGGAAACATTGAACTCAGATGCTATTGATGTTACATTTACTACACATATTCTCTACAATAATTTCCTAATTCATTGAGGGAGCCGCGATATCGAAGTCGGCAGAGTTTATGACATGTAATTCATCTGTCGTTGGTTCGAGACCAGTCAGTGTCAAACCAGATCAGCCGCCTCTTTATATCCATGTGAAAGGCTCTCAGCTCCCATTTCTCAGCCTGATATAACCAATAATTTATCGAAAGTGATATTAAAAATTAAAATACCCAACCAGTTTCAATGAAATATGTAAATTGAAGTCTTCATGTACGGGTCATCCCGGATTGGATGCGTCAGTGTAACCTTGGCAAAGGCACCTGGCTTTCATTTGCTCGACAAGTTATAGTCAATAGTGTGTTAAAAATGTCGTCAAAACACAAACAGGAAACAAATTGTGTCTTTGTCTTACAAGATAAGAAGGGTAACTGCAAGGTTACAGTTTATATCAAAGATCCTGGAATTACTTCCCTTAGACAATCATAGAACGAAAAATCGGAATATATATATAAAGATCGCGTTGATAAAGAAATTAGGTAAATTGAATAAAAGTAATAGAGATGAAAGGAATAATGGATATTTTTCGATGTGATGCATGTTTAATTAATGTAATTATGACGTTTGATGCTGGTGGTGGTTATGGTGAACGATTATTATTATTATTATTGTGTTTATTATTATTATTATTATTATTTTTATTAGCTGGTTCGCCACTATGGAAGAGGACGACGTCACAAATCAATCTAGTCCTTCGCCTCTCATTCAAACAGTAAGTAGTATTTATATTTTCTTTCTGGTCAAATATTTGTATAAAAAAATTACTTTCATCATTAACACAAAAAAGGACTGAAAAATCAAAAAATGATATATTGGAATAAATATGAAACTTATTTATATTTATTGGTGATGTTTTGTTCCTATACAAGCATGGATTCATAGAGAATATTTTATTTCCCTGCATTAATACCTGATGTATAGTACGAAACCCCTCATATTTCGAAGTTAATGCCTGTTATAGTTCATCGTGTAGTACCCCTCTCCCTGTAAACCTCTGATATTTTAACGAAGGGGGTGGGGAACAAATGTCCTTTACACATTCTCATTGTTGTAAACTTTACCATAATTAAATAATCAGAAGCAGAAATATTTGAAAAACTTTTTTCACCGAAGAAGTTATTGTTGTTACAAAACGACGAAATAACAAGTCGTCGATGTTCTTCTTTGATACTAATTGTGTCAGACGGCGGTAACAACGACGGCAGTGACAAAAATGAAGGTGATTAAGAAGCGAAGAACCATTATAATCGTTGTCGTCACCATTATTATTATTATTATTATTATTGCAGATGGAAAAAATGAAGATGGAATTGCTCTAGATATGACATTAAGAGAGTCCAATCCAGCAAAACAACAACGGAATATTTTTATTTCCTCAGTCCCGATATTATGTACAGTCAGCTTCTTTCTTTTGATTTTAGACATTTTCCACCAATTGGCAATATGTATATAAATATGCCTATACAAATGCCAAGAGTGCTAAATATATTAATTTGTGTTGTAGAAGTCTAGGAGATTTTGTCTTTTTGTCTGTTAATCACTACTGAAATAAAATAATTCGATATAACCAAGACAATGCATTCGCTTACTTTTATCAGTGTGTTTGATTTAAAATACGGACGGAGATATGCACGTGTGCTAGCTGGTTGATTGATTGACTGATTGACTGATTGATTGATTCATTTATATATTTATTTCCTCAGAATGTTACGAAGTGTTCAGTCAATAGTATAGAGAATGCAACACAAATGGAAGGTAACTGTAATTAACGGTGAGAAATAGCATACATTTACAAATCATCCTAATAAATAAACGCATGTACGGTAAACGTTCACCATGAAAGAAAGATCGGAAAATTAACTTCATATATAGTCAGGTAATAATTTGTGTTCGAAACGTTTTCTTCACATGACCAAAATAGGATTACAGTACTCAGCTGGCACGCATTTGGAAAGTAGCTTTCAAGATTTTCTGCTTGAGGGAAATGGGAAAAAAATCTGAAATTTAATGAAATGATTAGCATTACTAAATTTTCAACGGTTGGCAACGCACATGGTTGGCAACGCACATGGTTAGCAACGCACATGGTTGGCAACACACAAGGAAGTAAAAAGAAATCTCATTGGCATTATACGTAAACACATTACAAACGTATTTATTACAAAATCCTTTATCAAACACAGTCACCGGTTACATATAAAAATATTGGTATGATGTAATAACTACCAAAAAGAATTAACAAATCAATGGTTTTCATTTCTAAAAGAGTATTTATCAAATCAGCATTGGACAACGACTCGAGGTGTCTGTAACGTTTTTTTTTCATACATTACCAACTTCCTACGTTTTCATACAGTACTAAACGTCCTACATTTCCGCACATACAAAATGTGCATACGTGTTCAAACAGTACTGGAGTTCCTACGTGGTCTTACAGTACTACAGATCCTATGTGTTTTTCATATAGTACCAGATTAAAATTATTTTGGCTGGACACGATGGGGCTGAAGATAAAGGGTTAAAAGTTCACATGTTTCAAATTAGAAATTGTCAGAAATTAATTCTCTAACATTATAAGTTTAGTAATCATGCCTTATATAAAAAAATGATGTTTTCAGCAATTCATAATTTATCAACATCAAAGTTCCTTTAATATCATTTTAAATAAACAATGCGCGTGTCTTAGTTCAGGTGTCACAATATACAAGATCTGCTATATGACGTCTCACAAAGTCCAAGATTGGAAAGGAATTCATCTTCTTTTATTATGCAATGTAAGCAGTTTTGAATTCAAAAGTTGTTGGAGAACTGGAACCAAAATGGTGTCATTCTAGTCGAGAGGCGGAAAGTGACAGTGAAACGTGGAGGCAAGTTGTAATATTTGCAACAATAATAGATAAGTTTAAATTAGCATTTATGTTGATACTGATATACAATTTTGAATATATGTTTTATGCAGCTCAGCACGACCAACTTCCTACGTCTTCAATGGCACAAGTAAGACCATGCTAACCGGAGATAATCAGTGTTGGGTTAGAGAAACAGACATTGGCCTGCTTACATCCAGTTGTACTGGCACTGTTGTGGGAATTGATTCTCCGGGTTGGTTTCGTATGACGGAGATAATTGAACAAACTTCCCGATGAATTTACATTCCATAAAGGGACAAGGGTGCACGAATCATTTCTTTGAAATTCTGTGTGCACTGGTATATGAGTACGTCTGCTTCTTTCTTGGACAAGACCAGGAAAGGGGTGATGCAAAGATAATGGTCCTCTTTTAAATTTTGAAACGTCTGACGATTGGTTTGTCAATTCGTTCATAATCACTGGGAGAATGTAGATGGACTATTTTCAAAAGTAATGTTTACCTATGAGGCGGAGAACGGTTTTGACATTTAAGAAATGAAATATGATATGTGGTCGTTTAACATTACATTCGAACAAAGAGTCGTAGGTAATTATTGATGATTAGAACAGATCAACTGATTTTAGATATTTTGTAAAACATGACAGCGATTGATTTATTCCTACAGTGACACGTATTTTATTCTACTGCACGCACACAGAGAGATGGATAGATAGACAGATATATAGTAGAGAGAGAGAGAGAGAGAGAGAGAGAGAGAGAGAGAGAGAGAGAGATTTGTGAAGCCGAACATTATAATTAAATACGACCGTTATGGTTCACAATAATTATGTGCATATATTTAATACATATAGCTCAAGAGAACTGGAAGAGTCTTACTCATACCGTATACGATCTAATGCAATCTAGTATCATTTATACATAATAGCTTTGATATTTTTACAAGCTGATCACGTGGTATGAGATTGACATTATTCTTGTCTTGGAAGATTAATCTTCATGTAAGTAGTTTACGTTGATGTCGGGGTTTTACAAAAGCGTCACTTATTGACTTTTTATTTTAGACTATGGTATGAATATATTACACATAATTGTCTTAAACTTATTTAATATAATTAATGATTTAGTGCTCAAATCTCATTTTGATTTTTGTCAAGCTGGAATTCAGCACGACTTACAGAGGGTAACTAACTCATCCATGGATTTTCTCCGGTTACAGAAATACGGAGGTTATAAGTATATCTTCTCTTGGAGATGGAGCAACGAAGAAACAGCCATTTTCTTCAGAGCACATGGATTCGGTTACTGATGTGCGTTCGAGCCTTCCATCCCCACCTTCGTAATTTTTCTGCATTTCCAACGCGCGAGCGCGAAGTTGCGGTCCTCTTTGTAAAGATCGCGCTCTTAGCGATGATACGGATCTCTCGATTTTCACAGTACTAGCAAATGTAACCGTAAATCGGTTACTATCGATATAGTCCCGACGACAAATTCGATTGGAGTACCTATGATATTTGCCTTGGTCGCGTTTCTCTCCACGTCAAGACCAACGCTGGTTGCTGCGACCAGCCCAAATTTTTTATTCTAGCAGCACACACACACACACACACACACACACACACACACACACACACACACACACACACACATTTGTATTTCGCGAATATAGATATTTTACTTTTGATTTCATCTCTCAGCCGTTGTTCCGCTTCAATTATTTATTTGCATCGGTAACTTTGATTGTTCGTCACAGTTCTTCTATTAATGACGTGATCGCTAAGTGTAATTGCTCAACTGTCTGGCCTGGCCTTGTTCGGATCCAAGACGCACTTACAACTAAGTATTTTTCTTTACTTGTACAATTCACAGGAAATACCTTCCACAGAACAGTTTTGTCTTTGGCGATTGTTTGCAAGCTTTTTTGTTTACATACAGCTACACAGAGTATGCCTGTGCTTGGTGCCTTTAACGGTTTATCTCGTTTTTCTCCATGAACTGTTACACGGACAGGTGCGTTGTTATTGAAAATCAGTCTGGGTCTTTCTTTTGACGGTCCATATAATTAATGTATCTTGTTTTTTGTCAGTGAATTCGGCTGCCTCGTTGTATAAAACAATCCCTCAAATTTAGAATGTCTGGAAGAATTCAGTGGGGCTGTCCAGAATGTCTTTGAATGAGTTCACAGACATCCAAAGGACTGTATTAATCAAAAGTCAATGAGCACTCTTAGTAATACCAATGAATATTTTAAATAAATGATTCTTGTCCAGTCCTATCTGATTTCAACAAGACAACTGTGAATCCTTAAGAAAATGGATTCCCATAGACGAAAACAGAAATAATTTATTTATACACAGTTTCACTTACCCATGACATAATATAATGTGAAGCACTCAAACGGAAAAAATAGGCCAATTGTAGACAAGACTGGCCTTGAACCCAAATGATGTGGACATCTTCTGTTTATAACTTACAACCATGGCCAAAAGTTAGCTATGTAAACATTCTCTTTAAGAACACAATACAAATTAAACATACATGACACATCCCCACATAGGACACACGCAAAATTTGTACAATAAAGCTTTTTTTTGACATATTATTCAAATATGCACATAGTAACTAAAATTATTTAGGAATGTCTTATTAATGAGACAGCTTGATTACACAAAATATGCAATATAATAATTATGTATACATCTGCAATCATTGTATCCTTTCCACTCATGTGTCTAATGTCAATATTGTATTCCTGAAGCACCAAACTCCTCCTCAACAATTTATGATTTTTATTTTGTATTTTGTTAATGAAAGTAAGTAGATTGTGGTCACTGAATACCAAAACCGGATAAAAGGCAGAACTAATATTCCCTTTAGTGCTACATTAGATTTCGGTGACCAGATCTGTTTATCAAATATCTGCCAGCAAATTAGCTCGAAACAAAAGTTGGTTTGACGCTTGGGACTGCATTTTCACTGTATTGACCTTATCATGCCAAAGAAATGGACGTTAAGTACCCATCTAACGGTCACTACGAGGAAGATGACATGGGATGACCGTGGCGGGCTATCGAACCCACGACCGTTGAATTACGAAAGTCACTGGTTCGATGAACTCCCAAGCCAGCCCTGAAGGGAATATAATAAGAGAGAGAGAGAGAGAGAGAGAGAGAGAGAGAGAGAGAGAGAGAGAGAGAGATGATTGTTAATGAAATATCTTCGGCAAAAATAATTGGGTTTAAATAATATGTACTCGCTGACTTTTTCACCAAATATTACACAGGATATCTGTCCCGGAATCGCAAATCATCTATTGCAGTTAAAACCCATTAATAACAAAATTTAACCGGAACAGCAGGACGTCTGTAATTTAGTTAGTTTTTAACCTGACAAATAGATTTGGTTCGTGTGTATTAGAACTTTTGGACTATTTCGGATTTAGTTCACAATATTAGAAGTTGTTTTTAAATTTTCACTTATATTATAGGCAAATAAATTATTAGGTTTTCTTTTTACATTCTAGGCAAAGAAATTATTTGTTTTACAAATCTTATCTTCTGCTGCTTAGTTTAAAACTAACGAATTGTACAATACGAACCAGGCTTTCTGTGCACAGGTGTAATGTTAATTAGCTTACAATTACAGGATTATCTCTAATTAAAGCGTACTTTGAAAAAGCTTTAAAACTTATTTTTTGTTCAAATGCATTTAATATTCTGGGATAAATGAAGCTGGGGCTATACTAATCGTGTCATAATCAATTTATTTTGCATAGGTGAATCTGCTTGCCATGCCAGAAAACGCAATGTACGGTCGAGACAAATTGAAACATAAAATATGCAATCTTGCAGCATGTTGGGAGAACAAACACAAAGCCGATAATGAGAATATTTAAGCAATGGAGGGAGTATACGACGATTTGCTGATTATTAGTCAACCCGGTGCAAACATTATTACAAAACAGCATTGGGCAGTATAAGGAATAGAAGACACCCAATTCTTCATTGTTGCATAAAAAGGCTAAAGTTACCCAGTATCAGATATTTAAAAATTATTTATACTCAGTATATCTAGTAACAATTGAGTGAGGGTTCGTTTGTCAAAACTGACTTAATTGTTGGAGAAAATTAAACAATAAACTGAATTTAATCAAAATATTTCATCTATTATTTTTCACATGTATCAGGTGTTATTTTCCAACAATCAAGGGATTGCATACCGATAATAATAATAATAATAATAACTAGAGGATCTCAAATGTGAAATGACTTAATATTAAATGTATGAAACGAGTAGAATAATGTCCAGGATTTTTTTTAGCCTTGGCGAGAAACGATAGACATAATTCAAGTTCAATAAATTCAATATTAAATCATTACCCATTGTGGATTCAGTTTATTGCACTTTTTTTGATGGAGATAATTTGGAAAGAAAGAAGAATCAGTTGCAGCACCTTTCGTTTGCTGCGTGTAAAAAACAGTCCCTGTCTATAGTGAAATGTTTGCGCAGTTCTATAACCAGTAACATTTATAAGCAGATTTTGTTCAAACAAAGTATAATTCAAACAGCAATCGTCCTTCCGAATAAAGAGAATATTTGCCTCTGACAACATAATTATTCAACACAGACAAGCTTTGCATGTTCCGTATGTTTAATCATAGTTTGATTCGGGTTCGGTTAGCGTAAAAACTTTTCACTACTAAGATTTCCGGTTGTTGGATATGGATGTCAAAGGACGTTTATAGATGATAATGTTCCAGGCTTACAGTAGAGTACTTGTAATCAGATATTTGTATTTTTTTATTTTCAACAGTTGGCTAAAGTAGACCTAAGACAAATTTTGTTTAGAGTAGAAGCTGCATCACATCAAAAGAAAGATTAGATTAACAGAGCTTTTACCGAGTTTAAAGCCATTATTGACGTACCCAAGACCGTATTATTTGAACCGCGTGGTCAAAGCTTGGAAAGTTCTGAGATAGCATCATGCATCTATGCACATACGTATTAGGCAAAAAACAAAATGAACGCACCTAATTGGCATTTGCCCTTGGGATGGTTCCTAAACTAGTGACTCAACCTATTTTTGGATATAAAAAGGACTCTTTATTTGCATGGCATTGTACCAATAACTTATAATTCTCTTTATTTTTGGAGTTTGCTTGGTAGGTGTAGTTTGGGTTAGAGAGGATACAGCTTGTCCTAATTTCAGATGTGTACCTCTCAAGGGACTGTTAGCTCCGCTTGGTCATTTTTGCTTCCTGGTCTTCAGAGCTAAACAACCCTTTTTTCAATAAGTCGACACAATTGGAGCTTCTGAATAAAAACTTACAGAATCTAAACCTTTCTATTCTCTAGCTTCCTTGTTTGCTGTGAAAAATAAATATACGTGTAAATATTGATTACACATTGACTGACAATTAATTTGTTCTTATATATGCCATTTTTCTCAAGAATCTAGTATGTGTTTTTCTTCTCAGCATTTTCATATACTTTTAGTTCATACGATGCTTCATCTTTCTTATCCACTTCATATCCCATACGTTTCTTTATTTAACCAATAACGTTTCCTTCTTTCATTACAATTTAGACAAATATTTCAGCATCCTTGTTGATTTAGTATTTTACCATTTAGTTTGAAATCATTATATATATTGGTTAAATCAAACTGCAGCTAAATTCATTGGATACACTTAGAATACATATAACTATTAGAAAATACATATTTTCAGCCAGAAAGATCTGTATCACGTCAAAGACAAAATTCAGATAAGCACATGATACACATACAGACGTAATTAGTAAATGACGTCACTCGATGCACTCTGTTAGATACCATATTATCATCAGCTCGTATCACAGTGTAATCTTGTTTTAATGACCAGATATCAAAAATGAAGACAAAATGGTCTGAAGCTCCAATAAATCCGTTGCAAGACATAATGTATGCTGGTTTGTTTAGAGAAGAGTAATAATTGGAAATGGAAGTAAGTTTTAATATCTAGTATTTTGACTAAATCACCACCATGTGGGTTAAGGGGAGGGTATGAAACAGATTCACTGATTTTTGCCCTGAACAAAAAAGGTAAAACGTAACTCAAAACGTTTAAGAATATATGTGGGTATTGCGACCTTCGGTTGATGAAAAGTGCATTAGCATGCAATCTGGTGGATGCAATGAGGGATAGAGAGCCTTTGCTCTGCTACAAGTAAACTATGGAAAAGCTTTCTTTATTTCCATCCTTAATTTATTGTGTTACTCGCTGCACACACGCACACAAACAAAATTTAAAAGCTGTGTTTATGTTTTTGAATGCAACAACACTAACAAGCAAAAAGAGACGATAATTCTAAGCATATTGCATTAATACTGTGATTATTAAAATAATGTATATTTCTGGTGTATGAATATTTCTATTTTTAGATTTCTATGAAATCGCACTTCTCCTTTTCAAAGTGAATGCGAGCCTTGAATTTATATTTTGTTCCTTTACAGAAACATTTGCATGAACATGGATAAATTAGTTTCATTAAATCCAATGCAGTCTGCGGGTTAAAGATGTGATTGAAATTACTGTCTTTGAAAATCTCATCCATAAATTTGGGATTTACATCTCTTTGAAAACGTGTATATAAGAATTCCTTCTATTTATTTGTTCAAATTGTTCTAGAAATGTTAGAACAAAACATTGCAAATATTGGACGCAGATGTCACAGCTTCTACTTAGTCCTACAACGTATCACATAGCACATGTTGTTTTTGTTTTAGTGCAATGACGCCCACAACATAAGTATCAGCGTCGAAGTCTTACATGTAGGACGAGGCTTATACTGAAATAGACTATTCTAACAATCAGAAATGTACAGAGGGCTTACAAACAAACGGGAGGGTGTGCGAGTACTATAATTATAATATAAATCTACCTACCTCGATGCATTTAAAGACTCTTGTATAACAGTTTCAGCTATAAAACAACACCGTCTAGGCCAATTACTAGGTCTACGAAAAATACGAAACATCTTGCTCGCCATGACTTTTGTACATTTTGTACTCTTCATTACTAAAGATTCAGCATCTGGCAGCATTTCGAGAAAGAACCAACGAGAGTGAATCTTACAATTATTTTACTGAATACTAGTATACTATTGGTTCCAACGATTTCGCATGTGAGCGATCTCGTATCATCGAAAAAGGCACTTAGTTCCCATTTCTTCGAAATGGTACAGCCAATATTGTTTTTTAAAATGCCGGCAAAATGAAAAAAAAAATCGTCTTTCTCTTAAATGATAAGAAAGGTAACTACAAGGTGTTAGTTTCTGTGAAAAAATCCTGTAATTCGTTACCTTGGACGCTGAAAGAAAGAAAAACTAGAATAGGAATAATGAAACTCGATTTGAGAACTAGGTTGGGTAAATTGAATAAAAGTTTTAAAAAATCAAAAGGATGGTAAATATACTTCAATGTAATACATGTTTGTTTAATGTCATCATGAAGTTTGATACTGGTGGTGGTTATAGGAGACAATGATTATGAGACAGATATTAATATTATTTATTATTATTATTATTATTATTATTATTGCTGGAGACGGAAAACAAATGAAGAAGGAAATGTTATATATAAGAGACGAAGAGAGTCCAATCCAGTTAACCAACAACATGATCATCAAGACAGACTTTTCAATATTTCCTCGGTTACAAAGTTATTCATCTATTTTTGTAAAGTTGCATGCACACATGCCAGGAAGGCTGAATAGACTAATGTGTGTTGTAGATGTCAACGATATATTTAATCATTATCGACATAAATTACTTTTAGACAGTCAAGACAATACATTTGCTTGCCTCTATCAGTCTTTCTCATTTAAAATACGCACAGAAATATCATACACGTTTTTATGTTTTTTGGTCTGTTTTTAATGTGTGTGTAGAATAGAGATCGATCGATTGATTGATTATTGATTGATTGATTTCCTCTGTATGTTACGAAGTGTACAATCAACATTATAGAGAGTACAACAAAAATTTAAAGGGGCATTTTGGTTTGGTGCTTTACGTCACACAATTAGGTTTTCTAGATCCATCTTGGCTCCAGAAAGTAACAGTGATTAATGGTGAAAAATATTATTAATTTACATATGATCATGATAAAAAATGCATATATGTTGAACATTCTCCACGAGAGCTACAAAAGACAAGTATCTTGATATATCGTCAGGTCATAATTTGTTTTCGACATTTTTTCTCCCTGTTACAAAAGTGGCGACCGCGCCGGCGGCCGAGTGGTTAGAGCGTCCGCCTCGGATGCGGGAGGTCGCGGGTTCGAATCCCGGCCGAGTCATACCAAAGACTTATAAAAATGGTATTAACAATTGCCTCGCATTAGGCAGTTAGTGGAATGGTCGACCTAGTGTCAGGATAATGTGATTGGGATGATACATGTCTGCGGCATGATGCCACAGTGCTCAACTATCACACTTCAAACGTCGTAGCGATGTCACCGATAAATTGTTAAAGCTACGTTAAAACTCCACTCTCTCTCTATCTCTCTCTCTCACACACACACACCCACACGCACACGTGGCATTATGATTTAAGTGGACACAGCTAGCACATTTGCAAAGCAGCTTTGATGATTTCCTGCTAGAATATTAATTGAATGGCAATACGCTTGGAAGTGACATCAACAATCAGCATTAATGGTCAGCACAATATACACGTACTCATTACAAAATTCTTTATTATATTTGGTCATTGTCTCCTTCATATACAACTTTTGGATGGTTATCCATTCCGATGATGTACATAATTCATACGATGAACCGCAAATAGTTTATTATGTTAATTAACTAAGTTACAGGGTTACTGACAAAGATGAGAAGAATACGTTCATTATCATCATCAATACAGTCAAATGTGTTTGTATATTTTCTCCACATAGAAGCAACATTTAAGATACATATGAGATGGAAATATATACGTTGTTCATTGCTCAACAGAATTAGTAAATCATAGGTCTTCATTTCTCCAATAGTATCCATCAAAACAGTACTTGACGTTGAATCTAAGTACATGTAAATATGTACTTGATATTTATCAATACCATGACAACAGCACTTGCCACGAGTTATACGATACCTAGGCCTCATGTGTGTTCTATAAATCGTGTATGCAGACACAACACCAGAATTAAATATTAAAATATTTTAATAAAATATTAAATATTAAGAAATATTCCATTCAAACAATCTGAATCTTTCATTCAGACTGATTTTTTTTAACAAGCACTGTTTTATCGTTTAACCATAAAAGTTGGGATTCTCGTTTTTTTCAGATTTTTTATAATGCGTTATTTGAACTATGCCGAGTTAGTAACTACATTCGATCACTTTAATGTTTGTAGATACATAATACATAATTAATATTACATCAAAACTTGATAAATCCTTTATTTAAACTAATATTAAATTATATGAATTTCATTGTATTATATGTAGAATTTTGAATTATTCAAACTGGTTTGGATTCTGCACTGTTAACAAAAAGAACTGATCATGTCAGAATATATACATACATACATATATATATATATATATATATATATATATATATATATATATATATATATATATATATATATATATATATATATATATATATATATATATATATATTATGCCACTATTAAAAAAGAAAAATGTTATATGACAAATACCTTTATAGATGTTTGTGTAAGACGTCCAAACTGCACGGACAGAACTCCAATTTATTTGCACTGAACGAAAACTTGTTCACAGATGATGCAATAATTCAACTTCCATTCATATTTATGCCTAAAGTCGGAGATGGTGGTGTTATAAACTTAGAAAGTCCAGAGTAAGAGAAATCAAGTCTATCTCTGGATATGGCGCCAATGCTCCAACATATGATTATTGTCCCATTAAAATAGAATAACTGAGCCATCAACAGCTGTCCTATTCAAACTATAGCGGTACCCTAGGGCTGAAGAAAGCATATTAAAGTGACAAGTATGCAATCAAGTTTTGTTTGAATTCAAAATAAAATTTTAAAATACATTCAAAGCTATTTAAACATGTAACATGTTAATATGTAAAGTAAGCACATATAAATAGAAATAATTCTAGTACATGTTTGATGTTTCTCACCTCTAGTAAGAAGAACAAAACTATATTCAGCATTGCATTTTTACAAATTATTGATTCAAAACGTTCATTAACATGTATACTACAACTATCTATGAATGCAACGAAGATGCGTAGCTATCATGATAAGGTGCTCACGGTGAATTCCCCTCTTTATTATTCAAGTTATCAATGTAAATAATGAAGTTTTATAAATCTTTATTTTTCCGTATTTGTGTAACATCCAGGGTATTAGTTATTCACTCAGATACACAAAGGCTATTTTATGTTGAGCACTAACATGGTAACATGGTCATACAATAGTTAAAAATTAGATTAACTCCTGAATATTTTCTGGAAATAGTTGCATTAAAATTAAACAAATGCCATTTTTAGGGCGAACCACACGTTTGCTGCAATAAGAGCTCATCGCTAAATTAGTGCAGCAATACATATCAGACCTGAATTACTCCCCCTTTATATATCCAATCTCTCTCTCTCTCTCTCTCTCTCTCTCTCTCTCTCTCTCTCTCTCACACACACACACGCACACACACACACACACACACACACACACACATTTAACTTATCTGGTAGATTATAGAAGTTAATTACTGCATGCCATTGGGTTTAGCCGAGGGTGGATTGGGAACAAACAATTCGAGAAAACTTATAATAATTTATAGTCTTTGCCGTGTATATTTGGCCATATAAAAAATCAATCTAAAGCCAGGAATGCCCATCTACATCTTACGGAGACTTTGTATCTACCGATATACGCAAATAAAATAGTTAATATGTTGGGCTTGCTTTACTTTGCATATTTCTGTTTTTATAACAGCTTAGGTTAATAGCGTAAAAGATTACATGTATCAAAGATAAGTTGTGACTTATTTCTTCATTCATTGTGGATGTGAAAAAAGGTCTCAGAAATAGTCAGAACATAGTGCTGACATCTATACAGGGTTCTGTTTCAATTTAAAATACTGACAAGTTACAATGCAGGTAAATTAATTACATGCTTATAGAGGCATTCACACAGATTAGTTGTCAGATGATCAATAACAAGGTTAAATCGAATGCTATTCAATAACCTCTTCTGCGAGGGAAACCATGATTCTGTATATCACAATGAATCTTGCATGCTTTTGTCCAAAAACTCTAATTAAATAAATCAGGCAAACTAACTAATAGAAATAAAATTATTGAAGGATGAATTCCAATAGATTAAACAATATCATATAAATATTGTATGTATGTATGTATGTATGTATGTATGTATGTATGTATGTATGTATGTATGTATGTACGTGCGTTTATTGCTTCTAGTACATTGCACAATTCGCAAATATAAAATACAACAAAACCTACGTAATTAAATGAATGTCACAGAAAAAATGGGCATATTGGTTTGGAAAAAATGCAAACGGATGCTAATAAATAAAAATCTCATCATTTTACATTATTTTCTTTGAAGAACGAAATATCACCGACACGAAATTTAAAAAAAAAATATTTAAAGAAAGAATTCAGGATGACGTACTGTGAAGCAAAAAACAACAATGAAGAAAAGGCAAAAGAAACAATTTCCTGTAGAACATGTTTGACCATTCATATGAAACCAATGCAAGATGAAGTTTAGATTTACAACCCAGTATTCTAACAGAATTGAAAATGGAACTATCATGTACAACTAGTTATCACTTAATGAAATTTGTCTCACGTAGAATCCACTGATTACACCAAAGCATGTACATTTTGGTTCACAGGTAACTAGTCTCCTTTTCTCGCTATTTTATTTCAGTTTCTTCATCAGTGCTTCAACCTCGGTCCTAAATGGGTCCTTTGTATCAACTGTTTGTTTAACCCTAAAGAAATAACAAATTTACTGATTTTAATGAAATTTCATATTAACTATCATTCACAACAAATTTACTTTTCATTTGAGTCTAAATAACTACCGCTGATAAATTAGTTTAAAAAACTCACTTGACAGTGTTTAGACTTTGCGTTATTCTTCGATAGAGAGG
Organism: Sinohyriopsis cumingii; assembly: GCA_028554795.2. Taxonomy (NCBI): domain Eukaryota; kingdom Metazoa; phylum Mollusca; class Bivalvia; order Unionida; family Unionidae; genus Sinohyriopsis; species Sinohyriopsis cumingii. The sequence goes on from CM068829.1 coordinate 141,520,611, forward strand.
AAATATGTATGCAACCGGAACCAATATAATTATTTGGAGCATTTATCGATGTATATATTAGTTTGTACGTGCTGGTAGTTAAATCTTTTATTCCTACTAATTCAGTGATGTGTGTACAAATTTAAATTGATATCTACGGTTATTTTATTGATCGTGGCTCATTTTAAACTTTTATTGCTTTTTTCCCATTATCTTGCGGTAGTAAGTTTTGTTTCTTTTTAAAGTATATATAGTTATAATTAGAGTATTTATGGATAACATAAAGCATCTGGAAAACAAAAATCAGAATCATAATCATAATATTTGTATACAATACAGGATCCGTCGTTTAGATTCACAATGCAACGGTAGCGGTTTCGATATCCGTCCAGGATAGTCCGGGCGGACTGACTCGGTGTATTATTGAGGAAAAAAACACTTACCTCTTGTTTCCTTGGCATGATATAAGCAATAGAAACGTGCCGTTATTACTAGTAGATCCAGCCAAGAAACTAAATACAATGCTATTTAAATGGCATATTTTAAAATATATGTCTATCAAATGTATCATTTCAATTTCAATGCAATTTTCCCTATCCAAAGTGCATGAACCTCCTGATGCTTATACAACAACGGTTTTCACTGAACGCGTACGTGATGCCATCTGGCATCGGTGACCAGTTAGTTAGAATGTATATGGGGAATTAGCCTGAGTTTCCTCTGACCCTTGTCACCCCATTTTTGATATTTGGACATTTATGTTGGGGTGTAAGGCTAGAGTCCATTTTCTACCGAAATATTGGAATCCGGCATGGGGTAGCCGCTTACTAGCCAGCCCAGAAAAGACGTTCGATCGAGATATACCAGCATGAAATCTATAGGAATATGATTTTCCCCCATAAAAGTTGTGATCATAGCATTCGTCATTTCTTTAATCCGCTAACAGACGAGACGAAAGTATGTCGTTGTTGAAATTTGACATGGATCTGGCCACTTGCATTCTGAGTCACATGACTACAACTTTTGCAACCTACATGTCAATGACATCAGAGGTCATATAGTCACGTGATATCGACAATAAACAAATTCCCAAAGTTGTTGTACATATAATTTGGACATAATATACAAAAGTCATTTAATGTTTGTAAATAAATATAATGCACACTTAATTTAGAACATATTTATTCTGAGAACAACGACCAGAAACCTGTCAGTATCGCAGCAGGGTGGAGAAAACCTGTTTCAAGAAGTACCGAGCACGTGTCAACGATATTTTTGAAGGTGTCACGTGACTACCACAGGGCACGTGCTCTCTTCGTAGTGAATCTGGTTTTCTTCAAATTGCTGTAACATTTACAGAATTTCGGTCGTTGTTTTCACAATAAATATTTTGAGAAGTTTATGTTTTTGTTCATTTTTCTATTAACATTACGTGACTTTCATTTATATATTCGATTTGTTTTCCGACAGCAACACTATAAATGGTTTATTGTACTTTCGTCTCTCCTGTCAGCGGATTAAAGACATAACGAATGCTATGATCGCAATATCTGAAAAAAATAAATCGTATTCATATCGCTTTCGTGCAGGTATATCTCGATGAAAGGTCGTTCAAGTTTTCTGGGCCGTCTATTAAGCGACTACCCCATGCCGACAGCAAATTCCAACTTTTCAATAGAGAATGGACTCTGACCCTACACCCCAACATGAATGTCCAAATATTAAAAATGGAATGGCAAGGGTCAGAGAAAACTTGGACTAATGTGGAATGTAAACATAACTTAACATGAAGTCTTGTTGCATAGACACCACATTGTCTCCATTCATCTGTATAGTATTATGATGAAGCCATTCAGAAAATTGTCAACACTAAATATGATTCTTCTGAATGGACATATCTAAAAGTAATGAAACTCATTAAGAAAAGTACCTACACATCAAACTTACCAAGCTCTGGCACACACGATGGCCCAGTTCTTCTGTCGAGGTTTTTTCAGGACGTCAAGAGCCTGGATCAACTTGTCCAATCCCTCGATCAGGGACGGGCTTTTCTCTCGGAAAATGATCAACATCTTGAACAGAAATATTGAAAGAGAAATGTTTGGATGTTATTCCTAAACTCTAGGACCTGACAAACAGAATAGTGATGCAATATTTTTCCTTCGAGTTTAAAACAATGGATATACATTTGAGTACAACATAATGTTGAGATCGGTTCGTTTGCATTGGAGGGTAAAATGTACAATGTTCAGTAAAATTAAACAAATGATAAAAACATTTAATGGTATAGCGCTCTAAGGATAGTCGCATATTCTTTATATTAAACATTAATCCTATGTGGGTTTAATGTCACGAAACTATTTCAAACTGGCCTAAAATCCGAATTTAATGCCTGGAAAATATTGATGGAAATATCTTCAGCCATGCAACATCCAACAATTTAAAAAAAACTTGCTGAAACAACTAGGGCTGCTTTGTTTGTTAGCAAGTCCTATAACTTTCTGACAATTCTCAAAATGAGTACGTATGGTAGCTAATCTATATCAGATGGACGAAGCTAAGACGTAATGCTTTTAGTTTTGCTGTCCTTTTGGTAAATTTATGTTGAGGATATTTTGAGGAGGATTTCTATTTGTAGCAACGGTATACATATTGCGTAATCTTGAAATGTTTTGAAGACAGTATGCTCTGTGACATATCCTTTAAATTTTTCTCAGTGAAATTTTGAAATAAGTCATTCGGATATTTTTTGTTTTTTAGACATTTGACGAAGGAGCTGATTAATTTGCAATAAAAAGAGTTACAATCTTCGCCCATGCTACGATATAATCTGTCAAACTGGGTCAAATTCTGTTAAGCGCTTTTTACAGAAAACGTTATCTTAAAGTGTTCCTTTTTAAGGTAATGTCTAGATTTCATTGCGGATATACATCTATGCATCTTTTCTATAAAGCTCAAAGGAATTCATGGCCGAAATCTCTCAGTCACATATGGCCTAATTCTCATTCAAACTTACTTCAAGAGTTTTTATTTTTTATAGTAACGGTGGTCATATATCAGGGAGACTGGGACTTATTTATCAAACTTTGTAATAAAAAGAACGATAGATAAAATTTAAAATATAAATTCCGGTGGCATGAATTCACTTTCACGTGACATGTACATATTAGACTAATGAAAGAGCATATGCACAATTAATATAGATCAGCAGGTTGCTTTCTGTAGAAACTTCTTATTTAATTTTTGTTTTATTCTTCTAATTTGGATGATGCACAGTCACCATTTGTTCCATATCTAAAAGTCATTATGCTATGTTGCTTTATGTAAACGTTTGCCAACCTAGCGGATGCTTCCTTCGGCATACCTTTGTTAAGATTCAGTTTTGTTTTTAATTCTAAATAGCAGAACCATATTTGATGACACATTTGAGTTGTTGAAATGAATTGTAAATGCCATCAAGGTAGGATGCATACTATCAAGTCTGGGAGAATTCTACTCGAAGGTTTTTTGAAGGAGAGTTATTTTCTAAATATATTTTTGTTGCTTTGTTTAATTTGTTTGTTTTTCTTATTTAAAGAATCCGAAGCCATATTGTAATGCTAGATATGTGTCATTTATATATATTCAAAATGGTTTATATCAGGATGCGTTTGGCAACATTTGTCTAATTGAGTCTGCGAAAAATGTAATTTAAAAGTTTTGTAATAAAGGCAACACTTTTGATGGCAGATATTTGATTCTAAGAAGCCGTAAAATTTTTTAGTAATAGGTTGCCATATATCAATAAAAGAATCGCGTCTGTTGTATGAATTTTAAAGTCGTTTATTCTATAATGATTTCTGGAACATTTGGTAAAATCCTGTAAAACTAATTCTGACAAGACGTTTTGAGATTTAACTCCTTTAGTAACGACTACCGTATTTGATAGCAAATCGGCATTTTTTTTAATATAAAACTTTCAAAGCTCTTTATTCCTCATTCCTTCTATGAAATTTAGTAAATTCTGCCGAAAGCTTCTTGTAAGGTTCTTAAATGTTTTCTGTTTAACGGCGGCATATCTGATGTCGTGTCAAAATTCTTTCTCTAAAATTGAAAGTCCTTCATGCCAGAATGTCTAGTTGGGTCGAATTCTGTTCAGATGTTTTTGAGAAGTCCTTCAAGTTATTTTATATTATTTTGAAAACAGTGGTTATACTTCATATCAGATAGGTGTACATTTTACATCTTTTAAGTTCTATATGCCAGTAAGATGTCTGCCAATTTAGAATATAAACTGTGGACAAACGATTGTGGTGTACTGGGCAATATCATAAACTCACATGTCCTTTTGACCAGGGTCTCTAAAAAGAATTGTATTACAGTATTCTTTCTAATCAAATGAGTCCGACAATGTTGAGTGGTATTTAAAACATTCACCAAATCTTTTAGTGGTCAAATCAGGTTTATATTAAATGGCGCTTGGTTTCTTTACTACAAAATTGAAGACATTATACCAACCTAGGCTCTCTGATTAATTAAGGAAAAATATTGTTTAAAACTTTATCAGCAGTATTTTTTTTAAAACTGTTTTATTACATTAAATGAAAGCAGACAGCTATTTATAGTATAGTTTCGACATCATCTGTGCAATATTAAAATACTTTTATGTCACTATGCTTTCCGTCAATACGTGTCAAATGTTGTCATGAGAAGACTATATTTAATACTTTTATGTCACTATGCTTTCCGTCAATACGTGTCAAATGTTGTCATGAGAAGACTATATTTAATACTTTTATGTCACTATGCTTTCCGTCAATATGTGTCAAATGTTGTTATGAGAAGACTAAATTTAATACTTTTTGATGACAAATCGAAATTTTGTCTTTGCGTCTTGATGAAGAAGATGAAAATAACAAATGTCTAAGGATGGCGCACGACTGATAAAATGTGAACAATATTTTTCAAAACATTATCATTAGCTCCCTACAGACGTTTTGCATCACGGTATGGGAGAGCTTCAGCATCATTTTTGCAGTATTAAAGACCCTGTGTCAGGATCCTTTCCGTCCATAGATGTCAAAAATTGTCTTTACCATTCTAATAAGACAATTTTCATAGATTTCCGTCTAATTTGGGGGGGGGGGATGGACATTTTGATGAAGAAGTTATTATAACAAATGTCCATGGATAAAGCAAGATTGGTTCAGGTTCATGGCATAATCTTTCATGCCTTACAGCATAGGGTGCTCAAAAAAGTAATTCATAATTGTCAGGAGTCTCTGTTCTTAAAAGAAGTAGCGTAAAAGAGTGAAATGCAATAAGCTTTGTAAACTTGTACAAATACTTTACTTCCCTAGAATACAAAGTGGAAACGCAAAAAAACGTATGGCTTTTGCAAAGAAAAAAATCATAAATAATCATACAATTACAAGTTTTGTTAATTAAAGTTCTGAATAAACTTTAGTGGAAAGCCAAATTAAGTTCAACGCTGAAACTGTTGGTCTGTCTGGTATGGCTCGTAAAGTGTTGATGTGCCAACAGTCCTTTTTGGAACAGAATAATACAATAAAAGAATTAAATCCTTATTTTAAATTTCACTGTAAACTCAAGTCTCTATTTCTAAAAAATGTTATCAGAGCTGTTTTGTATTTCCAGGAAGAAACAATTTGAATAATTCCAAAATCAAATACTGTACACAACAATGATAACTTGAGTCTGCTAAGATGTTAAAGCAAGAATCTCAGACTTTCAGGAAAAACAACAAACTAAGACGCAAAACAAAACCCCGGAGATCTTAGTTACACTTAGAAAGTTCCTCACCGAAATGACAATCAAATATATGACAATCATCACGTAGTCTAGCTATAAAAATTGAATGTCCTAGACTCAGCTTAAGATAGTGATTCTCACTCTGAAAAACAGTTGTTTGCCAAAATTGTCACTGAATATGAACAGTATTAGCCACTAGATACAATGTTTCAGTATCAACAACATATAATGAAATATAAAGCAGCAACTAAATAAACTAAAAAACAATGCAAATTAAACACACGTAACGTATTTAGTGTTAAAACAAGTTTAAATACCTTCATAACTTTCAAACGGTCGTTTTTGTAGGCTTTGACTGAAATAACCTCTTTGTGTTCTTCCTTAGTGAGCTGCAACGTCTGGGCCGTCTCGAAAGAGGGTTCCAGATTTGTACTGATTATCGCCAGGTAGCTGTCTGACATTGGACAGGGATAATCTGCCGTTAAATTTTTTAACATGGAATGAATATGTCTTTCATATGAAACATACTACAGATCATTGTGTTATTAAGACATTATGTTATTAAACTTAGGAATAGAAGAGATCGAAATACAACAAGCTTTGTAAAATTCAACAAATAATTTCTCTTCCTGGAATACAGAGTGAAAATTTAAAAGGAACTTATAGTAATGCGAATTAAATCCCAAATAATCCAAACAGTTTCATCACCAGTCCTAATGAATAAAGTTCTAATTAATTTCCAGTGGTATTGCAAATAAGATCCAAAGCTGAAGGTGATGATGTGCCTGTAGTATCGAATACAATAATGTGCAAATGTCCTGAGGTTTGTGCCAACAGTCTCTTATTGAATCACAGTATAAAAAACACAAGATATCCTAGTCTGAGTTAACTTTAATTGCAAGTTAATGTTTCTGTAAAAGAATATTGTAAGGGCTCTTTGTATTTCCAGGGAATAAATAATCTGAATAAATAAATTCCACCCAAATGAATTACTGAACACACCAATAAGACCGATTCATGCTTCTGATATTATCGCAGGAATGAATAATTTCTGAAGTTAACAACAGTATATAAAATAAAAAAAAAACACAAAAGAAGAGCTAGAATGTAGGGCAAAAGTTCATTTCTAGAACAATCTAAGTCATAATTATTAAAGGTCTATTCCGGATTGATAATAACGAAGATGATAAACATAATATCCTTTACTCAAACTTTGACAATGATCCTAATATTTCACCCACACTCATAAGGAAATATTAACTATGTATTAATTGTTTACAAACTTAAAACATCAGTGTCTCCAGTCAGCAACAACATGAACTTGATTTTTCATCGTTAATATCTACCACAACGTAACATTATTATGTCAACTATGCCACAAAACAAAATGAAGCGGAGACGCAATCGCTATGCTTGATAATGAAATAAAGTTAGTGCATTTCTATTCGCAAAGTATGGAAAAGATGAAAGCAGTTATATAACACAAAAATGCAAGTCTGTTAAGAACGGACGTAGTTAAAATGATATAAAGCGATCTCTTTTAAAATGTTGCATTCTTTTACCTCCTGGATTGAACAAGTTGTTGTCCACGTATGCTTTCTTAAGCCATTTGTAAAATACATCATCATGGTTCTTTTGTTTATCACTCCTGAAAAGGAATGTTAAAACAAATGATATTATTATTCTATATACACTACGGGAAGTCGTCTTATCTAACTTTGATTTTGAAAGAAGTGAATCAATATATCATTCGTAACAAAGAGACGTTGCAAATCTGTGAATCATGTTTAACAATTTTTAAAATGTATACAACTATCGTGGTATTAAATAATATAGATGTATGTTGTAGCAAAACAAAAATATAATATATATTGCAATTCAGTAAAGTCCAATGCAAATGTTTCTTTTATAGCAAACGATATTTTTTTCACATTTCTAATGAAAAGGAATGCTATCCATATAATATGTCTTAAGAAAGCTAAATTGTTATAGAATCGACACCTTGTTTCAGTCCGTGATTTAATATCTGTAACGTACTGTGAAATACAAATATTACTTTAAACAACCAAAGAAAAGGCCAGTTCTAAATAGAGTTCATTCTCTGTTAGCTGCTACTTTGTAACGACTGTGACATTTATTTGTTTCACAAAGAAAATAACGTCTAGTTATACTTGCCACTTCTTTAGGTCAGCACGCAACTTTGTACTCAAGGCACATGCGCCACCTTTTGCAACAGCAGAAACAATGACAGGTACTCCTAAATGTTCATGTTCCTTGTTTTTGTCACGCCAATTCAGAGTCAGCTGAATAAACCAATAGAGTACACTCATGTTGATTAATTTTGTATGGGGGAGAAATCAGTAAGCAGTTTTAAAGCTGACACATCCGACCATAATATAAAAGGTAAGTACAGCTTATGAAAATGCCATTTTATGTATGCTTATAATAGAATCATAGCGTGTTCCTATGGCTTGTATTACATTGTATTACAACTTATATGCTGCAGACATAATTCGCAATTTATTAGTATACAAGAGAGAACATTTGACGACTAATAATCAGGTATTTAGCAAATCATTTTTACAAGTATTTCAAGATAGTAAATCTGTTTTGACCTTGTCATTGATGAAAATGTGTTTTGACGACTGGGTTCAAAATAATCAATATTGCTGTTCACACGGCATCCGATTTATGTCCGCATTATCATTCTTTCTATTTATATCGTGCTAATATATTTAATCATATGCGAAAATGAAAACAAAAATAAGTGTAAGACATGGCACACAACACCGCTATTTCTGTGTCTTTGCAACTCTGTTACATTATTTTAAAATAATCGTTAGTTAGCATAAAAGGCGGATAAGGATATCAGCAATACTAAATTTAGTGCATTTTTTATATACATAAAAATGTATGCATTTAGTATGCGGAAGTGTTATATAGGCAGTTATATACTTATAGATGAAGATATACACTGTACTAAAATCTTTCTCTCTAGTAGCCATTGACATTGTTTCCAGGAGAGAGCACTAGCAACAATATGCTGTTGCCAATGACAATGAATGAGTCTTAAAAAACGTCATATCGATAAATTATTTCTAATCGAGTAAACGAACGTTTTAGTAAAATAAAGCGTTAACACATAAAGCGAATGCGTCGAATGAGTTAAGTTGCATTGTTTATATATGTGATTTAAATATGGATAATCGACGCAGATATACAATTTTGTCAGAATTAAATCGTCACCGCATGAATAATTGCATGTAACAGAAAATACTACAAAATGGAAAGTAAAATCGGAAATGGTATTCCACGTGCATATCTTACTGAGATGAGTGCATCCCAAAGGTCTCCTTGTGTCTTAAGGGCCTTCTCTACCTCTGGGAAAGAGATCCCCATTAGTACCATCACTGGGAACCAGTCATCTTTGAGTTGTGACATCAGTTCTTTCATGTAGTTGTCATTCAGAAAGTCTGCAGTGATACAGGACAGATGCATAACAAACATTTCTTTATACCTAGGTTTTTAAATGTTTCAGGAAAAGAACAGTAAATCTGTTCCTATGTGTTAACCCTCTTCTTTATTTACCAACCTCAACGACACTTTCCACGGCAACACAGAACACTGGAAAAGAGATATATTAACGCTATTTTCCAAACATTTGTTTTATATTTTGTATATGGTTGTTTTTTTGCTAAAGAGTTATGTATGTGTTTGTCTTTCCCAACAAAAACTTAAACTTAAAACCCATAACTTCTCTCATGTTTGTATGTGTCTAAGGATATAGTACTGTGTCGTTAAACAGTTTCTACCTTTGTATGTGATAGTACGTTTGCTTGTGTGAGAGTAGGTGTCTATATCATCAACCTCTTTTTACACCTTACCAGCTCCTTTATGATAGTGTGTTTTATGTGTGTCAGTCTAGCATGTGTGCAAACCACTAATACCCTTTTTGCTTGAATGCATGGATTCCGTTTAGATTGTAATCAAAAGAAGATGTTTGATGTTAGGGCACTCGTTTGGAAGCTGGTGCTGTGTAGTGGTTAGTATATGTGATGTATTGGATTGTAATAAGAAATCGGTTACTGGATAGTAGGGGAGAGTGTTGGCTTGTAAAGGTGTTTGGTGGGTTGTAGGTAATAGTTTTAACATTAAACTTTCCCTTGTCCCCCGACTCACCCATCGGATCCAACAGTTGTGGGTATAAGATAAATCACATATTAAATTCTGTACAAAATGTGCTACCAACTAAACCTAAAACGAAGATATGATGTACCAGTATTTCTCAGACGGTATATGGTATCTCAGTTTAGTTCATTTGGAAGAATCCATTTGTAAACTATTAATTTTTTTATCTCAAGCTTTAATTTTTCTGATATCTTCTGAAGACCAAATTGTGAATATGCATTTTAAACGATATATTCATTAGTGTAAAAATAAGCATTAGAACAGAAAATTTATGGACATTTTTAAATATTAAGGATTTGTCTCTAAATTGGTTTCACACGTTTTTGAATCATAACATTGTAAAACAATGTAGATCCACGAAAAACCTTTTTTATTCACATTTATTTAAAAAAAAATATAAAACATTTTAACATATTTAAAAAAGCAAAATGGACCAGTGGTGGTCGATGGTCGTCTCGAATCTGTAGTATGGCAAAAAAACTTCGCGTTTATCTGTATGTTATGGTATTTTAAGCCAATAGTAATTGTGAATCCCGTTATATAATTTTCATTGATTTACTCAGACATATTTTACCAATGCAATATCGATATTTGGTGCATTATGTACTATTTTAGAAAGCGACTATACTCTTCGTTTGTTGTACAAACCTTTAGTTACACAACGTTTTGTGTAATGAACCCGTACAATTATATATGGTGCATTATATATCATATCCAAGTACTTATGTTGGATATATGCTGACTACAATACATCTTTGACGTACCTGATGAAGATATAACCGAGGTTACTATCCAAAGTAGTTTGAATTCGAAACTTTTTAGTAGTTTTTCTACGTTTGGTTTTTCATCCTCTCCAGCTGTACCTGGTCTCAATACTTGCTGAATAATCTCCAGTTTCCCAATAACAAAGGGTTTTTCCTCATTCATCTCAATAATGAACTGCTGAAAATTGTACCTTTTTGGATGGAACTCCAGATTCACGTCTTTACTTGTTCCTATAACCTTGATGGCATCGTTTAGGCTTAATCGATACTTTTGCTTAGATAAAGCCACAATTTGATCATTTGATTTATCTTCTATGTTTTCATAACTTTCGTTTTCCCAATGTTTTTGTCTCTCTGCTGCTTCGTCTTCATGACAACACTCAACTGCCACTCTCCACATATTTGTGTCCTCAATACGTTTGATCAACATGAGAAAAATGACTGAGTGCTCTCGCCGTCTGGATTTTCTGTACAACTGGCTGACCTGCTTCTTAAGGACGTGTTCGTTTCCAGTCTTTTTGCTGTAGAGAGACTCTACGCCAACTTTCCTGGTGGATTATAATACAGTGTTAGAACGTTTCGCACATACATATATATACATATATCATATGTAGTTGCATGAACAAAATAACGAATGAAAAGAATTTTACCTAAGTGGACATCTGTGTCCGCGCACAATTAAATTTCGAGCAGATGCATTTGCTTGTTAGTGAGAGAAAAAGATTGCATCCTCATAAGCAAACAATAAAGACAAAATACAGAATAAAGTCAGGACGTCTATATGTTTAATGATATCCAGTAGCGTGATAATCTATTTTAGACAGGTCTTACCAATCAAGAAGTTCTCTGCCTCATGCCATTACCTTAGCATAACTCGCCCGTGTAGTGTGAATGCAACCCTGCAGTGATTATTCGTGGTCGTCATGAGCGGCAAACCACATGCGGACGAATCTGGCTGAAAATCTACACTTTCCAATGGTTTAATCGAGTTTTACTGCTTTAAATCACATTCCTGCTTCAATTATCTCACCCGGGGTAAATGCTTTATATTATTGTCAGACGTTTCCCATATCCGTCAACACCATTCCAAACAAGGCTATGCTATGGTTTTACCTTCTGAAAACCACATGTGCCAAGAAAAGCAGAGTTACTTGCGTTATTAGAAATTTCCCAGGAGGAGCCGAGTCTAACTGTAAGGAAGCTTGGTGTAACAGTAGCGCGGTTACATATACAAATACCTTCAGTATCCAGGCGGGCGGAAGTCTCACGTGTGGTCACTGATATAAAAAAAAAACAATTCTTACGTAGCTACTCTCACCGCCAGGTCTGCCACGTATGTTCGTGTACAATAAACTCCCAAGGTTTACTTGCACGGTGATCTTCAATATTACTATGCAATCATTCCGGACGCTTACAAAGCAGGCAATGCCGCTGTGAAGCTTCATTTGAAGGTTCGTAAGGGAATTTTATCAATTTTGCACACCACGCGCACTACAGGTGTTGAGATGAACATTGTTCTCAGCGTGCACCTATTCATATCACTTAATCCTATAGTGTTCCCCATTTGATCTTCCACCGCGAAGACACTGAGAACAATGATATTATCGATAAAGGTTTCACATCAATCAGAGGTTGGACAAATACATCAACCATACAGGTTTAGGACGGACTCTTGAAATGATGTTTACGAGTTGGGACAAAGCTTTTATACGACACGCAAAACTGGGCTACATAGATGGCTAAGACACAAAGACCATTAGATACGGATACAAAATCTTTCACGGTTGCTTTGTGGCTCAGCAAGAACACGACGACACAATTATTTAACATGCAAAAGTCACTTGACGATAACGATTTTTATTGCAGAGTCCTCAAGAAACCACAGCATACGATAATACCATAACATGGAAATAACTTTCTGAAATGCACTGAGGTGCAATGGAAGATGAAAACATTTTGTGTGACCTATTCGGACTTGTAATGTCTGAACATTCCGGTGAACGCCAGTTTTCAAGAAGCTCTCACGCTTCTATCAAATACAACGCAAGTTGCTGAAAAGTCCAATGCGGTTTTTGTTACACCTTGACTCTATGTGACGGAGCGGATGAGTCGGCAAAGTTCTACCGTGGCAAAGGACTGGGTTGAGGTGCTCCTTTAATCAAAAGAGGTTACCGTGAAATGGATCCATAGATGTGATTAGAACCGCTGACACCCATTGCTGGATCTGTGATTGCGTTTACACCAATATCAATAGAAAAATGCGTGAACACTGTCACATCCCTAGCACGTACAGAGCACCATACCATGCAATCTACAGAAGCGCATACACCATTATAAAGTAAGACTAGTAGTTGTGATTCAGAACCTTCGCGAGTACGATGGTTACTTGATAATGCATGGAGTCACAAATCGCTGTAACTCACCAATAAATGTCATTTCAAACAATGTTGAAAAATACACGACATTAAGACTGTGTCATCTGCAGTTTCTCACTTTCAGCTTTGACAAATCCGTTACCAACACTGTGCCGAACTGCGTCTCACTAGGCAACGGTCATTTAACAAGCACTACTTGATACAGCGTCGGCACTGAAAAATGAAAAGTTTGGTTTGCTTACCTAGAAAGAAATCTACACGTACGAGTAAATGAGCGAGCGGAAAAAGGTTTTTGACACTCAGTTGCCGCCTATTGACGCCATTTATTCGTAATTATCCTGCTCTAGCATTACCGGCGACTACTAGGCACACCCGAACAATATGTGCGAACCAACATGTTTCTTCTCACTAATGTGTTTAAGGCATTTCGTGATACTGCCATGGGTACGTACAAGCTTGATCTTGCGCAGTACTTTACGACGACACAAAAAGTCTTGGATGTACTGCTGTTGCAACACGCTTCGAGGTACAACTTCTAACGAACATTGACCGACATTATTCTGTCCAAATTGGAATCCTTGGTGTAATTTCAAATGCGAGCCATCGCTACTCTCACGAGAAACCACCCCACCCCACCCCCCAACAAACCATTGTTGTCGGTAGGCGATTTTCTGTGGAGAAATCTCATCAAAGCTTTGCTTCTAACACACGTAGACGTGGAAAAACATCTTTACGAGTTCGATAGTGATGCTCGTGTATCTTTCATGCAGCAATCCTAAACTAACACTTTATACTTTCTGCACCGTGGACCAGGAATGGCACTTTTATACCTGGTAACAGTTGTAAATCAAGATGTTATGCGAATCGTTGACAGCAGCAAAAGCGTTGAAGTTCAATCAGGTGAAAACTCTAAGATTGGATTCGGTGGAATCCACAGGTACAGGCAAACGCGTATTGCGCTCCCGCACACTGTAACAATGCAGTCAATAAAATCACCGAAGAATATGCTCAGCAAGATCTATCCGAGTTGACGCAAACCACCACCGATAAGGATTTTGGACGGTGCGCAAAAGGTATCAGACAAAACCGATAATGTGTAAAGTTCTATCAGGGACTCGAAGATGACCGATCTCGGTTCGACATGGGTGCGCTTGTACTGGTAGATAGAAGAGTCAGAAATTTTCAGTGTTATTTGTTCCCGGTTAAGTATTTTAATGAACGTGATCTAATATAATTACAATTACATGCGAACTCTCGGTATTTTTTTCTGTGTGAGACATATCTAAACTTCGAGAGAATGCTTGCACATAAAAGACGAAATTACACTCGTAATATCAAGGTTGGAGTTGTCAATAACTATATCATAGCAATGTTCAGCAACGTGCATCAGCATGCGTTATCTCATCAACGAAAGGGAAACAGAAGCATGTTCGCCACTGCCACGACGGTTATCGTCCTCTACAAAGACAGTGATGATTATGCTAGATCGACTGGATCGTCTTATGATACTTTAGAAGGATGAAACTGACAATGCAGAGCATTTACAGTTTATAATGCAACAGGCTCTATACCACGGAAATTCTTCCAGGCTTGTACCAAATGTAGACGTTTAATGTTATTAAATAACAATTACACCTTGGATTCAACTGTATCAAACACAGCGTCGCATATGCTCATTGTTGTTTTCATGCGTGATTCCACTTGGGTTTTGCATAGATGTCCGCAATGCTTTATTGGAGCTTCTAACACAGCCATCTTACACCGAAAACTTAGCGACATTGATGAAATTTGGCATGGCGTTGGTGTCGATGATGAGAAAGCTGAGTTGTCAAAATGAACATTGTGGATGCCTGTGCTAACCCCTTCTTTCCTGCAGAGCCGCGTTTGTTGTCATTTTTCACACTTAACGCATATTCGTATCAAGGCGCAATTATCACGGCAATAAGTTACCCAACATCGTGTCAGCGCACTACGAATCGTATTTGTCCGTTTCAAACTATAGATCGTGTAAGATGATATTTGTTCAGCTAAGCTCTCCGTATGTTCTTTGTGGTCAAATGGTCATCAGAAACTTTCTTAACAAATTTGTTTTGATCTCACAAACTGTTGTATCAGAAGTGCATATGACAATATGTGGTCGTTCATAAACCGAGCCCAATAAATAAATCGGGTCTGCAAATTTCCCACCATTAATTTACTAAGTTGTACCTGATTTATTACTTTATTCTACGGCATCTGGATCTTGTCAAGCAGTCCGCAGTTGACATGCATATTTATTAACGTGTAACGCATGACCGCTTCTCGTTACAAATGCATTGCTCTGATTCTCTCTGATAAGATTTAGTTCGGAGGGCACAGATGGTCTGATGAGTGTCATTGACGAGCCATTGGAAAACCCGTAGTGGCTTGTAAAACATGTAACAGTTTGGACAAACTCGTAATTGAACAGCAAATAAAAAACCGTGATATCATGAAGTTAAGGTTGGACTGAGTACAAACCAGCTTTTTGAAAATAAAAAGCGCAATAATAAAACGATTATGGGGTGACACAAAAACTTTTTAAAGGCAAACCTAGTCGAAGATATATCCATGTTGTTAAACTAAACACAACTTGATCAAATCATGACGGTAAAACAAAAGAATACCTTGGTAATGCTCAAGCGTTCCAAATCAGAGGCTGCGCAAATGTTAAAGACGTCGGAATATAACCATTATTCACAGTGTGCAAGTCTGCAACGTATTTATTCATCTTAACCGGACTTAGGGTCGGGTGAGCTTCTAATAAATATCTTGGTAAATAATTACTAACTTAATGAATCAGCAGCGATGACTTCAAGGCCTGTTATAAAAAACAACGATGTTATTGTTTCAGACAAGCGGAATCGTTAATATCAGTCACCAGAGATGAAATTCAGTTCGAAGGATTCGACGTTTATCAAGAAGGAGTGTGTAACCGTCTTTGACGTCAGTATTTAATATTGATCATTACGTATACGTGGTGGATCCTGAACAGCCATGCAATAATAATGTTGCGAGATCTATTGACGTGATGTTCGACCAGCTGTGGGTGGATGCTAGTATCGTGGTGACCTTGTTCCACTTGTTGGTTAATATCTGCGTGACAACGGCGTTAACAGATCCTCATATACACTCTGATATGATATAATATACAAGGTGATTAGATAGAAATCGACTGGTAGAACCACTCTGATGTACCAGTAGCAACTCGAGGTCACGTTCGAATGGTCACTTTAAAACACGAAAACTCTGGGTCGTTGACTACACTATGAAATGTAAAAATATACAGAGACTATATCAAAAACTATACAATGAAATTCACCGCCAAATCCACCTCTAAAACATTACGTGGATTATGTCCAACTAACAGTAACCAAACCGGCAAAAGAATAAACCCAGACTGGCATTAAAAAACGATTCGCTTGTTCTTTAAAAGTTCTGGGACAAAAACGAGAACAATCGCTGATGACACCAGCCAAAGGCGCAATCCCCGGAGTTCTCGATAAACCTAAAGACGTGCAAACAATCGCTGCAGACGCAAAAATTCCCCAGCAAAATATTGTCTATAATAGCATGTTTAGAAATGAGTGTTCGTGTTGCAACCGTTTGCGGTGAGGTGGGCAAGGTGTTCCTGTCGAGCAATCATACTTTGCGTTGAAGTTGTTAATAGAAGAACTGCGATGAACCCACAAGGACCGACGCGAAAAGTACCTGAAGCAGAACAAACGATGCGGCACGGGTATTGTCGTAAGAGCTATTTCTGGAATTTCCGCTGAGACCACTGTTGGCCAGGGTGGTGCTGGAATCGCGACCACGGTACACAAGTAAGATTTGCTGTCAGGCCTATAACAACCGGTGTGTAAGGTGGAGCCGGCAAAATAATGTTACGATTATATCAACGAGGAAGTGTTTGGTCGGAAATTCTCGCTGCAGCACAAAACAATCTATATACCCTTCTGAGTCTGTAATGGTGGCCATCGAATATAAAACCTTTACCACGGTCATGTTTGAGAATGTGCTGGCGGAAATGGAAAAGATCCGTCGACTACTCTTTTAAAAATGAATGCGGGGTGTCAGTGCTGAGAGAGATTCGAATCGAAAATGTAATTTAAAAGGACTAAAATAGACTAAATGGTTGGAAAGTGTCAATTTCGGCTCCACGTATGTGTTTTTCCGCGGATATTCACTCCAGGGATGTACTCACGATACACTCGCGAATGGTAGGAGGGAATATTCATTTTGTGGTATAGAATGTGTTGACCTGAGTCGCCAATACAGGTCTAAAAACTTCATTATGACAATTACTGTTAATTTACAACAATTGTTAAATAATCAAAAAAGAAAAATAAACAACTGAAAATTGATAATCTACATTTACGTTTTGTGTCGTTGTCAGCTTGCAAACTTTGGATCAATAATCAAAGATGGAGGTAATCTATTTAGCATGTGTTAATCATACGGAGATCCAAATCGTTTTGAGTCACTTTTAGAATGAGAACAAATCATGGAAGCCATGCATGGCGAAATTCAAGCCATCTTCGACCAGACACTTCAATATGTACTAAATATATTATATTCCGGTAACGTTATGAATTGCTGTAGCGTTTATGAATAAGAAAAAGAAACAACAACAACAACAATAATAATAATAATAGTAAAAAATATTTTCGTAAGAATTGCATTCGGTTGACAACTTCACATCTGTATGGAATTTTTGTAAGATTGCAATGGAAAGGTAATACTATTTTCATTTAAGCTAAATTCTCCATCAGTTTTCAGTTGAATTATCTTTTCTTACGCGTGCGCTATATGTCGGTCCACCTGTGTGTTCGATTTAATAGATAGCATCTTGAAAGATTCTACTGCATATCCATTTGATCTGTAGTATTTGACATGTATACAGTTTATATAATCAAAATATGAAAAGTATGAAGATATTCGAAACAATTACGGCTACTCGGATAACTGCGTCGATAAATAATTTGCTAAAATTGAAATGAGGAGAGCTTTAGAGATACATTCGTCACAGACTTCAAGATTTTATCTTTGGAAGAAGTAAGCACTGGAGCTAAGATTTGAAATCTAGGCTGATTAGTTTAGATTTGAAAGCGAGGTTGCGAAATATGAATACAGTCTGAGTTACAATCCTATATTGACGAATAAGTTTTTATTTAGACAAAATATGAGGAAGAAATGTGTCAAACATAAAAGGAAAATGGTCAAAGGTCAAATGAAACATACACCGAGAAGGAAGACACATTAAAAACAACTCTATCGTGGACAACTTTCGCATCAAACTCTAAAATAGACCAGCTGTCTTCATCTTCCTCATCCTCGTCCTTGTCCATGCTGAGTATGACGATGTTTCCATTCCCGTTGTAATTAGTCGGCAGTGGCACTTTAAAGTTGATGGCCTTTGTCGGCTTTCCGCCCTCACTTACGATGGAGTAGAAGGACGTGACTGATATTATGTCTTTGAAATCATCTGCATTTTTTTCTATGCTTTTTGGTGGCTCGGTTATCTATAATTAGCATTCAAGATATCAAACAATACGCACATTAAATATTAATACTATTTTCAAGTGAAAACTTAAATAAATATGAAAGGACATAAAATGCATTTGCTTTTTATTTTATATTTCTTCGCTGACATTACTTTTAAGAATTATTGCATTTTGATGAGCTCTATATGTCTATGGCCGTGGGCGGAAATAAACTTGTTATCATCAAGTGCTTTTTACTTTTCCAAATTAGAGAGAACACTGCTGTTGAGCATGACCTTCCACACAACGAAGGATCTTACTGAAATGTATTCTCGAAGTCCTGTTGAAGTCATGTCGAAGTCCTGCTGATATGTTTCGTTCCAATTGCATTCATATTGCATGATCTTGTATTGTGGTTCTCTGTGGACAATTTTTGCAAGCATTATAAAATGATGTATTTAAATGTGTGTTACAAAATCAGATTCCGTGTTTCGACTGGCTATGAGAGAAGCCATCGTTCTTCGTGCAAATGTGACCATTTGAATACTGACGGTCTTTCTGTACCATCGAGAAAGGAGTTTATCGTTTTCGAAGTCTTGATAATGCTAGTGAAAATGTAACTTTTACAGTTTTTTATACATTAAGGCATGATTCATCCCTCATTGATTGTTTGGAATAATTTTTGTAATGATTTTTATGTTCTGTATATTTCCTTGGGATGAACGGAAGCCTCTTTGTCCAATGCAGAAATCAAATTTTTATTTCGTAACAACAATTTGCATGTATTTATTAACTGTGAAGATATCATAAATAATGTTACTTTTTTAAAATGCTTGTTTAATTATAAAATGATTTAATGTCAAAACCCATTTTTCTAACTGAAAAACAGCAATAAAATAATAACTAAAATCTATGATTACCTTTCAAAGTTAAAAACAATTTTATAGTCTTATTTTATTCCACTAAAATAAAACTTTCTAGATCTTTGCAAAGAAACTATTTGAACTATTTCCCGAAATTCCTGGTTTAAAAACTTGCTGACGTTTTTATCGTAAGTGCTAACGCATTGATGAAGAAAGTTTATGGATATTCCAATCAAATGCTTCTGAAACATTGTAAAAGGAGATTCACTAATACAAAAATATTTCTGTTGATTTTTCTACTGAAAATAATAGCAACGTATGCTCAAATGTGACAACGTACTTCAATAGTAACTGTTGTCGGCTTCTCGAAAGTATTCTCTGGTATCGATAACTCTACACGCTCATCTACTTTGGAATGGACAGTAGTTGCCTCAGATCCAAACTTTAAAAGCCTCTTTCATAGGTCTGCAAGCCGCTACAAATGCCTTGTATTTCTGGAGATCAGCGTGGAACTGGCATGTCCATTTCTCAAATAAAACAATATGTATGTATGTATGTATGTATGTATGTATATATATATATATATATATATATATATATATATATATATATATATATATATATATATATATATATATATAGTCATTTGATTTTTCAGATTAGAAGCACAAGACGAAAATTAATTTAGAGTCATTATCATCAAATCTTAAACTTAAATAATCCAAATTATTACTCACCCCGTTCAGTATATAATGGGAGGGGGCTGGTTCTAAATTTTAAAATATTCTTGCATATTACCACGGAAATATGTATATGTATGTGTGTGTATGTGTTTATCTGTGTGTAAACATGTCAAGTTTGCAAACATTTAAAGTATGATATAACTGAGGTATACCGTAATAATTCCTTTATTTGTGAATCTTCTTATTTCAACCCTGTCTACCGCTCACGCGCATTTACCTTCATGTTTTCCTTGACATCCGTGGCGACGAATTCGTCCCCATTGTTGGTCCTGATGACCACTTCCATCCCCTGCTCTGGTCCACTGAAGAGGGGCACAGTGACATTGGATGGGAGGCTGCCCTTGTTACAATAAATACGATACACGAAGATATCACTCACCACCTCGTCTTTCATCTGGAAACCGAAATTAATGTTGCTGTTTTCGGTCGTGTTTTGTCTGCACATCATGATGAAAAAGTCTTTTTTCCCATTGTTGCTGTACTCCACCGCAAGTCCAAGCTTCTTGAATAATGTCTTCGATCCTTCGTCAACTTTGTTAGCTTCCAGACGTGTCTCACTTAAATAAGATAGATCGTGCACCAAAATAGAAGAAAATATATTAAAATATTTAAACATCAGTACAAATCTTGTGGAATTTTTTAATAGTCATTTATTAGTAAGAAAAGTTGTCTATTGATAAGACTCACATCTTCTTTGAAAAGGCTTAAAGTCCACTATAAATGAATAATTGGCTGGATCATAAAAATCGCCCCAGCATAAGGAGTTCCAGGACATACTGTGTTTTCCAACAATAAAAATCACTTGTGAAATAAATATATGAAAAACATAATTAGTTTAAAAGATTAAGATGTACATTAATTGTAGCTCAACAGTTGTTAGATATGCGGCTAAAATATTCTGATCTATGTGATTGTCTTAGAACGTTCAATGACCTAACAGTGAGTTTGCTAGTTTTGTGTACAGTGTATACGGATAATGTAATCGACAAATGTCAGGTGTTCAGTCACGTTATATTGTCTCCGAATGTTTTGATGCATTTTGCACATTTTGCTTGGAGGCCATTAACTCTTAATTTAGTTTGTATATTTTGATATTTCGATTTCTATTGTTGAGAACGATAAGAACCTTTAGCTATTTCGTACTGTGCAGTGATAAATACATAAATGTATATGTATTTTCCTAAGTTTTACAAGGACATGTCTAACATGGTAGATCATTTTTCAAATTTCATCAAAGGCTCATAAATATGATATTTTTGTCTCATTTTTCAGTTCCAAATAGAAAAAGTTTGCTTCAGGTAAAATTGTCAGAAATTATAAATGAACAAATAAAACATCTTTTTCGTAGTTTTTGCTCATAGTAAATGCAAAAAAGTTAGTTCTCGCAGACAACATTTTTTCTTTTAACCGTGACCAGTTTTGTACAGCATTTATAGCTTATAAAATTAGGTAACTGAATATTTTGGGGAGTTAATTCTTCAAGTAGTCACCAAAATAATTAATTCTGATTTTGTTTAAGCATATTTTACAAATTTATTTTGTACTATAGGAGGAAATCTTCGGGAAATGACGCCTCGGCCAATCTGCAGTTTCCAGTGTCGGATGAATAGAATTGGCAATAATTAATGTATGTCAAATGCAAAAGCTATGTTATGTTAACAGTTTTTCAGAAGCTCATCCCAGAGAGTAAATCATGTCTGGTAAATACATAACAACTGAACGTAACATCTAAATCCAGTTGAATCCCAGGCAGTGAAGAGTAAAGGAAATTGTCATCTGAGGAGACTTGTCAGTTAATTGAAATTAAGCAGTATGTATAGTTTCCTGATTTGTGAAGCTGTGTTTCATTTGTTAGTGCAAAAATGTTCGAAACTTTTACGCCACGATATTTCGGGCAATAGGCAAGCAGTCGTTAAAAATACTTATCTTTCTCTAATATGTCATGTGAAATGCTCCATTCAGCGATGATTACACTTTGTAAGTTTTACTTGTTTTGTTTTATTTCATAATTGTATTGTACTCTAATTTTGTTACATGCCAAGATGTTATTCTTTTTAGAAAAGCGTAAAATATTGAAAAATGAGAGACAAAATGAATATGTTTATGTAGGGAATGAATTGGGGAGGGGGACGGGGTCTCAGACATACAGCAGAAAACAGCTACATTTGCAAAAGATACAAGGTATAAAATTGTATAAATTCTTTTTAAATACATTAAAATAATAAATATAGGTATCAAACAAGTTTGATACTGTATTATAATAGTAATAATATAAATAAACTGAATGAAAGTATCGTTGCGCCCTCTATCGGCTGTTCAAAGGGTAGAACCGATGCACACACAACCCTATTCCAACGAAAGAGGAAAAAAGCCCATCACACAATATTTTCAATTGATTCCATAATCATATACATAAATAAAACTTCTACTGCCTGAAACGATCCCCGATCCACAGAGTGATTGCTTACTTTTCTCAGAGCATTGTCAAAATCTGACCAACACTGTAGGGTGTCTGTCATATAAAAGCTACATGGTTTTTCCTCGTTATCCATGAGATAATCCTAAAAGAGTTTTCAAAACGGAAGCTCCGTAAACACGGGTATCGTAGCTGTGCGAAACTGGTTAGATAGCAGCATTCTGCCGACTGAAGCACCTCCTGGCGGGCTTGTCATCGTTATGTAGCCTAATATAATATTTTGGACGTGGCAAAAAAATTAACTTTCTAACATTATTTTTGGATGATTAATTCAACATAGTAGCAAGCAAATAACACACCTTAACATGACTTTGAGATGAGTAACTCGTCGCACGTTTCGTCTACTGTTACGCAGGAAGCAAATGAAAATCATGATAAGACATTTGGATAATTCGTCACAAATATTTCACATGTGTTTTGGTTTTCGTCCATTTTAGCTCAATAATATGTCTGTTAAGATGTCACCAGTTATCCCTCTGTACTTTCCATTGGCTATGCTAATGTTTAATTCTTCTTGACTTAGTCCAATGCCAAAAGACATTGTATTAATTAAATCCAATATGTATTCACGTAATCTGTCATTTTAACACTGTTAAAATGGAATAGGCATAGCAGAATTGTTGTGTCAGACATTATAAACTCTTATTTAAAATGAAGACGATTATGGAAATGAGTACATGAGACACCTATTGATTCTGATTTTGCTGCTAACATTTTTCTAATGAGGCGATTTGCAGCTGCTTCTAAATACACTCCTGTCTCTGCAGTTTTATTTGATGAATACAAAGAATATTTCAAACATGTTCAAACAATGATTATGTACTGCCTCAGTTACGTAGGTCTCATTTAATAATGAATCGAGAAACAATATGACTTGAAGGCGGAGAATGATTAAAAATGTCTAGAAAGGGTATGATAGTAAATAAGATGATCGTAAATAAATCTCTAGGTAAAGAAAGGTGGATTTCACCTCTTTGGAGTATGGGCTGTACAAAAGATAAATCTTAATGGATAGCAACATATGGTCGGACAAACTGACTGAAAATATTCTTTACTCCGCAAGAAACAGAAAATTAAGAGTTAATGTTGACGTTAATGCTATGGAATTTGTGAAAACGTTTAGGTATGTGAGTAGTCTTTGAAACGTATGACACGGGGGTATCGAATACAAATGGAGAGATCAATAAAGAAAGAAATGTAATTAGAAGATGAAAACTATTTGCAAGGGCTGGTTACAAGTTTTGAATGTTGAAGACAGAAATCAATTGAATACTTGACAGCTCTGCATCATACTTTGAAATTAATATTGAAAGGTTAGTGAAATGGTAACATTAGGTAAAAAGCTGGAAAATATGTGTAAAGCAAATGTAACAATTAATATAATTTCAACAAGAAAAACACGTTATGATAATAATAATAATAATAATAGTAAGTTTTATTATTATTATTATTATTATTATTATTACATCAACTCTTTTCTGTGTATAACTAAAAGGTTAAAGTTTTATTAGAGACTGTGAAGGAGCTAGCTGTAAAACATTTGCTTGTGGAGGTACCAGTGATACCGAAAAAGAAGAGAATTTAAATCTCTCGCAAAATTAAAGGAAAAATGGCGAATATTGCCAATTATTAGCTTGATTTGGCTCTGAAAGGCACCAACACGTTTGCCTGGAGTTTAACAGCGTAATAAGTAGGCTTTTTAAAGAAACTGAACATGTTTCGTTTTAGCTGAACATGCTCGTTTAGTTGATTCAACATTAGTTGGATTGTTCATTATAGTTGTGATCTGAATTGCAGAGAAAGTTAATGGTCCGGAAATTCATATCTTATTGCTCGATAGGATCGATACTGTGGTTAACTATCTCATAAACATTCACTGATTCATAGACTTTTACTCTAAAAGTAAATTTAAAAAGTTTATCAAACCTTAGTAATAACAAAAATGCATCCTAGTTTCTTTCGTTTTCTACGTCACGTGCAGCTTCCAGTACAATACTGTTACCATTTTGTAACTATTATCTATATATTTCTTACTTGGTTTGAAATTTAATTTCATTTGTTATCTTTTGAGGATTTATTACAGACTGTTAATTAGTTTCTAAATTTACAGTTTTTAAACATATGCATTCGTAGTTGAATCGGCTCCTATTGTAAAACTAAAAAAGTTATTGTTGTATCCAGAAATGCTACGAATGTCATGTCCATGTCATTCCATACTATGTGTACTACTTTATTATCGTCAATATCATAGTGTAGCTTAGCTCATGAGTTAAAATATGTTGCTGACATGTTTCGTAGTAAATTTTTGATCTTAGATATAGCCGTGTGTTTCTCAAATACCTTGCAATATCTTAAACATTTGAAACTGATTGTGTTTTACATGATATGTTCTGAAACAGAGCACCTAAAGCACAAAAAACACAGGACCTTAGGTTTTGATTTAATATTTAAATAAGTTCGTTTGATTATCCATTGCTATCATGCACAGAAAAGCATGCCCAATTTTTTTTGACTAGCTTTGTTTAATTATTTGTCATTCTACTTGGAATCTTAGTTTCAAGCATACGTAAAGCCATGTCATAATATTCTTACCGGTTCTATTTATTCTTTCATCTTTTGAAACATTACCCCAATCTTTTTAAGTAAATAAAATTGTTGTGTGTATCTATAGCATCTCTTCTATCACAATGAGGAGAAACGTTAAATGTTAAAAAGTTTGTTAAAGTGTATTTTTACAAATATTATTGCTTTTGGGCTTATGTACATTTCACTGGAAAATTGCATATCTCATTCTGACAGGATTATGTTTTATCTGAATGAAACATGTATATTGATTTTAGTAATCATGTTAAAAAGTCAGTATCTTACACCACAACCTGAAGGCAACACTCGTGCTGCCAGATTTAACTGGATTTGTTAAACACTCATGTTACATTGTGTTCCGTAACTATCCACCGAATCTTTGCTATCGAATTGTAAAGTTTGATTATTAAAATTTTTAACGGGTTTTGCGAAATAAATGCAGTCTTGTAGAAAATATATTTACCTTTGTAAATATATATTTGCTAAATGAGGCAGTAAATTGAATTT
The DNA here is from genome assembly GCA_028554795.2 of Sinohyriopsis cumingii. NCBI lineage: Eukaryota > Metazoa > Mollusca > Bivalvia > Unionida > Unionidae > Sinohyriopsis > Sinohyriopsis cumingii. The sequence goes on from CM068829.1 coordinate 141,546,341, forward strand.
CAGAACAAGGTGCCATAGCATTAATTTTCTAAATCTAGAATTTATGAAATTATTTTTCTCCAGTCTAAGGAAGACTCTCTGTCTCATCAGTCTCATCACCTTCGCCAGAAGCCATTAACACAAATTGACTTTGCTACCTTTTGATGTGTCTTTATCCACGAGTGATATTTACATTTTGAAATTGTAAAGAGCACGGCCTGCTGCAATTTATGGTAAGGTGGTTTTATTTCGACGTAATATGAATGCTAGAGCTAATGCTTCGAACATAAATCTGCACACAGTTTTAGCTCTAATGAGCGTTTGAGTCGAGCAGAAAGATTGGATTAGAAACTTATCAAACGTATTTTAAGATATTTTAAAAATGGTATCTAAAAAGCCGGTTGATCGCCTAAACATTAGTTCTTGCATATCTTTCAAAACTCAGCTCTGATCCGTGGGTAAAAATGTTAATGTTTTTGAGGGCTTCTTAGTTAATACATAGAACTTAAAGAAAAACATTAACAGATATGTTTAAAACAAAAGGAACTTGCGATGGAAAATGTCCATAAATTATAAACATCTATTCACTATTCAAATATAAAGTAAAATGTAAAATCAGTGCAAAAGTCAAATGATATCTTACGTGACTTCCTTTCCGGCACTAGTTACAGCTCGCATGTTGCTCAAGGTCATTCCCATTTTCTCATTTTTAGAAAATTGTTCTGGTATCTTTCCCTCCTGAAAAACGATATATAAGTGATTCGACCGCAGAACTATAGTATTTTAATTGTTACTAAAATAACCTTTTGTCTCATTTTTCAGTTCCATTTCTTTAAAATGATTGTTCTAATAATCTCCAGTAATAGTTCTCATGCGGCATATATATATATATATATATATATATATATATATATATATATATATATATATATATATATATATATATATATATATATATTTTCTTTTTTGACACTATAAACACTTTGTTTTTTAATTATATATTTTACTATTTTTTTACTAGGCAATACTCAATGATTCTGCGATTATGGTAAATAAAGATCTGAAAACAGCCTAATAATTTCATACGAAATCTTGGATGTGTCAGACTCACCCTGTCCTTGACCGTCATGCTAGCCCCAGAGCAGACTAGGTACTCAACGGCCTTGATTTGATTCATGTCAACAGCATGATGAAGCGCTGTCTTTCCCTTTTGCTGCAAACAAAAACAAATCCACCCCACCCCCGGACTATCAGTATGTCAGACCCTATAAGACTATCGATATTTAGTACAAAATTATTTGTATACTTGGTCGATGATTCTAGTGTGAATTTATTTGGGTATGTTACTATGAAACAAACTCAGTAACATAAAAGGTGTGTTTCATTAGCACTGCTATATTTACCGAGACATTTCTTTACAATGATAGCGGACCGCTCCGGTTGCCCAGGTGTTAGATGCGGGAGGTCGTGGGTTCGATCCCCAGCCGAGTCATACCAAAGACTTGTAAAAATGGTACTAACAGCTGCCTCGCTTGGCGCTCAGAATTAAGATGTTAGTGTTAGGACTTGTCGGCCTGGTGTAAGGATAATGAAACTGGTTGGAACATCATGCTACATGTCTGCGGCATGATGCCCCAGTGCTAGACATCACTATAAACTGCCACACCGCAGACATCGTAGCGATATGACTGAAAAATTGTTAAAGCTACGTTAAAAAGTAAAAATCACACACACACACACACACACACACACACACAATAATAGCGTAAAGACGAATGAAAAGAGAGTTTCTTCTAAGTCGGGTATCGTATTTGTTTCCGAAAGTAAACTACAAGTAGTACGTTTACATACAGACGATGCACTATTATTTTGTATTAATAGTAGTAGTAGCAGGTTCAATGGTATTAGTACTAATAGTTTTAGTATTTGTCGTTCTCTTGGTTAGGTGACATTAATAGAACAAAAGGTGATATTATTGGAAAAGTCATAATCAACGAAACGTATAAATGTACTAGAAAATGTAGGATTATTTTCCTTTCGAAATTAACTCTGTATAAGTTCGCAATTTCTAATTGTCTAATGAATATTGGAACATATTTTTAATCTCCGACATTGTAAAGATAACGAATGTATGTGACCCTTTTCTTTATATGGTTGGATAACAGACGAAGAAAACTGGAGCATTTTTTAAAAGAAAATCTTGTTCTACCTTTTAATTCTTTTTCTTCTTCATATTCTTCTTATCATTATTATTATTATTATTATTATTATTATTATTATTATTATTATTATTCATATATAGAAAAGAATGAACATACTTTGTCGCAAAAGTCCAACTTGGCGCCATTTTCCACTAGCAATTGCAATATTTCCACGTAGCCTTTACTGGCGGCGTAATGAATAGCTGCTTGTCCCGTCTAAAAAGGCAACAAAAACCAAACAAAGAACACATGAAAAAGAAAAAAGGCAATTAATTTAGTATATTCGGTGTGAATGTTTAGATTGAAAAATAACCGATTTCGTAACATGTCTGTTTTACTTGCCCGAATTAGTGATACTGAGACAATGTCTATGAAGTCATCATTCGAATGTCAGGAACCATGCATTATTTTGAATACACTTTGTGAAGCTATCTGAAATCATTGATGTACTCATCGTGAACACTATATGTCCAGGCGAATGATTGTTATTGCAGGTCTATAATCCATTATCACTGTATGCTTTGTGAAGGTATAATCATAATTGCATTTATTATATTCTTAAATCTGATATATAGAACCTTCTGGGGTCCTATTGAAGCCCTTAAATATGATATATAGAACCTTTTGGGGTCCTGATAAAGCCGCAGAAACAAAGTCTCCATCAACACGTTAAGTTTTACAAAAAGGACTGACTTGTCCACGAGCAAAAAAAAAGCAGTGAAAGTGATCGATGGTATAATTGATTCGGGCAGACAGGCAAAATCGAAGATCAGCAGAAGTTCGGGGAGGTACTCATTTTTATAGTATGCTCCTTTCCATTAGTATGTAACGTGTCGAAACTTGAAACGATAGTAATGTGTACTAAACGAATCTTTTCACACAATCAAGGACATAGTTTGTTATTTATGGCATCGAGGATTTTAAGGGATTGATGTGTCGAAGTTCACGTCACTTTTAGAACAGTCTCACTTTCCTTCTTATGCTGTCAAAGTTCTGGCCCTGAGTTATTCTGGTCGCCACTCGTTCTAAGATAATAACTTTTTCCCTTCAGGGCCAGTGTGATATTAGCCTGACATGTAGTTTCACCAAGTATGGATTCAGATGAAGACCTGAATTCACAGTAGCTTATGCAGGTGAGGAAAGACCAATACTTTCCGGGTGCTAGTATTTCTATATTTTAAGTTTCATCCATCGTTCTCATAGATTTTCTCACCGGAGGGGTGGAGATTAGAATTATAAAGCACTTTGACTTCCTCGCATTTCATAAGATTTTGGGGATCAGAGTTGCTGGAGGTAAAGTGCATGCGTATTACAGCTCATGGAAAGATTCACAACTGCCCAGGCCTCTTGAGTCCAGGAACGGTGAAATAAAGGTAGACAGCGTTGTATCCATCATATCACCAGTTGATCCTCGAGTGGTCGATCGAAGCGTACGCAGATTCGTCTGAATACAAGACGTAAAGAGACAAGACTATGGGAGTTCAGTTAGTTTATTCATTCTGAATAATGAGTCTACGTGAATATTGAGCCTGTCAGGAATATTAAGGACTTGAACGTGGATTTCGATCATGACACCAGCTGATAGAACCCCAAACCAGAAGGCAGAGCTCTGGATTTGCTGATATTGGAATCCATGTTCTCCAACAATGTAGTCGTGGAGAAGCTGGGTCAATATAATTATTTTTTAATGGACTCATTAACGGACTGATTTGCGAATTGTCGAAAGCTAAGACCCCGTGATGTGGGGACATTCTGTGCCGTGTCCACGACATTTGGCGATGTCGATGGTTCGGGATGATAACGAAAAATCGGAAATGTATAGTTCATAAAGCTGGTACCGAGATCGGACAGGTCCTGGACTGGTACTGAAGATGTCCGGTGTTCTCGTGTGTCTAGCGTATGACTTGGGACTAGAGCCTGGCATTTGGAACAATATCGTCACCTCAGACGGCGCTCGAATGTGTCAGGGCCCGTATCGGTAATGGAGATGTACAGCGTGAACTGCTTCATTGGACATAAGTTTAGGCATAGTGCCGGGCATTAGGGGTTGTATCGCCTTCATAACCGGTGACAAGTCGTGATGTACTCGCAACCTGTCTTCCAACTGTCACGCAGAGTTAAGTAATGGCACTGCCCAGTACTGGAGAGAAGCTGTTCGATCATAAATGTCAGCAATTGTTGTCTGACGCAAGTACGGCTTACAGAATAAACCATAATACGTGTTTGGTTGGTAAGTTCTTACAAAGCACGAGGCATCACCTAAATGACCCCTGAACATTGATATATTTTGAAGCCTGCTGAGGTAACATTGTACACATCTATAGAAAAGGGACATTTCTCAAAAGGTGACCTGGAATATTCACTTGCTCAGCAATTCTAGAGAATCATATTTATTGACTTCCGGAAACATATAGTGATGATGTTCTTATAATTTGCTTTTTTGAAATTCATACACACTGGAACATTTTTGATGTATTTCACAATAGCAATTGAAATGACCATCCGTAAATCTTAAAATTTCGGGGGTTGTTGTTGTTTTTACAAGACGTTGGCCAAAACACTGTCGTTTTTCTTTATGGAGCAATATACAAGTTATCCTCTGAGACATTATGGTTGTATTTTAACAAAAATCTCCAGCCTTTTCTATCTGATGGAGATTCTGCTTAAGTAATAATATATATTAATATATTATACATATACGTTATAGTGATGTTTAATATTCATTGTTTTGTTGCATATAATTGATTCCGTGGTTATTCATTTATTTATATGCAGAAATATGTATAAAAAGTGCACAGGGGGATTTTTAAAAAATGAATGCTTCAAACTATGCTCCAAAATTCTGACAGTGTCTCGAATGACTTCAACATCGTGATCAGCATCTTGAATTCAGATATCCCCTAACTTATAACAATACTGTGGCATGATTCCTTTTTCTGTAGAAGAGAACAGACGCGAAATATGTACGACCTTTAATTGAATAGGTACAATGATACTTACTTCATCCGTGCAGTCCAGATCTAAATCTTTCTGTTCCTCCAGAAGGTTTTTCATGGATTTGTAATCGCATGTTTTAGCTGCTTTTATAAGCTGCAAAAGGAAAAACAATACCCGTTTAGTGATAATGTAATTAACTTTTACAAGAAGTCCGCCTTTAAAGGATACTTTTATAAATGTCTAGATATTATTGTGCATCACTATGACTGGTGTGACTATGACAACTATGATGTGAACGATTGTGAAGAGAAAGGCGACCGTAATGGTTGTGGTGATGGTGACGAGGACCATAACAATGATGATGTGAATGATTATATATATATATATATATATATATATATATATATATATATATATATATATATATATATATATATATATATATATATATATATATATATATATATATATATATATATATATATATATGAGAGAGAGAGAGAGAGAGAAAGACAACGCAGATTAAAAATATAATTTCTCTTTAAATTTTTTATATATATCGTTCTTGGCAAAATATAAATATAATGCTGTACAAAAAAATCGTAACAGCACCAAAAGTAGCCTTTTTGGTATCTGCGAAGGCTGTTACAGCCACAAGCATGACAAGGAAAAGGAGAAGGTAGAGGAAGTTGAACGAAGTACTGAAGAAAGAATGAAGGGTGAGAGTGATGACTTCCAAGGCGTACACTCACCTTTGCGCCAGTGACACTCAATTTGACGTTCTTCCCTTCAGACTCCTGCAAGTTCCCCCACACGTCAAACACAGTTTTCCCTTTGAAAATATCCACTGTCTGTATGGAACGAAACCGATTATTACTATACGGAATACTTTTAAACGTTCGATTTATACTACACGTAGCAAAGAGAATCAAAATGACGGCTGTATTTTATAAAGAAAAATATAAGCGTCAATATGCTGGAAAATATAGAACAATTTTGTGGTTACGATTGTACAGAATATTCAATACATCAAATCGTATCAGCTGATTTTTATCGTACCAAACTATCATTTGGCGGAGGGGAAGCTGAGTGTCAAGAAAGTGTGTTATAACATATTATTTGAAAATATCTTCAAATTGTATTGTTTTCGTTGGAAACTGTTTACTATCTTAAGTTTAAAGCAATTGTTGATATCAGGTAAGTGTTTTTATTTTCATGGTAAATTGGGCGATTCGAAATCATGTATCCTAACCGTGATATATATTCAATAGTTACATTTTACTGTTGGTACAAACACACTATTCTTCAAACTTATAAATTTATGGTATGATGTAAAAAAAGAAAATGCTTAGTGCAGGGGCGTCAGGGCATTTCATCGGAAGTAGAGGTGGTGGTAGTGGTGGGTTCTTTTGGGAGCACGAGGTACAATTAGTAGGGCAACAACAGGGACTGTCATTGTTATTAATATGTAGATTCGCAACTAATGAAACATATTCAGCGCCGGTCACATCTTTTCTGACGCTTATGGTTATAGTGATTTGGTTCTTAGTCGAAATAATTAAAGCTGGTATTCAAGTCGAGACATTTCGAGTTACAGGAAGATTGATAAAATAAAGGTCAAATCATGCAGTACACGAAGAATCTTCTGCATGTTTTATATATATAAGAACAGTCATTGCAGAAAGTATATCACCAAGCCCTGCCCACCCCTCGGCATGGCTATTATCTAGTGTATTTATTTGCTTCCTCTTCAGCCTCTGTGATTTAGTGGTGTTGAACTCGCTGATTTCGTCCTCTAAGGCGAGAATTTATATCCTGTCATATGATTGATACCATGGTAGGTCATTGCCACGGCGTGTCCCTGGGCAATGCACTTGACTCTATTTTCCCTGGGCACGATATAATGTTCAGTTACTGATGTGCTGTAAAAGCCTTGTGTTGTTGTTATTGCTTGAATTGTTTCACGATCATACTTTACAGACAATAAGTGTGACATGTATCGTGGTATGTCGAACATGAGTAAATGTAGATTTATTACGGTGATACACTGACAGGAAGCTATAATATTTCGATATTTTGATTTGAAAAGTAATTCCATCGACATAAAGGGCACACATTTTGCAGTGGACACTTTAAATGGTCATCATTTACACTGCATCGCTGAGTAGGAATTGGATTCGCCACTCCAATCATTGACCAAATCAACATTATTTTCTTTATTATCATCGAGTGCAGAACTGAAGGATTCAAGGTACTAATTCAGATCGCATAGTAAACCTATGCAATCACCATGATATTATATATTCAATAACCTTAAATTTCTGAGTGCTCATGATCAAATCTATATTTATCAGTATAGATGTATCCTTGATAACAGTTTCTCTGCAGCGAAAACCATATGAGCCGCAGACCTTTCTGGATATACGTATGTTTGAAACATGAGGATTTAATGCCGCACCAAAGAGTAGTCAGGTGCTAATTACAGTAATCAGTGTTTCAAACTCAAGTCTGTTAAAAGACTAAAACTTCATCAATAAAAAAATGTCTCTATTTTTCAGTTACGACCAGGATAAGGTCTCAAAAGATTCTTTTACTAAAATCTAACTTTCAATATCAATCAGTCCTGGCCATACAAACCCATACATGCTCTATTTTATGTTGATCCATTTTCAGACTGGTTCCCATTTTTCGATACAATTAGTACCGTGAGTCCTGAAGCATTGAAATATAAGCTTTAAATATCCCGTTTTCAGAAGGTTCATGCATTTAAGAAAAATAACTCTAATGATTCTTTTATAGGGTTTAAGTACAAACAATGTACATAATATACTTTGTTATATGCTGCATTTAAGGCGATACAAGCTGCATGTATATACAATACATTGCATGGTATATACAGCTTATTTCAGGTAATTTCTTTAAACAATATACAAACGTTGGGCATATTGTTTTCGTTCAGATCAAGTAACGTTAATATTCTATGTACAGTACACCGTTTTAACACATCAAAGCATATATAAGAAAAGTTAATTTCAGTTCCAAACGTAAAATAGAAAAGCATACTCGTGCATGTATATAAAATGCATGCCTATTAGAACTCGTAATATTCCATATTGTTATGTATATCTAACTCTTTTGTAATTTTTATTCATGACTGTACATTGTAGCGATTATCTATCGCTGGATTTCGTATACGCGTGTGGGTTCAATTTTAAGAAAGAGTGTAAGATTGCGTACGATCTATAAATATATGCTTACGAACGTGTTTACAGTTATTAATAATATCATATGGGTTCCTTGACGATGTTGGAGATTTGCAAGTTGTCACGTAACACGTAATGACAAAATGTATGTTTTGTCTCTTCACATGTACATAAGTACCTGTTGCTGGACAATTTTCTCATTCTTATTTCTTGTGTTCGTTTTCTAGCATCATGTCTACAGACGTCTTTTATGTTGGTTTTAGATATTATTTGAGAGGATTCCGTGGAAATAGAACGGTCCGTTGGATTTTAATATTATTTCTGTTACTAATGTGAATTATTTAAAAGGGTTCTGGACAACACCATTTTGACACTTCGTGACTATTGCCGGACGAATATATTCATAAATTTATACAAAACATTCATTTTTTTGGAGTTTATTAGAACTATTTTAGGATTATAAAGGATTCAATTTCATAGTACTGTAAGTTCTTCTTAAATTTGCATTTTGCAACTTTGATAATTAAAATTGTTACTTTTTAAAAAAAAAAAACTTGTTGGTTTCGCTTTTTTCTCTTACTTAGTTTATAACAATACAATTGTAACTATATCATCCTGAGCATTACCGCAATACCTTAACTCCATTCAAAACTACTAATTATTGTTTGTGTTTGTTGTAATTGTTTCTGCTTATTACAAGCGATGGCTAGATCGGAACATCAGCTGACTGCAGACCCCTAATACCAACAGCGAAACAGTGGAGCCTCGCGTAATTGGGGGGATAGGGGGAATCCCTCAAGCGGTCGGAAGTGCATAACTTACGGCTTAGCGAACATAAGATAAATCAAGGGTCATGTGCTGTATTTTAATGAAGTAAATAAAGATACTAGCTGCTGATAAGCTTCTTATATGCAAATCTGAGTTCAAGATCTAATCTATTTACGAACACAGAATGTTCTTGAAGTAAAGTTTGTTTACAATTTGTTGTAAAAGTCCATCGGAAATGTGGGTTTTCCAGAAATTCCATTGTGTAGCATGGTATTTTGGTGAAATAAATTATTTGTTGATTTAATATAACTGTTGGTTTCAATTTCTTTCTGTTACAAGTTTTAAGATTTAAATTCGAATATTGATATATATTTAAGACTTAATTTCGTATATATATATATATATATATATATATATATATATATATATATATATATATATATATATATATATATATATATATATAGTGCATCTTCCTTACGTTCAGATATACAAACAGGCAATTTACACCACCTTGGGGTTTTGTAAGTGAGTGATATTTGTGTACAATATTTATGAGTGTATGTGACTGTGTGTGCACTAAAGGTTTGCGGTATTACGGGTTTACTGCGGTATTTTTTTTTCCTGTGGTACCTATGACGGTACCTTTTTCATTCTATCGGTACGTCGGAAGTTTCCGTCAGTAATAAATGTACGGAAACTCTCGAGGAATCTCGTTACGGCTATAATGATATTATCACCGTTTTTTCATTATTTATGACAAAATGTTTACAAAATATATCTTTTTTTTCCTCCAAAATCCGTTGTATCTATTACAAATTAATGGTGACAAATATAATTATATTTATCATTCTTTAGTCACAGCTAGGACTCCGGTCTCTTGCTAAATAAAGTATAAATAACATTCAATCTCTAAAAACATTAATTAATAAATAACTTAAAGAGGTAATATCTAAAAACTTATAAATAACATAACGTAGGAAACACACCCTAAACACCTCGACTAGTAATACCATAATAACCTTGAAAATCTCTCTTCATACATGATTTCTACTAAGAACCTCTATAAACAGCATAGAATATCCCCCCTCCTTTTAGAACATTTTGAAGAAGAAAAAAAAAAAAAATTGCAAGAAACACCAGGTAAATGCAACAAGAAACCAGCGATGTAAAGCAAGCAGGACCGTTCCCGAGCTCTCCTTCCCACTAATGACAGCCAACCATTCAACTGTAGGGACCTTTATGGACCCACAGATTGAGGCCAAACTATGAGGGTTCCTTGAATCCATAAAAGCCTGGGGGAGGTGGCACCATCCCCTTCCCCAGTAACAACTAGCAGGCTGCGGTGCAGTCAGAAAAAAGTGGCACATGCACAATTGTGCGCACGCCACTATAATTAAACTCAACAACAACAATGCAGTGGCCAACGAATTGTGAAACACATTCGGGGAAAAGCCAACTTTCGGAAAAATTTCGGATTATAAAAAACAAAATGAGCAAGCCATTTTTACAGTTATTAACCAACGGAATTAAACAAAAAGATGTCGGGCTCTTGCCCCAGAACATTGCCTTGCTGATCCGTGATACAATTGCGGTATAAGGATTGCGATACATTCAGAAATATCAGTACCAGCAGGCACATACGTTTTCGCAGTAACCAGCTCTAGTGTGCGTGTATGTTTTGTGAAGTAAGGAAACATATGATTGTTTTCCTTTGGTCATGTTGAACAACAATTTAAGGTATCGCCCAATGTCAACGGTCAGGTGGTGATGTAGGGGAAAAAATCCCGACAACATTGTTCAATCAAAAAACATATCAATGCTAATGTGCATTACCACACCAATTACGTTACGCACCATTTCTCTAATGTTTTATTGCAATTGTTTCGGTAGTTGTGATTTATGTATTGAAGCTGTCTAGGCGTTAGGTAGGATTTCGGGTCAATACTAAGTGTGATACATTGGCTCGCAAATAAAATCACTTAATTTACATAATTTTTACAAATGCTGGACATCGTTTAATATTGCTGTATATTATAATTATAGATTTCTACAGGAATCTTGTAATATTATGCACCCAAGACTTTCTTTACCTTGTCAATATAATTTGTCATTTGGATCTTTCGTTGATATTGTGTTGGCAAGATAATAAGGAAACTGTATCACCCTTGAGTGATGCAGTAAAACGCATCAGCGAGTGGTATGTACGTTTTGCTTCTTTGTTTCGTTGATTGGTTTTGGGGGTGGGGATGGTGTGGTTTTTTGCTTGTTTGTTTGTTCCTCTTGATACTCTCTTGAAAATGCCTAAACAAATATATTACACTCTTGCAACAACTGCGGTTTACATAGTTTTTAGTGTAAAATTCAGCTAATTGTGGCCAGAAAGCGTTCCGGATGCCACTAACACAATCGCAAAATGGCACAGAAATCCAGTCTTTCTCAACATTGCAATTTTGAGTTAAACATTAGCATAAGTCTATGAAACACTAATTATAGACTATTCCAATATGTAAATTCCTACAACAGAATAAGAACAGGACCATATTGAAGGTTAAAAGACCATAGAGATAATACTCACGGACAGGCACAGATCACAGAAATAGCGCATGATGCGTCAGAATTAGACATTGATACCTAAGTTTAATTATCAATAGCACAAGGAAAAATATAAATATGTTCCGCATGAGCCTGATTTTTTTTTGTTTGAGCTTAGTTTGTATTTGCTAAGCTAAACAATCTGTATGCTTAAGATAAAATATTCTGCTTATCAGCTAAAGAATAAACAAACAAATTTCTTAAGTTGAATTAACTTTTTGATTGTGTTAATTTACTTAAGAAAAAATTCATGTTTTGATCAAGGTGGAATATTGCTGCTTAAGCACAATAAGATCTTTGCTAACTGTTAACCACATAAAGTTTTTGACACATACAATACCATAATTGCATAGATTTTAAAGAAAGATGCCTATATACCAGTGTATAAATTATGTAACTATTTCGAGAACGACGCTATTACCATATTACATTTCTTTTTAAGATACAACACAATGAGCTAGAATCTTTCCTTCTACAATTTTATAATTAAAATGATGTATATAATTAACAGATAATAAACAAATAAAAGATATGTAACATTCAGTATAATTTTGTCATTTGGTCTCGTCATCATAAAAGAAATATGTCGAAGTAATGAGCCATGTGACCAGTGTTTCGTCTTCTGTTGTTACAGTAGAAGAATCAATTACATTCGTGGGGGAGAACGATGTTTGACTTACGGGGTCATGATTACTCGGGTTAATGGGGTTCGTATGCGAAGAGAGATCAGGACTGACACCACTAAAATCGTCTGAGTCAAGCTGACTGATGCTATCGGCTGCACTTCCTACAATGGAATCAATGCTGCCCTCTTCTTCTGACTCAGCATGGACTTCTGCCATCATCTTAATAACTTGACCATTATTAGATAGATCCAAGCTTGCATTGGTTTCATCCATTCCTACGAATGACACAAAGATTTCGCAACTTATTAATTTGTATATATAATAATGCAGCTTAGGTTGAATCTGGAAATAAAAATTAAGTATCAGAGAATTGATTTTATTCAGTACAAACTAAGTGATCTTCAAAGAAAATTTGGTGTAACATCGTGTTTGAAGTTGTATTAATCTTCTCTCCTATATTAATACTTCATCTAGAATAAATGCAAGATAGAACGGTAGAAATATATCACATGGCAACAGTTAGCGGGTAATTTGTCTTTGATGTTTAAATCAGGTTCCCGGTGTTCTGAAACCTCCCCGTGTAACAGTAGCCTGCCATGTTCGGTTTTGCTTCGGAGTTTCACACTTGTACACACTGTTTAAAATTTAAACATATTTTCCTGATTTTCCCCAACTTGTAACATTCTTTTTTTTTTTAAAAAAAAATGAGTTTATAATAATAAAAAAAGTTTAAGGAACCTATGCCTGCTTTTAAAAATTTTGAGCATAAAATTAAAAATTATTAAATGACATCGACATTGGCTCTTCGGTCCATCTTTACCTTAACTGATTCAGGATCATGCGATTGAACCAATATGAACGGTCTGTGCCTTTCCCCGTGCTTGAAAATGATCTTTGATGTCGTCTCGTCCCGCCTGGCGTCTCGTGTGGTCCCAATTGGTCTGCGCCAAACGAAGGTTTATTTAAAGAAATAGCCTTGCGTGTAACGCCAGAAGAAGGTTTTCACGCCTTATTTGGAAAGTAATTGTTTAGCTGATTTCATTCTTCATTTAGATATTTACATAGTCATTGACTTACTGGGACAGGACTATTTGCATCCCTGTCTGATTGCAGAGTGGTCATCGATCCCATTTATTTCAGGCTACAATAAGAGTTTGGCTTACATTATTGTAAAAGGTATGTCAAGATAAATTTTGAGATATGAAGAAAGTGGTTGCATTTTCGTTTTATCAAAGTTTAACCGAACTGACTTATATTGGTAACAGTATGAATGTATTCAACTTTAACTGCATCTCAGCACAATAATGGCTACATGGTGCCAACTAAAACTAAAGCTCGAAAATGTCAAACTGCAATACAAGTAGATAAAATATTAAAGCTGAAAATTTATCATTCTGTAAAACGTACATAAAATAAAAAGTAACGATAACAAACGTATCGGTTACAGGCATCAAGGAAGCATTTTCTTAAACCCTCATATGACTTACCAAGCCACGCGAGAGCCAGGTTGAACGAGATTATCTCAGAGGTAAGTAATGACTATTTTGCACAGCACTAGTGCCCATTGATGTTAATACGTCATAAGTCTTTATTGATGTTACAGCGACTTCATCACGTGACACCAATAATTGAATTCATATTTTGCAGGGTCATGAAGTCATAAAGCTTGAGAAACTCGATCCTATACCACGGATTTACGGCTTCGCTATACAGTCATGTTGTTCATGTTTTATAATTACAAATAGTTATACAAATAATGAATTTCAAGATATAAATAACAGATCTGTATTTCACCTATTTGTTTCTAAAATAAATTGACTAAATGCACAAGACGTGTGCATGGATACATAAATATTTCATCTTTGGTGTTTGGAACTAATAACCTCTAGATTTCTGTGTCTCATTGTGCAATTTTAACCACACTAATATTTTTAACAAAAACTTGGTAAACAAATGTGTAATTTCTTCAATAATTATAACTTTAGTAAAAGTTTCAGCTTAATGAATCTCATTGATGTTTGGTTTTGTTTTAATTTTAAAACTGCATGAACATCATTCAAAATCAAATTTTTGGTAATTCATCGATGGTAAAACGTTACGTTTTACGTTAATCGTTTGTTATCAGAACCATCTAATCTTCGCACATATGGTAGGCTATTCATCCTTCGAAACCTTGTTAAGTTGGGATGCAATAGAAAGATTATTTACAAGTCTATATTAGAGTGTGGAAGTTGAATTAGTCTGGTCTGCTGAGATGCTGTGCCTGCATAGATAATTTGCTGGTTTGACTGTCATCACACAGCGAAGAAAATCCAAGCAGACCGAGCGAGCGAGGCAGTGAAGTGATTGAAGATCATTTGTCGTCCATTACAAGAGTCAAGATAAGGGAGACAACTCTTCTTGCCCGAATTTGGCATTCACGAAGAGTAATGAAAATACATTTCCATTGTCTTGCTTATGGATTATTGAAAACACAATTGGATTTGGAGAACTGTGGGAAAATATTTACATTGTCTCGGACTGAAGAAGATATCTATAAATCTTAGCTAAACACCTAGCTTCTCTTGAGATTTAATTTCCATACAAGTTGTAGGTTGTATAATAAGTACATGGCAACTTCGTGTTGAGTATGGGCAAGTGTGACAGAGTTATCCTAGTAATTTAAAATTAATCTTATATACCTTAGGTATTGTTAAAATAAATTTTCTTTTCTCTTATAATAGTGTATGATTGATGTGTGAAAATTGGATTGTACAATATACAGTTTTGCCTTCCTTGAAGATGTGCATCTCTCAAATGAAATTCTGTTTCATTTTTTATACTTCAATAATTGCAATTTCAGAGGCTAGTATTAACTACTCTAGAAAAATATTTTTAAATATTTTCATTTTTAGAACACACGGGAGCATACGTTGCGATCACCAGATTGTTTCCTCAATACTATCTCTAAAGAAATTTCATGAACGTAGCACACACATTTCCCTATATATTCTTCACTGTGCGTTTTTTGCACTTACTCACAACTTCATCTTATACCTGTCTTTATTTCAAAAGTTCTGAATAGTTTATGTTTTTTTCTTTATAAATAATACCATTACTAACACTAAAAGAAATCGTGAAAACGGGACATGTGCAGTAACACTGTATTCGTCTTTATATGTTGTTTTGCAACTGTTTATGTTCTTAATAGATTTGTCTATAATTTATGTTTGTATTGTCTAGCGTTCTATATACTAATAATACTAAAAGGTATCTTATAAACGAAAATGAAACTGAAAGTTTGTCCTCTCATATTTATGATTTATTTCAATGCAGTGTCATACGTCCATATTGCAAACCTCGCCTTAGTTAAGAAAGAAAATGATGACATGGCAATATTGCATGAGTTATTTCTGTTGACGGATGAAATACAATATTGCCGCAGTAGATGAAATAAAATATTGACGGAGTTACCTCTGTTGACAGATGAAATAAAATATTGACGGAGTTACCTCTGTTGACAGATGAAATAAAATATTGACGGAGTTACCTCTGTTGACAGATGAAATAAAATATTGACGGAGTTACCTCTGTTGACAGATGAAATACATTATTGCCGGAGTTACCTTGTTCACAGATGAAATACATTATTGCCGGAGTTACCTTGTTCACAGATGAAATATAATATTGCCGGAGTTACCTATGTTGCCAGATGAAATACATTATTGTCCGAGTTATCTCTGTTGCCAGACGAAATACAATATTGCCGGAGTTATCTCTGTTGCCAGATTAAATAAATTATTGCCGGAGTTATCTATGTTAAGGTTGAAATACATTTTAATAATATTTGAATATATTTCTCATCGAAGAAGGAGGTATCTAGTTTTTATGATCGTTTATAGTTCTAAAATATTTTAAGTTTATTGAACACTAAACCCAATAATAAAACTCTAATCATTATTGTTTTCAATATATAATAATTAAACACATTCTTTTAATGACATAACATTATCTCATCACATTATCACTGTCTGTTTCAAATAGTGTTTTGATCAGATCATGAATAATTTAAATGCAAACAATAATAGTAATGATCTTACCAGCAATTTGCAAACTATTTTGATCAATGCCTTTGAAATTAAAATGCAGTTTTACCATTACAGAACATAAAATATGGTGTCTACTTTAAGTAACTTTGTAATAATTACATGAAATTTGTATTATAGTATATATGTATTAACATAACAAAATCTCTATTCAGAAAGAAATCAATAATGTATTTAACAAAATGTTTTAAATGAAATACTTACTTTCATTAACATAATCACATTTTTCGAAGGTTAGACTGAAAAAAATAAGTTTGTTTCTTTGTTCGGGATTTCACTCGCAAACAAAAGATAACTGTCAAGATCATTTCAACATGTGTTAATCGTCAGTAGCTCTTTACACAATATTTATCTGGTAAAGATAATGCTAAGAAAAGATGAATTGCTGAGAAATAAAGAAAAGTCAGGTCAGTTGGACAGGGTGGTGACTGATCATCAGTTGTACGTTGTATGTTTGCGGTATGAAGATTATTGGGTCAAACAGGAATTTCAAATTCACATGACAAAATTTATTGGGGGGGGGGGCAAGATGTAACGTTTAAAGTATCGGTAGGTTTCACCTGCTGAATCTGTTTGGCGGAAACTTTGTTGGCCTGTCTGGAAGGAAATGTAACTTAAAACAATAAATTTATTTTAAAAACTGTTTCTACTCCTTAACATGCATTTCGGAATGACTGAAATTCACTCACGTACAGACAACACATGGTCGGGTGCAAAAGAAGGGGTATATAAAAATATACATTTTAAATCCGATGTAATAAAAATACCTTCCCTATCTACAATCCCCCAATGATGCCCCACAACATGTAAAACATCTAGCCCTCATTTAAGGTGTATACCTACATTTTTTAAACAAACCAACAAACCCCTAAATATTCTCATAATCCATATAATTTTAGCAGTGGAGTGAAAGAAGAGAGAAAGGACTCTTTGGAAGACGAAGTAACACACACACACACACACACACACACACACACGCACATGACAGGCAGCTCACTTACTTCCTTGTTACAGTCCTAAATAAAATCTTATCAAGCATCTATTTTAATCCTTTACTGAAGACCAATCGAGTCGAGTATTAATAGTTTTGCCTGTCGTAAATTTAGATTCTCAGGACAAAGTCGCTACGTATGTTACCGACAGTATGTTTGCTAAAAACATTAACTATTCAAACCAGCCAGATTGGGTCCTTTTCAGTTAGGGTGGCAAATTTACCAGCCATACTGTTAGCTAACTGTTTTTTCCCCATTTCTGTTGTTGTAAAAATGATCCAATATGAGGCAAATTTTCTTTCATAGCACGATAGCAAATTCTGTAGCATACACTGACCGGCCTTTTACCCCAAAATCAGTTAATTTGTTGGAAACATTGGTTTACAGAACTAACAATTTTTGTTTTCACCTAGAAGCTGTTCAGAGCACCAATTGTAATTTTTCGTTGCATTATTAAAGTACATTTTAGCGTAATGAATGTAAGATTTCTGGTAATGTTGCAGTATTGGATTCAGCCAGAGAGAATTTTGTTTTCTCAGGCCGACAAATGTTACGAGTAGTAACCTTGATTTAGGACTATTGGAATCGTAAAAGACCCCATCCTTTGTATGATAGACAAAACACCGCACCTACATCGCACTTAAAAAGTCAAGTTTTGAACTGGCCGATCAATTTAACACTCACTAATTAATGTTTTGTTTACCGGAATACTTATACATGCCAACCTTGTGTATAAACGAAGTCGTCGTTCAAAATCAGAGAGAACATGGATAGGAGAGGAGAGATTTAGAGGAACTTATAAGAGATTGAGCCTCTTAACAAGATTGAGAATTATATGAGAGAGTTATAGATCAAAATGTTTGAAAAAGAAATTTCGTTACAAAATTTTGATGTACAAGATATCGTAGGCTATAAAGTTTGGAAACATTATTTGAACAAAAGTTCTCATTACATAAGCAGACAACATTTTACATACGAATTTCGGCTTTTAGAAATGAAATCACTTATTTCAAAGTACATATTTTGCCCATCTTAAATTGATAACAGAGAATATTGTGACTTAAATCCCAAATAGTCCTATAAATTCTCTCGCAAGACCAAAGGTATAGAAGTCCGAATGAATTGAAATCTTGAATGTGCTGATGTGCCAATAGCCTGAAACAAAATTTAATTGCTAAGAGTCTTGACGTATCACACTGATATAATCCAAAATGTCTTTTAAAGAATTCACAATCATCACAAAATAATGATCTGGTCCGAAAATATTGAGAATTTTGTTATTCCAGTGAATGATTAAAATAAATAAGCAATCTCAAATGAAAGAGACAACTAAAGACTGGTTCCTCTACAGATGTTATGGTAAGAATGAGTAATTCACATATAAGCAACATTAATATAAAAACCTAAGACAAAATTTTAGAACCAGATAGAGAGTCAAATGTTCATTTCAGAACAGTTTTAGCCAGTGCTGTCCATCCTTTCTGACACCAAGGCCACTGAAAATTTTTTTCTTGAAGCCGATGGCAGCAGCAGAAACTGAAAAGCAACGACTATATAGCTGCTTGAGCTATGGCGGGCCATTTAAAATCAGCCCGCGGGCCGCCGGTTGAACAGCACTGTTCTAAGCTATATATATTTTATACAGATCCTGACTATTCTGTATTCTAAGTGTAATTTTCAATAAGACTATGAACATAGTTCGTTTCTTGAAAATTATAATGTCAGAATAAAGCCAACATGCAATAACACTATATATATATATATATATATATATATATATATATATATATATATATATATATATATATATATATATATATATATATATATATATATATATATATATATATATATATATATATATATATAAACATGCACAGAGTAGACCATCGTTACAACATACCCTTGCTGTTCAGATACCTTTGACAAAACTCAAACCTGTACTCCTCGCAAGAAAGCACTTACTTATCCACTTTTCTTCGAAAATGCATCGTTCTCTCTCTCTCTCTCTCTCTCTCAAGACAATGCTGTTATTTGCAAAGTATCTAGTGATAAGTACAAGTAGTTCCTTTAATCAAATACGTTTTTTTTTCTGCCATTAATCTTGCCTACATTGGTATCTTTATGCCTAAAAAGATATACTTTATAAGTTGGAGCATGTTCTACGATAATTTGTCAAAGTATTTGTTTCAAAATTAGTCGCTGGTAAGGAAACATATCTGTATTCATTGTACGGATGAAGACATTTTTTGGATTCCAGTAAAATGTTGATGGTTCCTCGCGAGGTTTGATTTCCATTTTATCCGTATGTATCGTGTGTTTTACCCAACATTTGGCACCGATTTCTCGAAACATGAGAAATCTGATTAAAATCAATCCACATAGTTACTCTAATATCAAGTTACATTTGCAGTTTCACTTAAATTTCTATTTACTCTTCTGATGTCACTATAGTAAACTCTGGCCTCAGATTTATATTAAGAAAATGGTTTTGTTCTGTCCTTTTCTAATATATCAAATGATTTCAATAACAAGGAAAATGTAAGATGTTTGGAATAGTGAATAAACTTGTACTCATACCAATGTAAAATCTATAGTATCAATGCAAATGCGATACATATAAACAACGTGTCTATATTTGACCTCAAGCTTCTCAAGGCGATCTGAATGGTTTCGCCCACCATTCTGATACTGTTGGAAGAATTTCTAGCTGAATCAGGAACCTTTTCATCTGCTTTAATTACTGCTGAAACATTTGCAGGAGTTTCAAGCCCATGAACCAATAGACCTGACCAACACGCACTATGAAAGCATATACAGTCTATATTGATATCTTGAATGCACATACTGGTAAAAACTGATAATACATAAATAATAGAATCCATCGTCATCAATATCGATCTCTCTTGAGCCATCTCAGACATGAGGATTGTGTCACGTTGATGCTGTTTAGACCTAGATAATGGCGTAAAGCTAAATGGCATAGCTATAATGAAGATGCTAATTTATTTAATTTATTTTTAAAAAATGAAACAAGAAACGAAATATATGAAGTTTAATGTTACAAGCATAAATTAATAATTAATTTCATCAAAGGCTTCCAGTTCGCGCACATATATCAGTGCACGAGTTTTGCATATTTTCATCATGTATGCGAGTTTGGTGACATGTGATCATTTACGAATTCAACAAGGGAGATAAATGAATATTTTCGATTTATTAATTGTGTTACTTTTAATAACTTTTATACGACGATTCATAGCACATTGAGTTTGTAAGGTGCTGTCTTACAATATATTTTGATCTTAGAAAAGAGATTACAGCCAGATTATATAATGACATTATGGTGTATACCCAATTTCAGAGAGAGAGAGAGAGAGAGAGACAGAGAGAGAGAGACAGAGAGAGAGAGACAGAGACAGACAGACAGACAGACAGAGATTTTGTGGAAATAGGTTACCTGTCACGTCATCTTTGTGGAGACCTCGTTGGTTTGACATCTTGCGAAGCTCATTCCATGAAAACGATCAATTGTGTAATCAAATATGAACGTAGCACATAAATACTGGCAAATCGTAACACAAATGTTTCATGAACATATTATCTCAAAATCACTTTAAATTTTTGAGCCTTAATACCACGAAAGAATGTTCAAAGACTGACCAGGTTCCTGCCTGCGTCACTATGCTACTTGTCTATCTCATATTAAGTACTACTTATAAAGAAACAGGGTACATTCAAGTGCAAGCATGGCTTGTTAAATAAAACATATAAGGTGCACTGGTGCGGCCACCTGGTTTACGGAAATGTACATGTTCATTATCTTTGTGAAATGACTGAATGGTTATAAATGTTTATTTATTATACGAACGATAATCAGACTTTGTATGTAAGAAAGGACATGGTACGTGCACGTTATGTAAAATATGGCTTGTAAATAACAATAATAATTATGTCATTAAAATAATATAGTCATTAAAAAAATAATGCTGAAAAGAGGGGAGGAAAAAGGATACCATGTTTACTCAGACACAATGAATTGACGTACTTGTGCTATACTATGGAACTATCTCTCTCTCTCTCTCTCTCTCATGTGAAAATTGAATATAAAATACGTAAAACGAATAAAAGAATGAGCAAGATGTGTAGTACAATACAACGTTGGTGTTGTTGTGAACTTAACGACCTTTCTACAGCACATGATAGAGTATTGAAGAGGGCCAGTATGTCTGGTAGAGAACGACACCCGGCTAACCCCGAGAAGAATCACGGACCCACGGGAAGCTATTGGCATGCCCCCCCCCCCATATCCACGTTGGCTTAACCCGAGACTTTAACACACACGGATAAAGGTGGTCTTTGAAAGCGATCGCCTTAGAACAGTGAGCCATCATGGGCCCCAAAATATAAATTAAGATATAAATTTTAAAATACAAATATAAATTAGTATGGAACTATAGAAACCACAGGAAATAATAACGCCTAACAGTACAAACTAGAAATGGAAACCAACACAATATCCCGTTAACCATACCCCCACCCACGGGGTGCCGTCAGAATCAAAATAAAGAACAAAGGTGTAGTTAGTTTATTTCGAGTGTTTTAGAGTTTAACAAACGAGCCATCTTTTGGCATTTTGTGCGTAATTGTAAGTTTATTTCAGGAAGAACAAAATCAAGCATTTCTTGCGAAAAATTTTAAACTCTTCTTTTTATTACTTTGGGAAGAATCCAGTTTTGGTAAACCATTTATTACAAAGTAATGACAGTTATCTCCTTCAAATACGATTACAAATAGCGATATATCTGTCGTTTTCTTTTTCGGTGTTCTAACTCGTCATTGTCTGCTGTTTCAGATTCATTGATGGAATATAAATAAATTATTTTCAAATGTTTTATATTTTATATATTTATCGGACATTTATTAAACGAATGTTATATTTATCAAAGCTTATTTTTGCGGTATATATGGGTTATCTCTGAGCGGTTTATCGCTAATTATATTGCACTCACAAGGCATGTATTGTCTTTATTCATTACATTAAAACGGCGGTTTTTTTATTATCCAATCTTTATAAATATACAAATGAATACTCTGTCATTTGGTTAAAGTTTACTTCTTCAGCGTTTTGCATGTTCATCAATACCACTCTACGTAATATATGATTGATTACTTCATCTGTTTCATATCCCTACGAGTTAAATCAATGAATATAACCTGACGTTTACAAAGCCTAAATGTCTTATTTTTCCATTAGTATTGTTACGAATTTTACATGAATACAAATATACTAGTTTCATATACAGAATGATATTCTGAGACTATGTTAAGTTCGATGTATTACAAAACAAATGTTCTGTATGATTGATATTATGTACAACGTTCAATGTATTTCACGATGTTCGCCGTCTTTGTTTTGTAGGAAATGTATGTACTGGAGGCACCTCCAGTGTGTCATATCATTGGTTTACATTGTTTCAATGCTGTAAATCACATATATACTAGTTTCATATACAGATGGATATTCTGAGACTATGTTAAGTTCGATGTATTGCAAAACAAATGTTCTGTATGATTGACCACGTTCAATGTATTTCACGATGTCCGCCATCTTTGTTTTGGAGGCAATTTACGTATTGGAGGCACCTCAGATTTCCACTACGCGGTATATGCAATCATTATTGAACACCAATAAACCGTTGCTATAACTAGTTTTTACGTAGAATAAGTTATGCTCAACAAGAAAATAAAACACTTACCTTCACCTGCGAGGATAACGCATTAGGATGGTGCATGTTCTAATTTTCCCGCACCACCAACTTGTTTGGAGGCCAAAGTTTACTGTTTATACGTGTGACACAAAGATTTTAGTGTTTGATCATACGTTTACGATTAAGATTGTAAAAATATAATTAGCATTTAATGTTTGTTCTATATTTTAATAATATAACGATATTTGCCATTTATTAAGTCTTAAATATTTGTTAACAATATGTACTATTTTGGCGGAGTGTTACACTTTGTAGTGCAACCGAAGGTTATAAATACGGGTGCCGCACAAACCAGTCAGCTTCCCTTCAACCGGCATCGGGTTCGTATGCAAAAGTGATAGGGAATGTTATCATTCTCTAAGTAGAAATTAAGCAGAAATAATCGTTTTAGAAAATATACATTCATTTATGCAATATAAAAATTAATAGTAAATTTATGTACTAAGGAAAATCAAAGCCAAAGATAAAGTGTTGAGTACTCTTACGTAGGGATATAGGGCCTCCATAACGTTATTTCAGTATATTTGTATGACTTTATATTTTTATCGTAAAAGAAATGGTCACCCGTTTCACCTGTTAATTCTATTTATTTGAATCCGTTTGTATTGTGATTTTAATGTTACCTATATGAATATTATAAAATTATTAAAGTAAATTATATTTGATCAATATTATTATTTAATACTAATTGTTGAGACTGCTGGTTATAAGTATATGTACGTTCTGTTATACTAATTCATTTATTGACAAGGAAGAGAATACGTGAATTCTATTATATTGAATTGTTTATTGACATGATAAGACTAAAATAAATCCTCTTTTTTTCTCATTCAGATTTTATGTTGTTTATATACTTAAATAAATAATCTCCTCACAGATAAGTAGCTAGTACAAGAAGCCATTATTTCTACAGGGATTTCGTCTGTTATCAGACGACTTACTATGTACTACCAGTACATTATACTATTGCAACCAATTCAAAGTCTCAGTTTGAGGATTGCCGAACCATCGAAACAGGAAGAAATTCTCTAAATATAAGGGAGCTTGCGCTTTGAAATTAACCCCGGGGTGGAGCTCGTTACAGTATAATTAATGTCGTTAAAAGAGTCAAATGTTTCGTTAGTTATTATTTGCAGCTCGAAATATATATTCATTCAATGCTTCTGTGAACGAGTCTATCATCTGTTTTGGGGGCATTTCGTTATTTAAGTTTTACTCACAGTTATTTGTATTTCTCTTCTACTTTGAAGAGGGATTAAGATACGTTGTAATTTCCTTCCTTCAGAGATGGGGATTTTGTTACTAGCAAATTCACTGCCTTTTCCACATTACTGTTTTTAAAAAAATATATTATCCAGTTAGTGCAAAGCCCTTCCCCGGTATAATGCAATATACATTTCTTATATATGCACACTCTTTAAACCTGTATAGTGAATAGGCGTTTCCTTTCAGGAATAGACTTTATTTCACAACAATCATTGATTATATTTATATAGTGAATACTGTATAAGTGCGACTACTACACTGCATTTTATTGAAATGACGTTTTATTTGAGCCCCCAACCATATAATTATTCGAATTTTTCTTTCCGTTTGACCGTTTTGAGTCCTTTTTAGGCTAGAGCTGCTTGGTTTCAGTGTCCATTATGAGTTTCTTTCCTTCTATGATTGCGGGCATTTACAGTTAATATAAATTCACTCAATGTATGGCCAGGGGAAGAAAGGTTTCTGTCTAACTTCTTTGTCATACATTTAGATACGAGACGATTGATACGTTTGTGTAGTTTCGGTTTCTCCGACATACTGAAGGCCGCAAATATTACACGTGATTAGATAAATTACATTCTCTATTTTCTATGTTTAGTTTGGATCATTTTGTTCACTTTTCTACTGACTGTGCTAGGGAATGTTTTTATCTCTATCACATGTTAACATTTTATCACCACAGAGCCGAGAGGTATTTGTATGGTTTTGGCTTGTGATTGGCGTAAGCTCCCACCATGATGTCCCGTTGGTTTCTCAACATTTTATCGCCTAGTTTCTAGCAGAGTTTCTTGTGAACTTTGTTTTCTCTAAGTCTGTTTCTTCTCATTAAAACTACATGGTTTGAGTTATAAACTTCACTCGTAAACCTTTTTTGAATGGTGGAAATTCTTTGATTTTGATATAAAATCATCCAGATGTTCTCTCCAATGCTGACATTTCATTTCAGTGTCGTCTCTATGTACTCATTAGCCTGGTTTAAATCTCACCGACGCCAACAGTTGCCCGTCAAAACGTTATATACAGATGTTAGCATATGAGGAGGCTGTTTCATAATCACTTTTGATCCACTGATTTGGAGCTTACTGTTTTCAGCAATCACCTCCATGTTTTCTCAAAAATGTATTAGCATGTTTGGGGTAAGGTCGAGATGGGTCATCATCGTACCCATTGCGGTTTCATTTATTTGGAGGTATTTTTTTTCTCCGAAATTCTCTGTCGCAGTTGTTTATCTTGATTATTGATCAATCTATTTAAAACTGTGACACCAATAATCATATCGTGTTTAGGACAACAAGGAAAAGCAGTCATGGCCGTATACTAAAATGAACGAATGTGCGATTTCTTGCGAGGACTGTTTCATAGGCCCATACGAACGGCAAAGTTAGTATTAAGGTCACAGTATATATCCTTGTTTAAAGTACGTTTTTCTTTAGTGTCTGTCATTTAATTAGATAGGTTTTAGTAACTAACTTAAAAATAAAATTATAAGGATTAGTGACACAGAATTTACGCTTGTTACAGTAGCTCTTTTTGTAGTTTATTGACCAAGGTATAGTCATTAAGAAATGAATCTTACTACCACTGAGGTACAAGTTACGTTTACAAAGTGTAAGTAATTGACATAGGGTTTAGTAGAGAGTTTAGTGGCTTAAAGTGAGAGTCAATGGTAAGGCGTAATCGTCTAGTGAGGCAGTATATATGTTTATCTTCTGAACAAGAACCCTTCTTCACGTTTCTCATTTTATTAAAACCTGGACGAGTTGTCATGGGAGATGATAGAGGTTAAGGGGTAATGGTCAATGGTCAAGTTTCCAGAACCGGTTAATATTTACTTCTCACTCTTTTCATTTTGGTCCAAGCCTCAAATGGTGTCATTACGATAGTACAGAGCAAAGAAACAAAGCTCAAATTCGATCAAATAGCTTTGCGAACTATGTGACTAAATTGTTTTGCATAAACGTCCATAATTTTTTCTTCAAAGTTACAATCAATTATCATTGATTTTTGTTAAGGGTGACAAGGAAACTTTCCAAATCTTTTTAATAAATTGAATAGCATGAGACAACGCTTGTATACTGTATGGTACGTTAGCTATTATCTCATCTTGAATGACATATGACAACTCGCGAATACTATATGGTATGGAAGATATTATCTTCTCTTGGATGGCATGAGACAACTATTGAATACTGTTTGGGGGTGGGTGGGTAAATATGATCTCATCATCTTGAATAGCATGAGACAACTCGTGAATACTATATGGTAGGGTAGATATTAATAACATGAGACAACTCGTGAATACTATATGGTAGGGTAGATATTAATAACATGAGACAACTCGTGAATACTATATGGTAGGGTAGATATTAATAACATGAGACAACTCGTGAATACTCTATGGTAGGGTAGATATTTTCTCATCTTGAATGGCGTGAGACAATTCATGAATACTATCAGGGAACGTGTGTTATATTTCATATTTTGCTTATTTATCGAAAGATCGATAATTGTGTTTTACATAATTTTGTATTATTTATCGAATGAGCAAATGATCTCATTCCTGTTCAGAATGGTCTCTGCCGCACCTGTGTAATCTATAACAATGGTTCATATTGTAATTTCTACATGAAGGTTCGGCCTACATTAGAAGGAAGTAAACTTGAGTAAAACTTTAATGGTACTCGTATTGTTTCTATTTTGATTTTTCACCGCTTAGAAAGTTCTTAAAGCATGTCTGATACCTGAGTTGAGACGGTTTGGATATTACATTTAAACCAGACGCCTTAAACTTTATAGCTCGTCAAATTTGCATTGTCCTTTGTGTATTAACATTTGCAGGTTGATGAATTACATTCGCGTCTCAAAATATTTGAAATAGCATTTGATGACCATCAATGCATAGCAATTCAATGGAATATTATTTAAAACAAATGAGATCGATTGATATAGTTTTAATAGTATTTATTTATGTTTTTGATGTAAGATGTAACTAATACGTGACAATTTGTATCTTTTATTAAATGCATTTCCATTTAGAGCATTTTCTGAATTCGTTCATGAAAAGCATACATGTGTGTTGATTTATAATTACTATACAGTCTAAGACATGAATCAACATCCAAATTAAGACGCAAGCATATTAATAGCCATTGAACTGACAATGAAGATTTGATAACGAGTATATGTGATTTGGATTGTTAACGTAGCTTTAACAATTTTTCAGTCATACCGCTACTAAGTTGGCATTGTGACAGTTTATAGTGATATCTAGCACTAGGGCGTCATGCCGCAGATATGTAGCATCGTGTCCCACCCAATCACATTATACTGACATCAGGAATCCCTTTGAAAATCTTGAACTTATTTATAGTTTCCTACATTGAAGGTCCCTTTCTCAATTACGTTTTGAATCAAAATTGTTCCACCACGTAGTGATCTGAGTAACATTTTCTAAAGCTACGCTTAAAATCAAAATCACACACACACACACACACACACACACACACACACACACACACACTTAAGGGCAGGAAGTGAAAATAAGAAGGTGGAGAATATGAAAAAGGAATGAAGTTGGCTGCAGTGAAAGCCACGTCCAAAGGATCCAAAATGTACAAGAGGAAAATACATACGCCGGGTAAATAAAAACACCCTCTTTTACATAAAGAGGGATAGCAAATGAATGGTAATATTTTATAAGACAGGGGTATTTATACATATTGCGATAAGAAAAGCATCCTGGATGATGATCAAGAAGCTTATATCAAAGTATCCGACCACCATATTAATAGTCTGGATGAGCAAAAAACATTACATATTAAATACCGACTGCAGATAACTTCCATGGTTTCTCTTCATAATCGGTATCCCCTCCCCCAATTTTTTTGACATGTTAGGTATGTTTCGTATTGCAATCGTGTGCTTGATATTTATGGTCCCAATAAAGCAAAGCCCGTACATTTATTGAGACAGTTAAGACTTAATATATAACCAAGCTGTCTCGATTGTTACCACTCGAGAAGTTTACTGTTGTCTTCACGTGTACTAGTATAATAAATTACGTTCTCTGTGAGATGTATTAAATTTTATGATCATGCCTCCAGAAAGTTTGAATGATGCTTGAGAATGAAAAATAGTCTATTGATGTGTTACTTTTTGCTTGTTTTTTTATTATTTAAAATACAAATATTAGTCTTGTGCGTCTCAAAGTTATGCATTTAATTGATGTATTTGATTGTGTACAGGATTACACATTGATCGAACGAGTCAGAATTTTCGATTCTGACACAAACACCTGTGCAATTTTTAAGATAAAGCAATTTTTTCAAGTTAATATTGTCTTGAGTAAAAAGTATATATTTTTTACTGTAAATCTTTATTTTTCTTTGTTAACATATAAATACAAGCCAAATTGTTTATTAAGCTAAACTTTTATTGAATGCGACAACTATACTTTCACAAAATTCCGTGTAATCCACTCCTAAAGTGCACACGAGTTTTTTAGTTATCTTCAAAGCATTACAACCAACGTTCATCCTTGCATGAGGCTCGGATGGCCCAATGCTCTAAAGTGTGATCGCCTTAACCGATTACTGCCATCTCACATCTATCCTGTAGCGTATACCTGATTTAATTTATATTTATTTTAATTTTATTGTTTGTTTGTGAGCTTGAAATTTTTTATTTTCTTACAAGCTATTATAATATAATCTTGTTTACGTGATTTGAAAATTTTCCGCTGAAAATAGTTTGGCCTTGATTGTTCATTTGTAAATACTTAAAGCTGACCTAGTTCCCGACCTTATTTCAAAATTAATAACAGCCACGTGAATAAGATTTTCCTTCAATTTATTTCTATTGTGGGAATAAAAAGGGTGAGATCGAGGCTGTATTGAATACGTGACCCTCGACTTGTAAATATATTTTTGTGAAGTAAGCATTTTTTAAATAAATATTTATTTCTTAGAGTAAAATGATTGGTTTTTGTCAGGGCCATGCTGAGAGTACGTGATGTAAACAAGATCACGTGACCATCATACGAGTATCTATTTAGCGTCTCAAAATTACTGTATAATCATTGCTTTTGAGAAATAATCTCAGTCTGGGCTTAAAACAATTGTCCCAGTCGTTTTCTTCTGTTGTAGCGAGGTTTCGAATTATATGGTAATTTTTCTTCAGATTATTTGGATTCTAAAAGATTATTTCGTTTCTCTGGAAATATTTTGAGTGCTTATACAGAATTCCTGAACAAAGACATTTCTTAAAATTGTTATTTGGATTTCCAACACTGGAGTGTAATTTCTTGTGTTTCTACAATGACCTGTAGACAACAGCACTATACAGGATACAGCATACGTCGTCATCGTCAATCTTGGATTCTTATTCGAGCCTAAACACGTAACATAAGAATCCACATGGGTTCCAGTCCCTGGTTCGGCCAATGTGGGCATGTGAGAAATCTGTCATTACCTTCCAGTGGGTCGATGGTTCTTACAGTGTTTTCCCGGGTTCTTCATTTAACAATTATACTGGTGGCCATGTATAGCCTATCTTGCACTGAGAAATGGCGTTAAACCCAAAACAACAGCTTCCTTGCTTACACATTGATCGGAACATGTAAGTCACGGGAGAGTGAAAATTATCAAGTGGAACTAAGCAAATGTTATAATGACATACCGTCATTATCCGGTCTATCTAAAGTATTACGATCAATGTAAGCAGAGCAACAGACATGGAAATATGTGTTTTCTCAAAGGTTTATTACGTTTAGACAATTGTTTGAACGAGCATAGATATTAGTCAATCATGTTGAACTAGTGGAGATTTCTCTAAATTTAGTTGTGGTTTATTTAGTCATATTTTTAACTAGGAAATGGGTGCATATTTCATGAACCAAGCATTTAGTAGATATTGGACATAATGAAGGATACAGCACTCCCTTTATTGATTCCACCATCATTTAGAGAAGGCGATTGTTATGATACGTTATGATAAGTACATTGTGACTGGCTATGTTTATATATATGTCGACCTCGGGAAAAAATATTCTAGCGGATGTTTCTGGTTTTTTTCAAGCATCACATCGTCGAACACTACAAGATTTTCGGATCAAAGCTTTCTATGTTAGCAGCTTCATCAAATAGAAACCAACTGACGATTTGCTGTGTGATGCAATCGTCAAAAGAACCGCAACGAAATAAAATATTGTTTTTTGTTATCATGGACGAGATTTCTGGACTTGCTTCGGGCAGCAAACGTTGCCCTTGATATGGTCGGAATCACAACAATGGCAAGTACTATAGGCACACCAATCAGAATTGATGTTGAAGCGATGTCTATGGTAACTGTTGTGGCAGGGCTGTCAAAATAATTTGATTACATCTACATTCACAATTACGAGTTTATTCAGAAAGCAGCACAAAGCAGTCTCAATAAAATTAGCGTGCTGTTCTCCGTGCCAATGGACGGTGAAAGATTACGATGGAGCGGTTTTAGACCGTTTTGGTGGAATGGAAACATTTTTTGAGGACTTATCAATATGTTTCAAATCTGGCATAATCAAAAAGAAGAATGTATTAAGCGCGCTATTAAAGAATATCGTTTGTACTTGTTTAGTATGACTGCGAAGGACATTCCTAGATACTGCTGCAGAATATTACAAGATGTTATTTACAGAGTCGTTTTAGATTAGATTAGAAAAGTGTGCGAAAAGGACAACAAATTGGATGTCAGAAATTAATATTAGGAAATCATTTGTCTGTTGTGTAGTCGTATTGTGAAAAATTCAAATTTTAAAATAGCACTAAAATACTTGCTTCTATAATTTTTAAAAGGTAACCACTGTAAATTTACGAATAATTGAGAGGATTAATATTCTGTTAATGTAATTAATTGAATAATGGGGCATTTAACTAATGATAGTATTTTATAAAGAAGGAAATGCTGAATAGCACATGCATCATTTAAGGTTATGCTCTGTCGCTTGATTGCGACTTTTCCGTCGAGCAATTAACACTTTAATTCGATATAATTTATTGCCAAGAGAAATTTTCTTACAAAGATGAAATAGTATACCGTCCAAATACGTACTGCCTAGCAATGTTGTTTGAATCATCCAGTACGTCAACTTTTTCGTATAGGTTTCACGTCAGACACTTGAGTTAGTTTATAGCAATATTTCGCTGCGAAGGGAGTTGTCTCCCTTTGTATTATAGCGAAATTTGTTTGTCTGTGATCTGTAACGTTTGGAACTTTTAGGTATATCCTTAATATACGTACCGAGAAAAAGCTGCAAGAATGTCCCGGTTCCATTCAAACTACAATTTTTTTTCTCACAATTTGACGAAGCTTTATGAATATTTGGTTTTAATATTGAGGGAGAGGGTATAGAAGTTAAAATGCCATTTTTTTATTTGTTCAAAACGTTTTTTGCAGGACTCTAAAATTAAGTTGTGATGTTTAACGATATTGCACACCTTCATATTGCACTCACGTGCACGACACGTGTGCTCAATAGCATATTAGGAACTGTTTTGCAAACAAACCATGTACACTCACATAGTAGACGTTTTACGTTTTGGTTGATTAATTTGGTTTAGAACGAACTAAAGCACATGTTTCGTGGGACTGCCAAATACCAGCTGTTTTGCAATATTCGGCGTTAACTCTTTTGATACAATGTTTCGGACTTAGGCTAGCAATAGAAGCCATACAGGTCATAAAATTGATGGATCCCTACAAATAATATGTAAGTGACAAGGCATAAATGTGGCTTATTTAACTTGCAAAACGAATGGCAAAAACATACTTACAGTTTTACAACCTTAATTTCTTCGAAATATTATTTCTTCGAATTACATGAGCGATGTCATGGGTTCTAAAGCTTGATTACACATTTCGAAATTGTAATGTAATTTTGACTACATTCCAAGTTCAATAACATTTTCCTTACTGCACTCAAAATGAAATGAACACTATATTACATAGCGTAGTTTTGATAATTACAATTGAAAGACTTCATATTTTCCTACATTATGATTCCAAACATTCAATAACAGAACAGAAACACACTTGCTGCTGAAATCAGATGTACTTCTTGCAGAATTTGCACAGATAAGTTCAGTCTATAATCACAAAATTTAGTAGAATTGACAAAAATACCAAAATCTATTCATTCCAGACCAAATAGAAAAGTTGTCGCAATGCGCATTCATTCACACTATGACCCTAAATTTCAATTTTAAGTAGCCCAAAACGCCAGTTTCTTTTGAAAGTGATGTCTAGTGCGGGACTAAGTTCAAATTTATCTGGGCTGCGTTATGTATGCATTAGTAATGTTGTTGTTGTATAATGATAAATCAGCGCTTGCGTTTTTAGTTTTGAATACTGCATACATTCAGTTACTTTGTTTCTTGTAGTGTATTTTCGTTTATATAATTAAGCCTTTGGTAGAAAAGGAAAATGTGCATATAACAAAAAGGTTACTGCATTTGTATGGGAAAATACGAACTCGGATGAATATACTGCACTCCCACGCTGCAGTATGTAAAGGAATCAGTGTCCTAACACTACTGAACATAATGGTTTTCATTGTACTAACGTTACTGTCTGAATGGTTTTCAGTGTACTAACGTTACTGTGCTTAATGGATTTCAGTGTACTAACGCTGCTGTACGTAATGGTTTTCAGTATGCTAACGATGCTGTACACAATATTTTCAG
The DNA here is from genome assembly GCA_028554795.2 of Sinohyriopsis cumingii. Classification (NCBI taxonomy): domain Eukaryota; kingdom Metazoa; phylum Mollusca; class Bivalvia; order Unionida; family Unionidae; genus Sinohyriopsis; species Sinohyriopsis cumingii. The sequence continues at coordinate 141,579,484 of CM068829.1, forward strand.
TGTACTAACAATGCTGTACGTGAAGGATCTCAGTGTATGAACGCTGCTGTACGTAAGATAATTCAGTGTACTACAGCTGCTGTACGTAACATAATTCACTGTACTACCGTTGATGTAAGTAATGTGTTTCAGAGCAAGTAGATGAGATCCCTTTACCGAATGTATTTTCATTTTTCACAAGTAAGATACATTCCTTATATCCAATTCATTTTTCTGCCATGATGAATTAATTTAATTATAAATTGTAAATATTGATTCAAACCAGTTTTAAATGATAAATTATAATTTCGTTGGCAAATATCAATTGCTGGTTGTGAAATCTGCTAGAAAGTAACTTTGAATTTACAAGTTCTGCGGTGTAAGATTTGAATGTACGCCTTCTGCCGTATAAGACGTTAACCGTTTTTTTTTTGCCGTGTAAGATCTGAACTTACGTGTTATGATGTGTAAGATTTCAGGTTGCGTGTTCTGCCGTGTGGTGCTCTGCCGTTTAAGATTTGAATTTATCTGTTCTGGACTTTGTGTTGTGCAGTGTAGGATTTGAATTATAATGTTATTCTGTGTAAGATTTAAACTAACGTTGAGTTTACAAAATGCTCAATTTAACCTACGTCGTTCTTCCTGATTAACTATCAAATGTCAGTCTTTTTCAACAGTTTGCTTTTACCTTATAATGAGCAATAATCGTCCCGAACATAGAAATGATGGGATTCATTGTTTGAAATATAGAATAGGAGTGTTTAATTGGTCAATGTCAAGTTTAACGTTCTAAATAAATTCATTTATGGATGTAAATTTCATGTGTATTCACGTAGACTGTGACGTAATGTGGGAACTGACCTTTAGTAGCGTTTGTCTATGACTATATGGCCTTGTGTACCTCGATCAGCTTATGAATTACATGAGACTATGACGGATGTAATTATTCTCTAGTCGGCAAGTTTCCTCCGCGCGTAAAATCTCAGTGCCATTATACCTGTATATTTGAGATTTATAATCACTTGCTTTCTGATGGTTGTTTAGAGGGCGGCATCAAAGTGATGTGGAACCGTCAGCATTTGTCGGACTGGGCACGATATATCTTCATGACAGGAATGATAGTATGATTTTGCATGGGATAGATATTTATAGGTTACTGCATTTGTACGGGAATATATGAACGAGTTTTCGAATGGAAATACTGCATGACCTTGGGAGTGCAGTATATACATCCGACAAAACGAGATATATGGGATTGAAGAAGCTAGGAAGAAGCGTGTTGACATCTGCAAATGTGTTTCTGTTTCTGTCATTGAATGTTTGAAACCATAATGTGGGGAAAATATAAAGTCTTTCAATTGCAATTATCAAAAAGACGCTATGGAATTTAATGCTTATTTCATTTTGAGCGCAGTAAGGAGGATGTAATTGCGCTTGTCATCAAAATTACAATACAATTTATAAATGTGTAATCAAGATTGAGAACCTCATGACATGGCTCATGTAATTCGGATTTTCAGAACTAAGAAAGTACATTTTGAGGAAATTCAGGATTTTCCCCACACAAAACGCGTATACGTTTCCATTCAGGTTGTATCAGAAAAATAAATTCAAATATAAAACAGACGAATAATCTCATCTCATATTTCTTCCTTTCTTTCATCCGTTCTTTCCTGTTCTTCTTCAACTTTCGTTATGTCATTCCTCTTTCTTTCTCCTCTCATCGCCCTTCCATCCCGGTCAGCAAAGTTTCCCTTTCTTCCATCTTTTGTCAGTCATTCAGTCATTGATGTATTCTCTTCTTCTTGTGTTTTATTTCTTATTCATTCATTCATTCGTTCAGACATATGTTCTTTCTTTCTTCCATCCTTTATTCCCATCTTTCCACGTCATTACATCATATCGTGTGTCATTATATCATCGTGACATTTTATCATTAACAAAATTGAAAATAGACATTTAAAAAACAAACATTTTTCAACAGAAGCATATACTTCAAAGTTGATCGTTTCTGAAAAAATACCCATAGCTCAATAAATCACTCCAGCTTCTTGCTTCAAGTTTAAAATCTAAATGCAATTTTAAATGACAACTAACAGACACTAAGCGTTTCCATGCGCCACATTCCTTGCTCGCTGCGAAAAATAAATATCATGTAAATATTGATTACAAATTGGCCGACAATTAATTTGTTCTTCCATGAACTACATTTCTCAGGAATTTAGTAGTTTTCCCTCCGCATATAACTAACGTTTTTAACGCAAACAAAAATAGTTTCTCTGCCTTCTTCACTTCACTTCATGTCGAATACATTCTTTATTTATCCAATACCTTCATCCTCATTCATTACAATTTATGCAAACATTTCGTAATATTTGCTAATATAGTTTTTTTTTGCAACTTAGTTTGAAATTATATTTATATTATTTCTTTTGTGCCGAATTTTAATCAAACTGCAGCTAAATTCCAATTATCAGTATCACGTCAAGGACTAAAACCTACTAGCCACATGATTACGTACAGACGTAACTATTTAATGACGTCACGCGAAGCCGTCTCGTAGAAACCATACTATCGTCACATAGTATCACAGTGTAGTCATGTTTAAATGACCGGGTATCGAAAAATGAAGATAACACGATTTCAAACTCCATCACATCTGCAGTACTGCCTGCTATATAATGTATGCTGGTTTTTACAGGGACCTGTAAAAAAGGGAATTGAAGTAAGTTTTAATATCTAGCATTTCGACAAAGGTAAAGTAACATGGGGGTTAGAGAACAAGATGTGGAATAGATCACTGATATTGCGTCCTGCGCAAAAAGACAAAACTTGGCTCAAGACGGTTAAGGCGATATGTGGGTATTTGCAACTTTCGGGTAATGCAGAGCACGTTACACGTAATCTAGCAGTAACTATAAGATATATATACCTTTTATCCCTCTTATGGCAAAAATACGAAAAACCTTTCTTTATTTCCTTCTTTTAGTCTTATTTTGCTCCCGCCGCCCATGCACACACACCAAATTTAAACACAAATGAACAGATTTCCATGAAATTTCACGTCTCCTTTTGAAATAAAATTTGAAATTTGAATTATAATTTGTTCCTTTACAGAAACATATATCTGCCTTAAAGAATTTGTCTCATAAAACAAAATGTATAGCATGAAAATTAAAGTTTTCCCCGAAAGTTTCAGCCACCGTAATGCGTTCCCAAATGTACCAGCCATCATGCTAATTCTATAATTGTTAATATTGTGATACAATATAGATTGTTTAATGCATAATCCAAAATAAAAGCTTCATTATTTCATGATGAGTAAAGACGTTATAAAAATATCAATCACAGCAGCTAGGCACATAAATGTACAACATTTGAATGTTCTTTATGGTGGCGCACTACGCTTTCGTAATTTGCATAGGGTTAGATCTTTAAAGACGTCAATTACATTTTTTTTTTACCTTTTAATATATTTTGCATTTAATTCATTGCACTTTCAGAAGCTGGTTTTCCCTATTCTGGAAACAATTCGTTTTCCCTATTTTAATAAATGCAAAAGATATTGTATTTAGATTAATTCAGGGGACGTGGGTCAGTTGCCTGCTTAGATCATGTATATTTTCCACAAGTACAAACTGTACAGAAATTTCAGCCACAGTACATGAAAATAGTTTAGAGGTATGCCAAAATTCTCTCTAATGTTGCCAATGAAAACAACTTCACTTTACACCTGCCAGAAGTACGTAATATATGTAGTGCTCCCCTTTGTTTGCATTGGAATGCCTTAAGACTAGTTTTTAAACGTGCATAATACTGTCTGTAAGCAACAAAACATGCTTTCAACTCAAATGTGAAATTGGACGTTCAAAAAACAGATCACCATACAGAATCGAATGCCACAAATCATATTACTAGCAGATGTAAATGTAAATGATACATTTGAATATCTGCACTATGTCCTTAAAAGGGCATTTCAGGCTATATCTGTAGGAAATAATCCAGATGTCTCTTTCCTAAAAGAATCATCTGTAGAAACCAGATGTCTGAAAGAACTTTGTGGAGACGGAAGCGCTTTTACGGGATTGGATGACCAAAGCCTATTGATTAGGCTTACGGAGAAAGATGACAACGATTATTTGGATCTAGATCTAAAAGTTCCACGATCTCAGGTCTCTTTTGGATCTGACTGGCAAAAGATTAATAACGTTCAGCATGTCGATGGTGAGGAAATGGGCTACATATCTTCAAAGGAGTTACTACCTAGAATTATCGTATCATCAACATCTTTGGTCCCCGCAACCGTTGTAAAATATACAACAACCATAGTAATACCACCCATCACAGTTACAACAGCATCGTGTATGGCTCATTCAGAAAATTTAGCGAACCGTTCATCTAGGACGAAAGCAGCTACCACACCAACCAATACCTCAGTGCCAACGACATTGATAGCATCGCCAAAAACAATGGTGTCAGCAATGCAAACGACCACAAGCATGATGCCCACAACATCAATGACACGAGATATCACTGTGGCACCACCTTCTTATGTGGTGTCCACAATTATGTCCAGAACAACTAGCAGGCCACCGACTTTCATGCAAGACGTAACTATTGGTCGTGGTGGCCAAGACAAGGCGAAGAAGATGGACAAGCTCAGAGTGAACACTTATATCTGGACCAATGCTGTTGACTTCAATCGTAAGGTAATATGAACTGAAAGAACTTCACATTGATACAAAGACCAAGGTCCCAGTATGCTACTTTATTGCATAATTGTAAAGTTTATACATTTTAAATTAAAAATTAAATATTTTGTCATGTTACGTGTTCTAAACAATCATCGCAAGTACTATTCACGGCCGAATTGTTTTCCTTCGTGTGTTGTTTTTACTTTTCATGATCCCAACGCGGCACCTTACATTCTAACTACTTTACCTGTTTCTGATTTACATACAGTCTAAACACATCTCCAATTTTAAAAAGTATATATTTTTCTCATGTTTTACAAATTACAAAATATTCAGAAAAAGCGAAAAGATAGCATTCAAGTTATCGCAAGGAAAGGAAAATATCTTGTTCTGTTATAGGGTCATTTTGGCGTTTCAAACATCCACATCAAAGCCTTCAAGGGTAAATTCAGCGTTCCTGGAATAAAATCCATTTCCACTCTGAACTCGGCCTATCTGGGAGAGTAAGTATATTATACTAATCAAAATATCTTTAATTCTTTCTCGGTCGCTTTCTCGTCTGATTCATCTGGTGTTACATATTCTGGTAACCCACGGCAAGACCGTGTTCTCAGTTTATCGGGCATGCCACGGATGTGCATTATGATGTGCAATATGTATTAATGGCGAAAGACACCGTCTGCAGTCTCAGGTAGAATAGATGTCTATCGCAATGAGACAGACCGTACATTTTCAGATTCAACGAACTTGATTAATAGAAGAAATGCTACAATCTTGATTGTAATGAGAAACCAAGAAAGAAAGAATAGATTTTTGAAATCGATTCTGCGAAGAAATAGAAGAGATTAACATGACGGAAACTGAAAATAGATATGTTTATTGTGCTTTCCTGTAAATAACATATTAATATATTTGCTGAATTTTAAGACAAAATACAATTAATCAACGTTACGAAAGCAAAACCTTTTATTGCCAATGGTCTGCGAATGAAATCCGGAGAAAATACTGAAGTAGAGTAGTACGTTTTCGGTTCGACGAAATTTGGAAACAGTTTGAAAGTAAAAATCACGCCACACTCATTCTAACATAATATGACTATGTTACAGAAGGAAGCGATGCAATATTTCCGGGTAAATTTAGTCTGGACTGCTTGAACTTTTTGCACTTGCAAGTACATTTTCTTTCAGCAGGTGAAATAACGTGAATGTTCCTTCAACAGCAGAAATTTATAAAGAAGCAATGAACTTCCATGCTAAACTGTCCCAAAATCGTCCTTAAATGTTTCTTATGTTTCATACGAACCTTAATTATAGACAATGTCTTCACTTCCCGTAATGCGTTCCAAATTTTTAAAAACACGTGACAAATTGATGGGGAGTTGTCTCGTTCAAATAGTACGAGATAACTCTTGGAGGAGACACAAACATGACCATGCAAGCAGTGAAAAAAATAAGTCTGAAAAAATGATGAATACATTTGTGTTTACCAATTAAATGTCAACAGGGGACAATATGAAGGGAGATAATATCTCCTGACTAGAAAACTACGATTCGACATAATAATTCAGAACAGTAAATAACTATGTATTACTTCTTTCTGAAAGCATCTTCGAAAAAAGTGCATAGTTTAATGGCAGTATTATCTTCTGTCGACATTACCGAGATAAATATCTAAAAATGAGTTAGGTTTTGTAAAATTAGGACATAGTTTAGATATATTACAGAATAGCGAATGTTTTGATACGTTAAACAAATAGATGATGCAATATCTATATTTTAAAAAAAAACAATCGGGGATCTGGAAAGACCCGTAAAAGGGTCATATATGTGATTTTTGTAAAGAAGGAGTGCTGATTAAATACAAATTGGAAATAATGTTTCGGTCATACAATAAATCAGTTAAACGATATTCCCTCGAATGATATATGTGGGTTCATACCCACGGAAGCATACAATGCATTCAATGATATTCTTCCAGTCTACAATTGCAAGACTAATTTTAAAAATAAACGATCTATCAAAACAATTAGAATCATGGTACGTGTTACTTTGATAATAGTTACGTGTGTAACAACCCCCACATTAACGTCTTAAGTCTTTATTTCCAAAATTTGGATTTTTCCCCATTTGTGCTTTCTCTCTCTCTCTCTCTCTCTCTCTCTCTCTCTCTCTCTCTCTCTCTCTCTCTCTCTCTCATTAATGCATTACTGCTTTACTTTTCTTCTTTTTGACGTATAAGGTCTTTCAAATTATCTACATTTATTTTTCAGATTTGCAGGAATCTATCAATTTGGTGTCCAAACACTGAGATGGGTTATTAAGAATGACTGGTCAAAACGATCCTTGAATACATGGCTGGATAAAGATCCAAACAGGTACAGCAGAATCCTTTATTTACATTTATTTAATGTATGTTGATTGTACAAATTCACTTAATTTATTTTGACTATTCTTGGCGAATCGGATGTTTGAGTAGGTAAGTTTTTAGATGGAGGCAGCCAAAAAAGTCAGGGGAAACAGTCACATACCATGGGCATCTGCTGAAGGCTGGTATTGAGCCCTAGACCCCAGATTTAATTTAAATGCAAGGTGTGTAGTTTTCGCTTTATGAAGGTAGATATCCAGAGAGCTTTCATTTCATCCCACACGTTGGCTTCTTCTTTATAGTATCAGATTTTGATACTGGATGATACTACATCTTCACACACACACACACACACACACACACACACACGCACGCACGCACGCACGCACACACACACACACGTGTGTGTGTGTGTGTGTGTGTATGGTTTTATAGAAAAATGCTTGATACCAAGTTTATTTTGATAGAAAAATCGTCGATGAGAATGCAGCCCGTTACATAACAATCCGACTTCTAGAAGCGGTGCAGTATCTTCACAGCAAAGGCTTTTACCATGGCAATATCCATCCTAACAACATTTACATCAACGACAAAGGGCAGACCGTGCTGGTAAGATGTGTGTGTGTGTGTGTGTGTGTGTGTGTGTAAGAGATAGAGAGAGAGAGAGAGAGAGTTTGAACGAGAGGGCGAACGGCAGGAGAACATGTGGTGCAAAGCAAAGTACAGAATACAGGTGGATCATGCAAGTAAAACTTGTGTTTTTGTATATATATATATATATATATATATATATATATATATATATATATATATATATATATATATATATATATATATATATATATATATAATAATAATAATAATAATAATAATAATAATAATAATAATAATTTGTTTCCATTTATGTAGTAGCTTTATCTGGATTATTTGTACTGACTGCCTGAACGAAAAGCGGAAAAGCTAGAAGGCGTAGTATTTTTTAGATTGTTTCAAGAAAACTGTCATAAGCAGTAAGATTTACCGACGGCAATGTAAACGGTATGATGTATTTTCCATATTGAAGGGTGGTCTCCGTGCGGCCATCAAGTACAACGGTATGCGGTGTTTGCGTGCAGATAAAGAGTACGACTTTAAATTCTTCTCTCCAGAACTTGTTACAGGACCTTACATGCACAGATCCAGCGACATTTTCTCCGTGGGAAGTGTGGCATTCTTTGTCATTTCTGGAAGGTAAAACTGTCTTATCTTGTAGCTCATCTTTTAGTTCAATATATCAGTCCTTGCTGATGAAACATCACGTACAGCTGAGACTGTCTTGACTGGATCTTTGCTTGCAGTTCATCCTTACCACATTGCCTACAGCGGACACTGTTTCATCTTACTGAGCACATACCTGCTACACCTGACGCTTTCTCGTCGTCAAAATATGTAAATCTTCATTGAAGACGTAATTTCTACGGCCTGTAATCTTAGGATTATACTGAGACGTTTGCTTATTAAAAATGCTTGCCTATCGAAGTGAACTCGTGCTATGAGCGAGACAAAAGTCAACGTACTTTTTAGATTCGCTGTATAAAAAGATAAATCAAAATTTAGATAGATGCAGAGACGACGGAAGAAAATAGATAAATAAACAACTAAATGATCGTTTAAATTATGACTTTCAACAAACTTGACGCATGTGGTATCTGCCCATGATATGTATGATGACGTGGCGTTTCACTAGATACTACTAACTTAGAGATTATAGTGTTAGTAAACTGCGGCAGGACATGAAAATAACAGTTCTCCTTGGGACGACCAATGCTACACATATGGCCACTATAGTCAGAGAGAGAGAGAGAGAGAGAGAGAGAGAGAGAGAGAGAAAACCAACAACAAACGATGACACTTATTGGAACGAATTACGAAAATAGTGTGACTTCAAAGTAACAAGTGTGATCACTATGTATTTTCATACTGTCACATTGCATAAACCACTTTGTAAGAAAATGAATCAGATAACTCTTTTTAGTCATCTTTATCATCAATATCGTTTGTCTGCCTATGTTATCTGTATTATCATTCACGATTATTATTTTGCAAGGGTTCTTTTGTTAATAATATTTTAAGTACTAAATTTCTTATCAATCGTAAATTCTCACTTTAAAGATTAGTTGTGTATTAAGTGTGTAGATTCATTCATAATTTCCAACATTTTCCTTGTTCTATTTTATTCTTGCTAATCTAATGTATCCATTATGAATCAGCAAAAGAAAAGGTTAAATGAAGATTTGTTTTCGCAGTTCAAATGACAGTACCATGTGAAAGGGGACGACATTTTTACAATATTCGTCTTCTTTACCTTCTCTGCTCTATATAACTCTCAACTTTTTCCACTGATTGCCTACGTTATATGTCTAAATCAGTTTTGTCAACGTTACGAAGGATTTGTGATAATCAGCCTCGTGTACTATGCTTGGAAAAGTGAGCAGTAAGACCTACTAGGAAACCTCGTCATAATGATTATAGGTATGACACAAAATGATCAGTAGGTTGGTACCTATTTTCTGTGACTTTCTTCATTTAGAAACGTTTGAAAGTGAAGCAAAAGTCGTTTTGTCTTTAATCACATTTCGTTACTACAGAAAATATCCCGTTCTTCATTGAAATGACAGTGCACTCTCTACACTTTCACATTATTGTATGGTCGGTTTGTTGTAGAAAGACTTCAAACACAACAGAAAACTGTACTGTAGTCAAAAAGACAATGCAGATGGTAATACTGGACTCTCAATAAAAGCAAATTCACCTCTCTTGGGGTCGTTGCGTGCTACGTACCCCGGATGTGGTAAAGTGCCTGATTGACCGAAATGAGGGTGAACATGTTCATTCTTTGACTTTTCGACCCATGGCCTGTCAAATTACGTATGTACATCTTCGCTAGCCAAGGTTTCGATATGATAACCCTATCTATACTGGTGTATCGAGCTGATATATTTCTGTGCTTCGGATCTGTGAATTGCATTTGATGTTCAAATTTGAACACTGTTCCTACATGGTCGAAACAAGGGGGGCACACAACTTGAATGGACCGTTAAATAAGCAATTTTCCACTGCTGGTCTGTGTTTGTACAAATACCTTTCACTCAAATACATCTGTAAAGGCTTCCCTCTAGTATGTAGTCATACTTTCAATGTTAAACTTACAAATTATCCGTTTTAAGTCAATTTCCTCCACCATTTCCGTCCGATGTACGATGCACCGCTATTACACGTTATTGGCTAGTTGGCATTACACACTAAGGGAAGCGACTCACGATATCTAAAAGATATCGCTAATACAAAAGCATTAAAATATCCGTTCGATCCGTCAAGGTGAAGGTTGCGTTATCATATCGGAACCTTGGCTAGCGAAGATGAACTATATATACATATCTGGCCAGATACCTGTCTCAGTGACGTTTTAAATAACGCAATTGATCGTTCAAGCTGAACTGCAGATGAATGGTTTCCTTCTGGATTCTAAAATCATTCCATTCAAAAACAAAATGGGTTTTAACTCCCTTTAAACTCCGCTAATTAATTTCCTTAAGGCTATTTGATTGTAAATGGAAGCAGAAAATTGCCAAGTCACGTTCGACAACACAACACATCGATAACAACAACAACTATAACGAGAAAAACGGCAACTACAACAACTGCTAATACTACATTGTTCTTTCAGGTACCCTTTCCGAACGAAGGAAGATCTTGTAAGCATGGAATATGAACCAGAATACAGTTTGGATTTCAGCCTGCATGCTGAGATGTTTCTCTATCAATGTTTGGAGTGAGTAGATGTATTTAAAATAAATATTTTTATTATAGCTTTTGAAAAAAAGGTAAAGAATGAAGTGTAACACTTGGCGACCATATAGCTTTTAAGCTCGTCTACAAAAAATTATTATATGGACCTAAATTTTGTCTCTTATGTGGTGGATTCTTATTATGTACATATAGCATACGAATTTCTGATGTATTGTATATATTTCTTTGAAAAATTCGTCTGGTTAAAAGTAAATAACAATACCCAAACAACAACAACAATAAAAATCCCAGCAAAAATAAAAACCATTTAAACATCTCAAACCTGATGTAAAAGTTATATTCTTAGTACATCATAGTATCATAGTTCAGTAACAAAAGTCTTGTCTTTAAACATCTCCTTTTATAACAGTCAACAGACGATGCGTCATCTATTTTGTAGCTCTATCAACTGTTTTTTTTTTTTTTAAAATATAAATACATTTAATGCGTACTGTTCGATGAACGGATACGTAACAAGTAAGTACGTAAGTAAGTAAGTAAGAAGGCACTCAGGCAAGCGAGCAAACTGAGAGATAACTGGTAAGGAAGTATGTTTCTAGCAAGGACGGTGGTGCAAGAAAAATTATAATCTGTAAATATTGCAGTCGATACCAAGTGATTCTTTAGAAACTTCACGACTTCAACAATATGTGATTTGTCCTTAAGATATACTTTATTTTCAGGAAAAAAGCTGAGAACAGATTAAAACTGGGCCCCTACCTGAACAATGTCTACAGAGATCGGTAAGTGTAACTATTTTCAGAGAGATTCAATTAACATCACGTTAAATAAAATATATATTATAAGTAAAAGTCAGTTTGTTCTAAATAATGCGTACATGCACATAATATAATTAAATTTATAATGCATTCAGTGGCACAAAATGTCTCTGGATATAAAGGAAACATTGAACTCATTTATAATTGATGTTACCACACATACGCTCTACATTAATTTACTGTTTCAATGAGGGAACCGCAGTATTGTAGTTGGTAGAGCGTAAGACACTCAAGCAATCAGTCGTGAGTTCGACACACACAAATGCCAGGCTGGATCAGCCGTCTCTACATATCCCCAGGATGATAACCAATAATATGTCGGTAGCGGCATTAAAAAATAAATATTAAAAACGAGCCGGTTTCAGTTAAATATGTAAATAAGATTCAGGGTATCTTTGAGAAATGCATGTGGCTCCCATTTCCTCAATATGATATTGTCAACAATGCGTCAAAACAAACACACATTTCGTCTTTCTATTAAATAATAAGAAAGGTAACTACAAGGAGCTTGTGAAATAAAAACTCTGGAATTACTTACGTTAGAGGATGAGAGAAACAACTATCAGAATTAGTTCATATAAAAATCAATTTAACAAAGAAGTTGGATAAGTTGAATAAAAGTTATAAAGTGAAAAGTATGGTGAATATATTTTAGTGTAATACATGTTTGATGAAGTTTGATAATAGTTGTGGTTATGGTCGGCGATAATTATAAGACTGAATGTATTATTATTATTAATTTTATTATTATTATTATTATTATTATTATTATTAGCTGGTTCGCCACTATAGAAGAGGACGACGTCACAAATCAATCTAGTCCATCACCTATCATTCAAACAGTAAGTAGTTTATATATTTTTTCTGGTCAAATATTTTTTTAAATAAATGACTTTCATCATGAACAAGAAAAAAGAGTGAAAATTAAAGGAATGATATATTGATTAATTATTGCACTTATTTATATTTTAATGGTGATGTTTTGTTTAAAAATAAGCATGAACTCAAAGGAAATTTTATTTTCCTGCGATAATACCGTATAGACGTCATTGTGTGGTACCTCCTCCCACCCCACACACACATTTTAACGAGGTGCGTAGCCAGTGTCCTTTCCATACTCCCCGTTGTTGCAAACTTCACTATAATTAACAAGTGCGAAGCCGAGAACTTTGAAAATCGATTGCGCCGGAAATGTCATTGTCTTTACAAAACGAAGCATCAATTTGCAAGTTGTTGTTTACTACTTCTTGTACCAGAGGGCCCTAAACACGACGACTGCGACGGAAACGACGGTGATGAAGAATCTCAGAACCATTATTATCGTCAACTTCACCATTATTATTATTATTATTATTATTATTACAGATGAAGAAAATGAAGCCGGAAATGCTCTACATATGAGGTGAAGAGAGTCCGATCCAGCGAAGCAACACAGAATCTTCCAGACGGATCTCTCAATATTTCCTCAGTCATGATGTTATTCACGATTAGTTTTTCTCTTTGGCTTCAGACATTACTCATCTATTGGCACCATGTATATAAAATTGCATTTACAAATGCCAGGAGTGGTGAATATTTTAATTTGTGTTGTATAAGTCCAAAAGCTATTTTCGTTCTATATGTTAATCACTATAGGAATAAAATAAAAATCTATATAGTCAAGACAATACATTCGTTTACTTCTATCCATGATTCTCAAATAAAATACGAATAGAGACAACATGCACCTGTGCTTCTGTTATTCGGTTTGTGTTTAGAGTGTCTATGTGATTGATTGATGGATGGATGGATGGATGGACTAACTGAGTGAGTGATCAGCGCCTGATGGCCCGCTTTGCTAAAGCATGCGATGAGTTTGGGTTATTCATAAGCCTAAAGAAAACAAACGTAATATTTCAGGACGCGGACCCCCAAGCATCATCATCAACAACTACGAACTTCTTCAAGGTTCATGTACCTCGGCTCTAACATCACCAATAACCTCTCGCTCGATGCTGAGCTTAACAAACGGATCGGAAAGTCATCAACAACTCTCTCCAGGTTGTCGCAGAGAGTGTGGAACAACAGCATGCCGGACCCTAAACACTAAGATCACCGTGTACAGTGGCTGCGTGCTAAGCACTCTCATGTACGTCAGTGACACCTGGACTCTGTACGCCTCACAAGAGAAAAGACTGAGCGCCTTTCACATGCGATGCCTCCGACGCATACTCGGGATCACCTGGAGCGATCGAGTAACAAAACTACGAGGTGCACGAGCGTGCCAAGATTCCCAGCATGGTGACACTCCTCAATCAACGTCGCATCAGTTGGCTGGGCAACGTTCGTCAGATGGATGACGGACGGATCCTCAAAGACATTCTTTATTCGGAACTCTCCTCGGGCAAAAGGTCGATCGGACGGCCACATCTCCGCTTCAAGGATGTCTGCAAGAACGACATGAAAGCCACTGATATCGATGTCAACACGTAGGAAGACAGATCAAGGTGGCGATATGCTCTGATCACTGGTCTGAAAGCCGGAGAGGACAAGCTACGCTTGCTAGCTGATGAAAGACGATCTCAGAGGAAGAAGAAGCAGCTCCAACCAACACCAGACGCAACCTTCAAGTGCAGCAAGTGCACTACATAGCCACAGCAGACGCTGCACAACCACCAACCGGGACATCTCTCATGGCGCATTTCCATCGTCTCTCGAGACTAACGGATGCCAACACTGCATTATATATATATATATATATATATATATATATATATATATATATATATATATATATATATATATATATATATATATATATATATATATTTATATATATATGAGTGGGTGTGGATGTGGGTGTTTACAATTAATTATTTATTCATATTTGTTAAAAAGTGCTTGTATGAAATCTAGTTAAGTTAAATTAAAATGTTTCGAAATATACCAACAATGTACGCTTTAACTTCAAGGTATATTCATCAGTTTACAATGGACATGGTAATCGGATGGCTTCGGAAAAGTTTTAATGATGCATATATTAATTAGGTAAAGAAAAGGTCACATTGATTGTGCCGTTGCTAACCTATTTATAAAACGAGCTTTAAATTCAGTTTTGAATCATTTGAAAAGTGATAGAGCATGGTTTTAAAATGTGCACATTTGAAAGAAATGCAAAGCTTTATATCCCATATTACACCCATCAATCATACACCAAAATTAAAGGAATTAAAAGTTCTTTTAACGACACCTAAGATATGAAAGGTTGTTTTTTTAATAGTCAGTACAACCGGTGATGATACCCCGAGGAAATTGTTTTTCTTTAAAATTCTAACCCAATGCGAAATACGAAACGGTAGAATGCCATCAAAAGTTAATTTTCATCCTTCCATATGATCAGGGCTTACAGATATGATATCCTTCCAGAAAGGGATGTTATTTATATACTGAAATCTACTCTTCTCCTAAAAGAGGATTCCAGTCGATTCTAACAAGGGAGCAGCAGCTTTTAACAACAGACTAATAGCATGGGAAGAAAACCTTCTCGTTGAATGACGATACCGTTCTTTATGTATACTGGTCAGAGGAAGCGCTCCTTTCAAGACAATCAAGTAATATTCACACACCGTATTGATGATTCCTTTAGGTGCTTTTTGAATGATTTGTTTTCTCGTCGGGCTTTGTTAAAACTGACAATACGTGTCAATGTTGAGCCAAAACGAGAAAGAAGGACTTGATTCCCTTTGTGGATGACATCTTTAGACGTCGAAGATGACGAGGACTTTGAGAGGAAGACGTCTTCGTTCAAAGGAACTGAAATGAAACTTATACAGCTCACCTTCTGTTATACTGGACATGGTCTCTACTAAGTGCCTTTACGTCATGCCAACTTGAATTTATACAAGCATTAGGACAGAATTTTTCAGTACAAGGAACAAGATTGAAATTTTCTCTAAATGGTATTAAAAGTAAGTTGATAAATTATATTGAAAGTAAATTTCTATTAAAATATATTGGGATTGAATCCATTTATTCGTGTTACAATTATATACTACTATTCAACAATGATTACGCTATTATGATCAAATACGAACCGTCTTATACGCACATTACTTGTATCTCAGACTCAGCACAAAAAGAGTACATTCATTAGGTTGCGTAAATTGTGAACTAGACAGATTCCAAAGATTCCTATAGAGGGCAAATGTGCTGATCTTGCAGAAGTACCTACCTAATAATGTACATAGACCTGGACAATAATCTGTAAGAGACTACGAAGCCTCACTTTGAGATTCTGGCCATGGCAAAGAGCTAGGAGCGCGCCATATTTGGCGCTGTCTTAAGAAACTGGTATAAAAGCCCCAGCCACGGGCCGACACCAGTTTTGCGGGCCAGAAGCTCAAACAGGCTTTGTCTTTGCAGGTAAGATAACCGTCTATGTACAGTTTTTCATAGTATAAGACTTTTTAGTGTTATAAGAATGTTTAGTGTTAAGATGTTAACCTAACATCAGTATGTTTAAACATTAGATTATTTTAATATTTCTTTACTGTTATTTAACCTAATGTATTAGAAAGTTTAACTGTTTGAAGAACTTATATTTACTTATAATTATATTATTGATTATAGTAAAAGCAACGTTCGCTACCAACTTCATACTCAGTAATAGTTAATTTAGAAATAAAATACTCTTTAAATAATAGAGTTTAATATGCTGACATTTTAGAATTAATTCAGTAAAATATATTTCAATTACGGTATTAGTCCGAAATATTGAATTTTAGATTCTTTTGCTATCGTGAATTTATTCGATATTTAATTATCTGTATTACATTCTAAACGGCAGTTATTATACAAGTATGATGTTGGTAAGTGAAAGAATATCGTAGTTTAATATGTATTTCTTATATCCGAAAATTGAGCTTCTTGTAGTTTGATATTGAAATGTAAGTTTATATGTTGAGTATTTCAATAAAGTTTTGCTGGCCAGAAGCTCAAACAGGCTTTGTCTTTACAGCTCGACCCCCGAGTACTCTCGCATGCCAAGCTTCCCCAACATGTAGTGGTATTTACAACATCATCGAGTGACACCTCCATCAAGTGACTTGAACTTCCCTTCTTCTTTCTTCTTCTCTCTCTCTCTCCGCCTTCTCGTAAAAGTTGGCGGAAAACCAATTCGTCAAACAAGTAACAAGTAACAATATACCGTCCTCTGAACTGATTTTACGTCTGTTCTTTTGAAGACATGATTCGTGTTTCATAGGCGTTTCTGTAGAATAAAATTGTGTTTTTACATATACGGAAGTGTCTAGTATAGAATTTCTATAAATAACACGGATCCATCATGGCCGCTAAAATAAAGAAGGCTTCGTTAAGAAAGCTACTTTTCCTATCTTTAAAAGAATTCGATATAAAATACAAATTGAAAAGTGCAATATACACTCTTACTGAAGTATCATTCTAAACCTTTGAAACTTATTAAATAAATTTAATATAGTTTCAAAATTGTAAGTTTGCAAACAATTATTGTCCAATCTTGTAATTTTTGCTTTCACCATGTTATTGTTTATACTCATAAATTGGGCATGTCCTATATTAACAAAGTCACACAATTTTAGATTCTCATTTCATGTCATACATACACAAATAGACACACTGTTACATGACATTCCCAGTTTCTTGTCATACAAACACAAATAGACACACTGTTACATGACATTCCCAGTTTCTTGTCATACATAGATACACTGTAACACTATTTTCTCGTTTCATGTCATATATACACATATGACGTTATTGTCTTTGTTCATGTCCTGCATACACATATAGACACACTGTTAAATGAATATTCTTGTTTACATGATTCAGGTCAGTGACTAGGCTATTACCACGCAGTGATATCTATTCTGACTGATTCTCCTCCACATACCATCTCTTATCACCAAACCTCTGATATTACTAGTCTCTCTTTCTCTCTCTCTCTCTCTCTCTCTCTCTTGAAAGTTAATTAATTTAAAGTTTACGAGTCTTATATAAACACGTGTAACACAGCATAAAGTAAGATCAATAACCAGGTCATGATCGAGTACCTTGATATCTACGCCATGTACCACACTCAGTTTGTTCATATTCATGCTCTACATATGGAGGGAGGGAGGAGTTTGGACCTTCCAATTCTCAATTTGCATATAAGATTTCCACAGACGTGTTATTTGTACGTAAATGAATTTCTAATCAAACAAAGAAACAAAAGGGAAAGTATAAATCACTAGGTTCTTCTTAGCTAGTTTAGTCTGAATGCGCTTTACAGTTTCAATACTGTCCATTTTCGTGTGAATAGAGATCTTTATGGCAAACATTGACAAAAGGAAACTAAGTCGATGTGTAGTTTAATTTATCTCCTCCAAGTTCTAGCTATCATCATGATCATTGTGGTATGCTCAGTATAAACGTATAGATAAGATAAACTTTGCACTAACTATCGCCAAGGTCAAATTTGAAACTACGTCATTACAGCTCATGATTACGTTCCACTGTAAGGATTTACAGTGCAAGGAGCTTGGTTTTGATCGCTTTTGCATGTAAGTGTGACAATCATGTTTGCGTTGGGGAAGGTTATGTGGTTTGACTATTTAAGATATGTTTCAAGCTATTTGCAAAACCTATTAATTCATATGAGCCACGAGCAATTGATAATCTTTTTGTTATTCAAGCACCCTCTCAATTAGCATCTGAAAGCTCGCAAACAACGAGTCGCAACGACCCAGTTGCTAATAATGATTTATAGCTAATAGAAAGTGATTGTTTATTACATATGTGGAAAAGTATTGGTCTAGCTGCTCCCAGTTGACCTCAGCTGGACTCGATAGATGTCCGTGAGCTATTGCATAATAAACATTCGATTGAGCCACTGTCTAATGTGACCACCCAGATGGGTGTCCATGTTGACACATTAGCATTTTAATACGTATAGTGGAAGTAGTCGAAGAATTTGTCCATTCGAGTGATTGACTTAAGCACGTTGGGCTATAACATTTACAATTTCAAATCGTTATAACACTAATAATTTCAGTTAATTTAAAACTGAACCTCCTGCTGAAAGGTATTTTCTATAAAAATTTAACAAATTATATATGTTCTTAATGACTGAAGCATGATCAAAACTGAAAGGTCCACTGCAGCACGTGCTGCGCACAAGAAAATACGATTGTTAAAAATATTACTCTATTATCTGTTTTAAGTTAGATTTGCTTCCAGATTTTGAATGTCACGACGTTTATGATTAAAGTGAATTTTCAGGTTACAATTTTTGATGTATACTTTAATGGTCAATAAACAAGTACGTTGGAGGAAATACCACACAGGTATTCCTCACGTAATTAAACTCTTTTAGTTATTGAATACATGTACTCGTTTTCATGTTTTGTGTACAACGATACCCGAGGATGATTTATGTATATTGTGTCGTATTTCGAAATAGTGAGTTCGGTTCATTCCATGCCGTACGTGCGAAGTGCTCTCGATGGGACGAACCGAATGCCTATAACGCACAGAATGTCTGTGTATAAATACCTCACCGTACGTAAATGTATTTACAATACGGAATAGTCTTGTCAGCTGACAGTCTGCTTAAGGACTTGCAGATCTTCAGCTGTAGAGCTGTCTGTGACCGGAGTGTCTGTGTCTGCGTCTGAAGTGACCGGAGTGTCTATGTCTGTGACCAGAGTCTCTGTGTCTGGAGTGACCAGAGTGTCTAATCTCCAGTGTCCGGGGAGTCCGGAGGATCTTATGTCCGGAGTGTACGGAGGGTCTAATGTTTGGAGTGTCGGAGTCTGTAGCAGCTGTGAAGCTGAACTGTAGCAGCCGTGGAGCTTTAACAGTGTACTGATGACGGAGTGCATCTCCGTACATGTAATTTGTTAGCCGTGGGCTAATTTTGGGGTTCGTAAAAACCCCTGTATCTTTCTGGACTGTAAAGATAGGTTATATATTGGTCCCTCTTTGTTATCACCATAATTTCGCTACCCGAGTGAATGCATTTTACTACATGAGTAACATTTGTACATAGTTTACTACCTGAGTAAACTATATCCATCGTTTCATTGTCAAATCATTGTGAACCATTCATCCCTTGTCTTTGTATTTGCTAAATTAATTTAATTTATTTGTATTTTTCATCATTAAGTCTGTGCGTTCTTATATTAATTAAATCCAATATTTGGATTATATATACACGCACGTATTCATAATTAATTGCTCATGCAAGTCATCCATTATTAAACATTGTATTTATATCACGGTCAAAGGTGTTCTGTTGTGCATCCGAAAAATCCCACCCGGTTATATCTTGTTATAGTATTACCCAGTAGATTTAAGCACTTTAGAGACATTACCACACAGATATTACTCGTACAAAGTACCCCACACGTATTCATATGTAGATTTAAGCACTTTAGGGAAATTACCACACACGCATTATATTTAAACTAGTAGAGGAATTAACGCACATTTATTACCCTGTAGATTTGAGCACTTTGGAGGAATTAACAGAAAGATATTACTCAGTAGATTTAAACACTTCAGAGGAATTATCACACAAGTATTCCTCAGCAGATTAACGCTGTTTGGAGCAATTACCATACATTTATTGCTCGGCAGATTTATGCACTTTAGACGAATTATCTAACAGGTATTACGCAGTCGATTCACGTTGTTTAGAGCTATTACCATGCAGTTATTACTCTGTACATGTAAGCACTTTAGAGAAATTATCTGTTATTCCTCCGTAGACATGAGCACTTCTGAGGATTCCTCAGTATATTTTAGTACATTCGAGAAATTACCACACAGGTGTTCGGAGATAAATTTAAATGCTATTGATTAATTACCATATAACGTCGCTGAACATATTTGACTGATAGAGCAAAACGCAATCAGCCAAACGCCCTGATAGCACATTCTACACAAGTCTGTATATTCTGACCAACAGAATCCAACCTGGTAAGTATATTCTTCCAGAGTGATAATACATACATGGCATAATCTGTTCAGTTCATTCTGTCCAGCACAAACTGTTCAGTTAAATAATTTTTGTAGATCACGGTAATGCGCATTACATTATTATTATGATGATGATGATTTATTATTTATAATTATTTATTATTTATGATTATTATTATTATTCCAGTCGTTCCATAGAAATGAGACGTTATCTTCTCTTATTCGTGATCACTTTGGTGTCTGGATTTCCAGCTGATTTTGGACAAACTTCACTTGACGTTGAAACTAGCACTCCATTTCACTTTGAAACTAGCACTCCATTTCACTTTGACACTAGACCGATGGGCTGTTATTACGAAGGTCATTGGTATAGACCCGGATCGGAGATAAGCAGTGGGCAGTCGGGAAACTGGTGCTACGTTGTGCTTTGTGACCTGTCCGGAGAGATACTCCATGGGGACGACTTCAACTGCAAGACAACGGTCTCAACAACAATAACAACAACAACAACCGACCTGCACCCTATAGTAGGGAAATAAAGAAAGACTTTGAGAATGCTCTGTACATGTTTCTTGGACGTGCGCAATACAACTTTGAAAATGGCTTTAATTTTACATCTTGATTAATGATGTTACACTCTGAATTATAAACATCGTCGTTCTGGATTACTGAATATAAAACATCAAAGGTTTTCCATTGATTTGGATTATCGTATAATGACCGGTAATCGCCCCGAATATTGAAATGATGGTAATTAATGGTTTGAAATCGATCATCGGAGTGTTGAATTTTTCAGTGTAAAGTTTAACACTCAAATTTACTTTGTTTCTGGATGTGAAGTTAATTAATGCGTATGTAATGAAGGTGTGCAAAGATGTCAACTTTGACGTTACAAAGTCTCGTTAAGTTTTGAATTTCGTAACATTTAATAAAATTGGGCGCTCAGTAACCATTTTGTTACCTCCGAACTGAACTCTAATTAGAGCAAGGTTCCAATCAAACTGTGTAGGATTTAGTTTTGTGGGAATTTGTCTTTACTTGTGTCACTCTTTGACGATGTGGTAATTTTACATGTATTGTATCGAGATGTAATGAAGTAATATATGACCTACATATATGACCTACATACGTCGATCGGCTTCAGACCATAAGAGAAATCTTTCTTTTTTTCCTTCCTTTATCTCTGCCTACCAACGACTTTACATCACATTGCGTTTCATTAAGTCATCGTGATATTAAATCATTAAGAATATAGAGAATACACGCAAAGAAAACTTTTGTTTCCCTACACAAGCATTTAGTCAAAAAGCGATCTTTGCTTTAAAAAAGTATACGTTAATAAGCCCCTCCAACCTATGTCCTCAAATTTAAAATATAAATACAATTTTTAAATAAGAAATTAATCGTTTCCATGCGCTATCTTCTTTTTACGCTAGGAAAACTCTGCAGGTAAATTTTGATTACACGCTGACCGATAATTGATTTGTCGATACATGAACAATTATTCTCATGAATCTAGTATATGTTTTGTCCTTTCTGCTCGTGCATTTTTAACACATAATATGTCATCTTTCTTTTCCACCTCATATTGCATACGATTTATATAGAATCTACCCTTTTATTATTTCTTTACAATATAGGCAGATATTTTGTCATGTTCATTGCTTTAGTTTGACTACCACTTTGTTTTAAACCACAATTACATTTGTTTCGTGCCGAACGTTAACCAGAACGAGTCCAACTACTTCTAAATCCCTTTACTGTACTTGAAAAAAAAAGTTACTATTTCAGATAGTTCTTCTCCCCAAAGATCTGTATCATGTCACAGACAAACCCTTCTTACCACATGGCATACAAATAGACGCAACTAGTAAATGACGTCACGCGACGTTGTCTCGTAGATACATATACACCGTAACTTCTTAACAGTGTAGTTACGTTTAAATGACCAGGTATCAAAATACGAAGACAAAATGATTCCACGTTTTATCAGCTCTACGGCACAACATAAGAAATAGCATATGCTCGTTTCTGCATAGACATGAAAGAATGGAAATTAAAGCAACTTTTTAATATTTTAGAATCTTGATAAAATCAAGTTAATATGGGGGTGCGGGAGGGGTAATGAATAGATCCACTGATTTTGCGTTGGGATTAAAGGACAAAAACTTAAACTGTAAAGACGATCTGCGGCTATTGCCACGATCGGTTGACACAAATCATGCTAACACTTAATTTGGCGGTAAATGTGAGAAATATAGACTTCACTCTTTTGTGGCAAAAGCAAATCCTGCAGTAAATTATGTTTCTTGGAGAAAACTTAACCAATAGCATTAGCTTGATACAGTACAACCGATCGAGACATGGTTTCTGTCTGGGAAGAAGAAATGAATACTCTTGCCAAACTATATCTTCTGGCAAATCCAGTAAAAATTCAAGAAATGGTCTCACTGGAGGTGAGTCGCCAGTGCCACCAACAGTGGACCTATTGGATTTAGAGTGTACATTTGAGAGGCTAAATCTCGTGGATACATATTTAAAAAGGAGGACTGTCAGTGCCAGTAGACAGCCTCGTTAATATCTCTAATGGAAATATTGCATTCGAATACAATATGCTCACAGAGATTGTCCTGATTTCAGAGTAGAAGTCTTTATGAGGCGGTTCGGGTGGGACCCAAGGGTACGCCAAGAATATCATCACGTCAGCCACAATGAAAGTACTTGAGGTGTTATATCCTCTATGGCCGAAGAGGCCATTTTCATGTTCCACGAAACGGTTCGGAATACCTCAAGTAAATCCCGAGAGACCAGACTGGATCTTGTTGCAACGCCTCTTGGGATGTGTAGATACAGGCAATGGGGCTTATAATTATTTTCAGATTGCGCGCTAACAGCAACATGATCTTGGCCACGAAACCAATTTGAGTTATAAGAACAACCGATCCATGAAATCGAAACTGAAGATGGGTCGGGTCCACAGAGAGGGCATGTAACTTGCTCACCATGCATACTAAGGCTAACGCTACCATGAAATATACTTTCTATGATATGCGCTTCAGCGAGGTCTTGGCTAAGTGCCAGAATTTGCTTGAATTAAACAAAGTCAAAACCAGAAAAAATTACACTTGGAAAGCAGAGTGAGAGATTTAGGACGCTACATGTCAATGTTGGACAATAAATCAATGAGGTCTTTATCGGAAAGTGTCGCATATCATGAAGCATTAACCGTCAATAGCAGTCGGAACCAACTTTTTCTCCTCGAAATGCTTGAGAAGTCAGCCAGCCACTTGTGGGATTGAGGCACTCAATGGGACTATGTTGCTGACTGAGCATCAGTTTCTGAAGACACACCACATTACCTTACAAGAAGCGGAGGGCCTTCTAGTTCGCGCGATTCGTTCCACACTCGAAGATTTAAAAGCTTTCCTTAGCAAGACCCACCGGGAAAGACCCAAGCGTGAAAAATATGTTGGTCCGGATTTGGATGGACCACATTAGTAGTGGGCTGTTGGAAAAGAGCCCTTAGACCTGGATCTTCCTAAGTAGGTCTATCGTTATGTCGACAATATCGTTGATCCTGAACTTGTCTGAGCGGAGAGGGATGATCATATTAATATTTCAATTTTGGAAAGCCCCATGCATTGAGACCCAAATGGCTGGACGAGCCAGCAGCCAAATCTTACGGAAGTTTGTAATAACGGGAAGGCCCATGCGTAGCACGTACAAACCATATGCACCAGGACTAACAGGCCCGAAGGACATACTCGGATATTCTGGGATACTTGCGTCTTGTGGGCTGCCTTAAAGTTGGGGTACACTCCCCGAAGTAATCAAAATTATCAAAAGAGGTAGATGACGGAGATAAAGGTAGAAACTGACCAGAACTAATCAACTGCGTCGTCGTCTCATACACCACGCTACACACGTGTAGTTCCATCGACGGCTTAGACGGCAGCAGAGGAGACAAGTCTGCAACCTCAGGTTCATCCAATTTGTCTTGTTTCTCCATGTTCGCAGCATTTGTCAGACGTACCGTAGACCACGTTTCTTCTGACCACATGGTGCACACACTGCACGACGCCGACAAGGTACATTAGTGCAGGCAAGTCAAGAGTGGTGTTATGCCTCCTGGCTATTCAATTTCTTACAGTTCACGCATTTCGCGTCATGATTGACTGAAAAGAGTGAACAAAGAGAAAAAGAAAACAAAATCAGAATTTGGCTGTGTTAACGAAATGAATAAAACCGTTACATAACCGGAATTGAAAAAACAACATACAAAAAAGCCTAAAATAACTGCAAAACGTCTATTTTTCCATACCATGTTCTAGCATACTGCCAGAGATGGCGTACTTGACAAATTTCACATAAAATTCGTGGCCAGAATAACAACATAACATCATTTAGTATAACCCTTAGCAACAACAAAACGAACCCACAGACATTCACTCTGAACGAATGGCTAATATTAGGTAAAAGTATCACTGGATTTTCGAATGGTGAAGTGATACCAGTTCGACACCAAAAGCTTAAAGCACGACTTGGCGAATTCAAAGAGAGATAATGGACAAGAGTTATTGCCTTTACTCTCTATCTGATTAACAGTAAAGATTTCGATAGTAGCGGGCTTATGTTCCTAGAGTTAAAGTGATTAGGGAATGTATCTGAAAAAGAAATGACATCAAACTTTTCTTTATATCCTTCCATCTTTCAGAATTTTTTCTTTACGACATTCACCCTCAAAACACAAGTGCGTATTTGGGTGTATTCTTTTAAATTTAGTATTAAATCATTACCAATTTGAGATTCTCTTTAGCACATAGTTCTATTTCAGTAGAAATTATTTAGATAGGAAAAAGAACAAATAATTTCGCTATTCTGACAGACGCTGTATCTTTAATTTGTTGCGCGTAAAAAATAGTCTCAAATAAAGATGAAATAGTAAAGGTATCTTATACATTTTTTTTATAACTATACGTTAAAAAATAAGCGTACATCCAAATAAGCAGAACATTTTACAAAAGACAAAACATTTGTCGACAGAAAATGTCCAATGCGTGTGATGTCACATTGATACGGTGCACGGTACCGGTTCGAGTTGGCCAACATCACATCACAGCTAAACATTACATTACTGCGATATTTTTGTGAAAAGAAGATTACTGGATGCAGAAATGCACATATTTACTGTAATTTATTTGTGACAGGCTATTTGCAGTATTTGAGTTGGAACATTAGATTGTACAAAATCTCTTTTTGAGTCAGACTTACATCACATATGAACCGTGTAAATGTGATGTGGTTGGATAAAGTTCTGTCAGTTGGGGAGACTGATTTATGTCTACGTTCTTCTGTGAACAAAGGTGAGTTTATATACTTCAGTAAGTTCACATTTAAACCAAGGTGTATATATGGTGGATTCCATGCTACATATATACTGTCCATCCATCACCATCCTTGCTATCATCTATTAGCAATACCGGTAATTTTGCTTGTTATTGTTCTTGTCTTGCGGATTTTGCCATTTTTCATAGTATGATATGTTATACATGACGTAACAAACCCCTGTGGGGGTAAATTGGCAATATTGAAACAGACAATTCTATTGTTCCCCAATTCCCTTTTGCTTGTCGAATAAAAAATGGAGGCCCAAAATGTTCAATGAAAACAAAAATTTCCAAAAGGCGGGGTTAAAAAAGTTTTCCCACGATCGCAGCCAATCAGTAAAGAGAATATTGCACAATAATTTCATGGACTTATTTGGACCAATCAGAATCACATAAAGTGATATGTTCACGTGCATAATATCAACAATATTAAACTGCACAAACTATAGCAAAGAGTACCAACTATGTGATAAAAAGGTTTTCAAACTATACTTGATGGCAGCTAGGTATACAAATGTACACCTTTTGACTGTTCTTTATATCGTGCTGCCATGTTTTAATATACTTATGGATTCTAATATAGACGGCAGTACGAGCATGAGCAAAACGAAAATAAATTTTGACTGAAATGTGAATTTTGACGTTTAAAATAGATTGCCACAAGGACTCGTAGGCATCTGACCATATGGTTAGAAGATGTAAATGGAAACGAGATATTTTAATATGATATACAATCTACAATAATCATAAAACCTTATATCAACATTTGTCCCAAGCTAAACCATTGTCAAATACTCCAGATGCCTCTATCCGACCATCTCAGAAACAAGATAACTGAGGGAAGCGATTTAATGGGATTGGATGATCCAAAC
The DNA here is from genome assembly GCA_028554795.2 of Sinohyriopsis cumingii. Taxonomy (NCBI): domain Eukaryota; kingdom Metazoa; phylum Mollusca; class Bivalvia; order Unionida; family Unionidae; genus Sinohyriopsis; species Sinohyriopsis cumingii. The sequence continues at coordinate 141,606,366 of CM068829.1, forward strand.
CTTCTGGTAAGATTTACGGAGTACAATGACAACGATTATATGCATCGAGATCTAAAAATTTCTCAATTCCCCACCTTTTTCGGAACTGATGGACACAATATTGATACCTTCCATCATGTCAGTGGACAGGAAATGATATACATCTCTTCAATGGAGTTGCCACATAAAATTATTGTACTAGCAACATCTTTGGTGTCACCAACCATTGAAGAACAACAACAACCATATTAATCCCAACCATCACAGTAGCGCAGTATCGCATCAGGCTCATACATAAATGTAAGAAATACGATGACAGTTTCTACAACATCAACCATTACCACAGTGCCAACGACACTTAAGGCATCGCCAATCACAATCGTATCGACAATGTAAACGGCTACAAGCATGGTGTCCACAGCATTCATAACAAAACAAATTACTTTGACACCACCTGTCTATGTGATGTCAGCCGTGGTGTCCAACACAACTACCGTGCTACCGACTGCCATGCAAGTCGTACCTAAAGATCGTGGTGACCCACAGAAGTAGAAGAATATCGAAAAGCTCAGAGTGAACACATCTCTTGGCGAATATTGTTGATTCCACTGTAAGGACTTCATTAAATAATTGTAAAGTACGGACATTTTAAATAAAGCAAAAGCGATATTTTTTTAATTATATAAGTTTTCATAAATTATCCATAATACTATTGACGTCTGGGATGTTTCTTTTATATGTTATATAAGGTAGAGATGCGACTAATGCTGGTAAACTTTGTGAAACAAGCCTAAATCAACCCTCAGAGCGCGCACGCTTTAAAATGTTTTAACTCAAGCCTGCGTCGGTTTTAGTAGGTACTAACCAACATTTCATACATAGCTCCGTAATTTTGGTCGGAATCTACGTCCATTCTTCTAAGTGTGTGTCCGTCCGGAGGGCGTCAACTATTGAATAAGCATAATTACCCTTTGGAGAGTAATGCTTTTCTTTATTTCCTGCTTCCTAGCGATATTTGTCTCACTGAAAACATATATGACATCATTATTTTAATTATTATTAGTGTTTGCATGAATATCTTGAAACGTTACTTTTACTTTTCAAGTCCCAAAAAGCACCTAGCCATCTCAATATCTTGTCTAGTTATGATTTACATACCGTTTCAACACAGGCTTTGATAATAATAATAATAATAATAATAATAATAATAATAATAATAATAATAATAAAAATAATAATAAAAATAATAATAATAAGGTGTATCAACGTCCACTTACAAACCTACAAGGGTAAGACTGGTGTTCCTGGTAGGAAATCCATGTCCACGCTGGACTCGGCGAATCTGGGAGATCAAGTATATTATACTGTATTAAAATATCTTTAATTGTATGACGGTCGCTTTCTCATCTGATCATTCCGGTGTTCTAATTCTGGTAAATCACGGCAAGATCATGCCCTAGGTTTAACTGGTATTCTAGACATCAAAGATGCCAGACTCTGTCTGCATGCCTTCGTTTGAATAAATCTGTATCGCATTGAGAGTTATTGTAAATTTTTTAGATTGAAACACTCGGTCAATAAAAAGGAATGGTACACATTTAAAATCGTCTTATTTTTCGTGACATTATGTTTGTGAAATTAAAATAAAACATGGAAAAATAAACGCGAGACAAAATATATATTACAAAGAGACCGATAAAGAATATATTTTTGAAGAAAAAAAAAGATTTTTGAAATCGATTCATTAAGTTAAAGGACATGCTGTAGATTCAAAGTTACTATATTTATTGTGCTTCCTTGTAAATAAAGAGTGAATAATTATACTTATCTTCAAAAAGAAAACAAAAATTAATCAACGTGAGGAAATCAACATACAACGATGTTCATGCAATTAAATTTTATCAGCTGTTACGGCTCCCAAAACATTTAGTGGCAAGAATAAATGAATTTTGTATAAAACGTACAAAATTTAACACAAATTGCTTTTCTTTACATTCTGTTTACCAAATAAAATTTATTTTTGTCAGTTCTGAACAGTCTTGATCGTAGTTCCTAAAAATGTATTGATGCCTGTACTGGCCATACGCGGCATTTTATGATTAAGACTTTGACATAATTATACATGTATTCTGGTAACAATAACAATATACATGTAATCTGGTAATAATAATAATTATACATGTATTCTGGTAATAATAATAATTATACATGTATTCTGGTAATGATAATAATTATACATGTATTCTGGTAATAATAACTTTACATGTATTCTGGTAATAATAATAATTATACAAGTATTCTGGTAATAATAATAATAATTATACATGTATTCTGGTAATAAAAATAATTATACATGTATTCTGGTAATAAAAATAATTATACATGTATTCTGGTAATAATAATAATTATACATGTATTCTGGTAATAATAATAATTATACATGTATTCTGGTAATAAAAATAATTATACATGTATTCTGGTAATAATAATAATTATACAAGTATTCTGGTAATAAAAATAATTATACAAGTATTCTGGTAATAATAATAATTATACATGTATTCTGGTAATAATAATAATTATACAAGTATTCTGGTAATAATAATAATTAAAAATGTATTCTGGTAATAATATACAAGTATTCTGGTAATAATAATAATTATACAAGCACTCTGGTACTAAAAATAATGACACAATTTTAAGTAAATACATTATGATGATCCCAAAATGAACAGCCTGGAATATTTTCATATTCACTGCTCAAATGTCTTTATGTACATGCTATCTATCTATCTATCTATCTATCTATCTGTCTGTCTGTCTGTCTGTCTGTCTGTCTATCTTTCTATCTATCTTTCTATCTATCTATCTATCTATCTATCTATCCATCCATCCATCCATCCATCTTCTATAATATAATTTAGTTTCTTCTACTTTACTAATTAATGAGTCTTGAGGTTACATATCTAACCACTTTCTTCGCTTACTTGTAATGAATTCAAGGCAAAACATACAAAATGAAAGAGTACGGTATAATATCCTTTATGTTTAAATGATGAAAGAAAGCACGTGGAAACCCATCCCCAATATTGACCGACTATATGTATGTATGTATGTATGTGTGTGTGTGTGTGTGTGTGTGTGTGTGATTCTACAGGATATTAACTGATACTGATAAAAAGCATGGAATGTACGGAAGTTAATATATTTACTAATGTGAAAGATTCAGGAACGAAGACGCTTCATGATTATTGATAACGAGCCATCAGTTAGAATGAACACACTTAATAATATGTGTAACAAGCATTGTGCACAGTCTACAGTCCTAACATGTGGGAGAATAACATTTTTAAGTCACAGTATGTAATACTGTAGATGACCACTTTCAACCTATATGTACAGTTAGTGACCCTAAAAATACCAAGGTAAACACGTGACTAAAATTGGCCTGTATCGTATCACTTGCCTGAGGCATTGACCCAGTTTTAACCTTATCCCATCCCTTGCCTGAGATGTAACCCCAGTTTATCTGTATCCCAGCCCTTGCCTTGGACATCGCCCCAGTTTATCTGTATCCCAGCCCTTGCCTTGGATATAGCCCCAGTTATCTGTATCGTAGTCCTTGATTTGTACATAGTCCCAGTTTATCTGAATTCCAAATGCCTTGGAGATCGCACCAGTTAATCTTATGGAAACCATTGCAATTGCTATCGTATTATCATGTATGCATATACCAAACATTAATCAAACCGCTGAGACAAAATAATAACACTGGCCGACGTGTCCAGTGTAATTTTCTGGTACATTGGCAAATTACATTAACTGGTATAAATGACAGGGCCATAGGTTACAGCCCAGGCTCCAGAAAGAGGTAGAGTAGAGAGGTGACCCATCCACGTCCTGTTAATGTCTGATGTTAAAAATAACCAACTTGTACCTGGGCAGTGAATATCGTCTGTGTTGGTGACATAAGCTTGAACGTAGTTAGGTTGATCTATAGCACACACCACTGGATTCCAAGAGACTGTGCACGAACTGTGGGCCATAAGTAATGGCGAATCCAGATATTCATATTCATAGCTAATGATAGGTAATGGGTTCACACTGGATTTGTTTTCTTTGAAACGATCTGTTGGGTACGTCGATTAACGGGGAGTCTCTTTATTCTGTCCTTCGACGAGTGTCATCTCCAAGAAAGTCCATGAAAGCAGGATACTTTCTGACAAACTCTTCCAACTTTGCTTCTTTACTCATCGTCAAGCATGTGTAGTAGTGCACTTAACTATCAATCTCTCAGCCATAGCAATGTTCTTTGCTCGAATGTGTAAGTATTTAAACCAAGTTAGGAGCAAAACACAGTATTAAGTGTCGTTCTTGTTCTGGCTATCATGACTGTTTGACTCGTCTTCTTCTCTAGTTGGGGTTGGGATATGTGACTGTTGTTCCGGATGGAAATCATCATCTCTTACAGAATCAAATGAGCTCAAGAACGTTTTCTGTTTTTGGTTAGATTCCAATGGTCTTGTACACAACGTCTGACTGTTTCTGGTGATTGCATCTGGGAAGGATTTTAATCAATACTGACACTGAGAGAAGCATTGCTCACATTGCCAGCTAACAAATATGTAGGCAGTTGACAATGGAATATTTTATCTTGGGCCCAATATGAAGATTTTGACTTCTACTCGTGGTAGGTGAGACCTAATTATTGTCCTGATCAGAATTTAACTAATGTCGTTTCTCACTTTAGTAAAGCCTTACATATTACGCCCGATCTCTTGCTCTAGGTTTGAAATTGTTAGCATCAGCCATGAAATAGGACATGCTATTTCTTTGATTCAGTCATACCCACATCATACAACAAATGCTTGTCTTCCAAGCACATTTCAAATTGTAATGCATCCGTCATTTATAGATCAGGTCCTTTTTTGATTGTATTGTGGCGGTTGTGAAATCCAACATTGTGAGAAACGCCAGTTTTTGTTAATTTTGTGTCACTGAAGATGTTCAAGGCGTTACGTTCCAACTCTAACGATGCACCCAGATGTGTTCTTGGCTTCCTTTCGTACAGAAGCAATTCTCAAGGTAACATCGGTAAGAGTAACACGCCTTGCTACTGATGACCAATACATTGTTTAAGTAGTAATCCTCGTCGCTGAAGAACAAACGCATGATATTGTTGGCGGTACTAGCTCTGACATCGCGCCATGATTGGTGTTTTTCGTGTTAACCTTAATGTACTAGTAACCATTGCTGAGATTAATGTCATATTTGGCTTATCCTTCAATTGCAAACTTGATAGGAACCGGGGTGATCATATTCGATACTGGCTGAACTTCTACCATCCGAGATCCTTGCATCGTCATCATCATCATCGTCGGCACGATAAACAGATCGACTTCTCTCTTGGAACATTCACACGAATCTCGGTGTGCCAGTTTGCTCATCAACAACACGCAAATATCTGAACTCTTTTCCTTTCATATTCTTTCTCTGATCGTGTCTATCAGATTTGAATGGCTTTCGACGTCTCTTTCGGTTTTACCCTTTCGGGATCGTAGAGGAAAAATGATTGTCATCTTAGCAAGGAGATAGATTTTGGTCTGTGTAGACACATTTTTATGCTCTCATTAGGGATTGCTTGGGACTTTGCTGGTCAGCTAGCACGTTGAGGCAAGCAGCCCTCGAGTCGTCATACGTTTCAAGATACGTGTCACCGTACAAAACGCCGATTTGAATATCAGTCGAACCACGTATTCGATGTGTGCTACTCCTCTGTACTGGAGACAAAATTTACAATTTATTGGAAAATCTGTTGTGACCGTTTCAAGGTAAATTTTCCTATCGATAATTGAATATTTTATCCAATATTTACTATATTTACTTTCAAAATACTAATATTTACACTATCAAAATACGTTTTACCAACAAAATGATAACGAGGTTATACAGATTCTGAATAATGTCATAGATAACTGTTTCCTTCTTCAATACAATAAGCTAAGGAAGAATATAATTTGAACAAAATGACTTCCAGCAGTGGGGAATGTGTTTCCCTGTATGTTGTGCTCAATAATATCCACGTACATAACAATTAACTAAAGCCCTTCTCTCAATTTGATAGGGTAGGGAAAATAATTTATGAAATGGTTATTGTTGTTGTTGATGATGATGACGTCTTTAGTAGGCAAGAAATATGTAATTCAGACTTGAATAGCAAACATTATGGGAGAAAAGGTGACAGGATCATTTTCCCGTCGAAAAAATCTAACTGAAACGATGAGAAAGTGGATAGTACTCGATCAGCTCACCTAGCTGAGTTTTGTCCAGACTTTGCCAAGCTGATTGTTGAAAAGAGACAAACTCTTTTCAACTATTGTCGAGCAATACAATAATCCCTTGAAGGAGTTCTCAGGGATTAGATATCTAACTGGAGAGTATCTGTCGCTGTTGTTTCATTTCGACTTTTGAATTTGTTTTGTTTTTGGAAACCGGAATATTTCTGTTCAAGTGTTCTTGGACTTGTTCACTGAGATTTCCACGGCAAAAGTGGCTTGATCATAGAAAATAGTCAAGACTTGAATCGAATGAATGATTTCTACCAATGCCGCTTCCTGATTTGCTTCGTGATCTATACGTGAAATAACATAATTTGTTGTGCTTATACATATCCTTAGAACTGAAACTGTGTAATGTTAAATAAGACATATGATTTAGTTCGATGGGTCCTGTCTCCAAGAAATCGACGTCAAAAGAGACTGATTTATAAAGGATTCCAAAAGATTGCTGTGGTTTGAATATTTCTGATTGGCGTTGGTGTGGCTACCATTACTACTGTCGGTATATTTCAACAAGGGTCTGAGAAAATGTGATAATACAACTGCTGATTCAGACAGTCCACGGTTGTTTATCTCGTTACTCGAATTTCTAGTCCCTGCTCCTATGACACAAATATCAACAAAAATTCAACAGAAAAGACAATTTCATTTTAAGGACGAGTTTCAGCACCTCATGCACTGTAGTTCTTGTTTTTATTGTAGTTTTAACAGCATGTTTGCTTTTAATCTTTCATCTTTATAGTCGATGACTTGTAAAGCCCAAACCTAATAAACGATGTGGATATCCTTTCCAACGGATTATAACATTTTGGATACGATGTTTTCTACCTTGTGTGTTCTTCGCTTCAGAGTACTTTCGATACCCTATATGCCTTCGTCTTTCTTGGTCACGCGTTCTAGCTCGAGCACTTGAAACGTTCCTTTTAGCACTACTCCATTCATAACTTCCAATTTACCGAAAGGCGGATCACATCCGCACACTCATCTGTTGACACTAAACATTATATGTCGTACAGCTCGGCAAATAGCCTCTTTCAAGCATGCGTTTTATTTTCTAATACGAACGAAGTCATCGCAGTCATAATGAGTCAATTTGTTTTCAGGTGCCACTTCTTCTAGCTGACATACGGTTGACTGCAAACTTTGTCATACGTGGAAGCACTTCGATGCACTTAAAATCATATTGATAGGTTAAATATTTCCAAATATGTTGTTACATTTATGTTCAATCTATTCTCGACACTGTTTGAAGATTTTCAGTGGTGAGTAAATGAATTTGAAGCCTTTTTTCAATTCAGTTTGACAAGCTTGGTTAAGAAATTCGGTATCTATTTCTGCTATCCTAAATGGCGACAACCACTTAGATAATGCTTAAACCTCGCAATAACTCTAAAGTTGTTTTTGAAGTGAAAGGAACCACACCAGCCGAATTTGAAAATACACCATTGAAAGAAACGAAATACTTAACAACCTCGATTGTACAAGGTTAATTGAGAGACATCTGATATATTGACCTACCATTGATGATTGATAAATGTTATTAATATTTGACTTCTTGAAAATGTTTGTCAGCTTGGTTTGTGTAATGTATAAGTCGATTGTACGCATCACCATTGTCGTGCGTCCTGCAGATGTTTACTTTTCGGTTTGGTTTTGGTAGCAAGATACAGTTTTTGAATTCGCCTCAGTGAGCTTCATGGACAGGACGTTAATAAATGCTGTTAAATAAGACATCCAAAATTTGGTGATCTTTCCTTCGTGTGATATTTCTTTGGATCGCAATGCTTTACGTGTCAGATGAGAGATAGGAGCACAGTGTTAATTGGTTCTTCTTGTTTTACTTCTTTGACCATTTGATTTCTTTTCTTCTTCGGTGCCGAATGTGCTGATAATAACCTTTCACTGTAATCGATTTTGGATGTGTCAGCTAACATCTACGTTTTCATCATTTGGCAATGAAAAGAAGGTGTCGATTATAGAACTTCTGCAGTGTCAAAAGAATATATAAGGGTCCGTAAAATAAAACAGACTGAGTAAGCATCGATACTTTTCCTATTTTCAAATGATTTTGATAAGATCAAAATTGAAAGGTATCATACATCGTCTCACGCAAATACCGTTCTAAATTACTGAAAGATATCAAATACAGTTTAAAATGTAAACCAGTTTTAACTTTGTACACATCTGTCCTCAGATTTCGCATGATTGTCTTTCAACATGAGGGTATATTAAATAGTCATCTTTTGTACCTGTGAACTGATCAAGTCAAATATACACAAACAGGCACACTGTTAGATGATACTCTCATTTCATGTCCGAGATACACAAATAGACACACTGTTAGATGATACTCTCATTTCATGTCCGAGATACACAAATAGACACACTGTTAGATGATATTTTCATGTCATGTCCAATATGCACCTATAAACACAAAATAGACACACTGTTAGATGACATTTTCATTTCATGTCCAAAATGCACCTATAAACACAATGTCAGATTATATTCTCATTTCATGTCATATATACACAAATAAATGCTATTAAGACTCTACGGTCATAAACTAAGTAATAGAAAAGAGCGAAAAGCCAACAAGTTTTGTAAAAGTAAAAAATTAATGTATTTCTCTGTAATACAAAATGAAAATTTAAAAAGAACTTATAGTTGTGCGAAATACTTCCCAAAAAATCCAACAAGTTTTTTCACCAGTCCTAATAAATAAAGTTCTCATTAAATTCCAGTGGTACACCTAATACGATCAAACGCTGAATGTACTAATGTCTAATGTAACAATGGCGTAGAGTGTGATGATGTGCCAACAGTATTTTAACGAGTCACAATAATATAATCCTAGATTTCCTTGTCTGAATTCACCATAATTCCAAATTTAAGCTTCTAACCAAGATTAGTATTTATGTGCACTATGTATTTCCAGTGAATAATAATTGAATTAAGTAAATAAATTCCTGCCCAAATCAAAATAATGATTAATAAAACTGATTTTGTTTTTCTTTTGCATATATTCATTTTAAACAAAATCTAACAAACAAAGCAAATTAAATATACATAGCATCTCCCATCATTAAAAAGAAAGATTTATACACTAAAGCTTTCTTTTAACTATTAGTTAAATATACATGTGATTAAAACTGATATAAGCTGAAGTCTTATAAATGCCATAAAACATACATGAAGCAGTATTATACTTCTATACACGCATCTGCAATAAGATTACATTTCCCCTTATTGTGCCTGATGTCAATATTGCATTCATCTGATATCAAACTCTACCTTAATAATCTCTGATTTTTGTTGTTCATCTTGCCAGTGAAAGTAAGGGGGTTGTGAACACTCAAAACAATAATTGGAGAAGGAGCTAAATTAATATACACTTCAAAGTGTTGCAAAGGCCGTGCCGAAGCCAAAAATTCCTTCTTGATTGTTGAATAATTTCTCTGGTGCTTGTTTAATATCTTATAAAAATAGCACACGTGATGATCTACAACAGTTTTGTCTTCTTGAATTAATACTGCATAAATCCCAATAGTATATGCATCAACATGCATTTAAATGATTGACTGAATTTAGAGATGAAAGAACTGATGCACTCTGAAGTATGACCTTTAACTTAACCAAAGTCTCAAGACATTTTCCAGACCAATAAAACTTGGCTTTGTTGCTCAACAAATTCGTCTCGATTCCAGCAAGCATGGAAAAAACTATAGCGAAATATCCGATAATATGTAGCCATATCCAAATCCATCACCAGTTGCTTTTTAGTGATTGGCACAGGAAATTCAGAGATAGCCTTCACCGTAATTTCAATAGTTTTAACTTGTCCGCGACTCACACTATATCCTAGAAATGTAACATGAGCACGGCAATACACACTTTGGATAAATTAATCGTCAAATTCGCTTCAATGAGTCTATCAAAAAATTTCCTAATGATTTGCAGTTGATCATTCCAGGTGTTGATGTAGAAGAGGACATCGTCACGTTAGCATCACAATTATCTATACCAGACATAATCATGTCCATTAAACGTTTACAATTACAAGGCGAATGTTTCGTCCTAAACAGCATCACTTTTAGGTGCAAGTATTCATGGTGAACTCCAGACAATTTTCCTCTGCTCTATGAAATCGTTCTTTAGTCAATACTGATTTTTTTCCCAAACATTGGTGTCTAAAAAAGTTGGTCTTGTACGGATGCTGTTTCCTACATGTGGGATCTAGAACTTCATCGTCATGGTAGATTTTGTTTTTTTTTTCGTGTAGGAACATCTTAAAACCAGTGATCATATTCAAGCAATAACTGTGTTTTTCCTTGTTGCTGCAGATGTGAAATTTTCTTGTCCAGGTTATTCATAATTTCTGAATTCCGAAGATTGGTTACACTAACGTCACTACAGTCGGTTTGCATTCCATCACTTAAATCCTTACTATGTCGAATAGATACAACTAAATTGACTTCATGATTAACGTGGCAGTCTCTATCAACATTATACTTTAACGTATTTATGTGGCAAAGTTGTTTTTTTTCTTCTTCGCTTAACAGGAGCACTAGCAATATAATTTAAACCACTTACTTTGTTTTCAACTCTGGAGAGACCATATTACGTAGTCTGAAGAGGAATTTGAGGTAAGGGCAGAAGAGCCAGAACTATATCACAAGGCTTAAAACTCCATTCCTTTTGTGTTTTTTTTTTTTTTTCATATCTTAATTTCATTTTTGTCTGAGTAGAATGCAGATTAGTTCTTGAAACTTCACAAGCCTTTGACAGTTTATATTTAAAATTATAAACATAGTCGTGAAGATTAATTTCTGAGTCCTCATTGAAACAAGTTTATCTTATAACAACTTCAGTGGTCCACTGACATTATGTCCAGAAGTAGCTCAAACGGGCTGAATCCTAAAGATTCTTGAACTGATTCCCTAATAGTAAACACCAGTAAATGAACACCTTCGTCCCAATCTTTTCCAGTATCAAAACAATATGACAGAATCATATTTTCAAAGTTTCATGAAATCTTTCTAAGGCCCCTTAGCTTTCATGCTGGATGCCTAATTCATGCATAACCTGATGGAAAATTCCCGTCAAAAAATGTGAAACCTGATCAGATTGGATAGATTTGGGAAGGTAAAATTGTGCAATAAAAACCAAATCTTTAATCAAAGATTTTATTATGGTTTTAGTTGTAATATTCCTAAAACGAATTGCCTCTGGAAATCTTACTGACGCACACATTTTGGTCAACAAGTATTGGTTCCCACACCTGGCCTTTGATAAGGGACCGGAACAGTCTTCTATTATTCTGCTTAATTGTCAAATGCAGGAATAGGTTGCAGATGAATTAATTAATGAACACAACACTAAGACTAATTCAGCTTCAAGGTCTTAAAGCACGAATTAATAATTTCTTGATAAACAAGACTATGAAGCCCTCTACTTGACCTTGGGCACAATTAGCATTTTCTGGAAATACTATGTCTTGATGGAATTTTCAATTCTAGAACAATCTGTTACTAAGCTTATACTATAGCATGGTGAACATGAGGTAGGCCAGAACAAAAACGTCATCAGTGATTCAAGTCAAGAAAACAGTGAACTTGATTTTGGACAAGATCACCTTCAAAATACAATTATCCATGGCATATAACGAATTAAAAAACTAACAAACAATGCAAATTAAATATACATAAGAATACACTGTTGGGTGATATTCTCATTTCATGTTTTATGTAAACGCATAGTCAAACTGTTCGATGATATTCTTATTTACATAATTAAAGGTCAATAACTAAACTGTTATCACGCAGTACTTTCTGTTCTGGTTGACTCTCTCTCTCTCTCAAATTCTTACAACTTTACAGCACCGATCCCATTCTAACTTGACACTCAACGAGTCTTCAAAGAACAGGCTTACATTGATCTCCTGCATAAAATTAGTGCACTTTGCACGTGTCCGTCATTAAAGAAATATACAGAACATGGGCCTTTGCTGAAGGGAAATGCCACAATATAAGAGCGGAAATTCCCAGTCGTAAATTCTATAACCGGGACATGATGGGGTCACTTGATCTCTTCGCTAGGTGTCACACCACTATTATTTCTTATCCCTTCATTACCTTATTCTCTAAGCTGAATAGCGAAGATACAACTAAAATTATAAGTATATTTTTATCCATAAATGTTTTAACCTTCTAATACCGCGAGAAAAATAAATACAAGTTTTTGCACTGGTAATTTGTTATGTTCTCGAAGCTTCTTTGATACCATTTAATAGTAGAATTTTCACCAAAGCTGTAAACAAAATCAATGAACGAACTTGACTTCTGCTAAAACTGGTTACCTAAGAAAACACGCGCGTGTATATAGGTATGTTCCAATGTATTTGGGTGTCGTCTGAAGGTCCAATTTATCTTCTGAGCAGATTCTTAAACATCGTTCACGAAAACAAATTAAAATGTTACAGGTAGTGTTCCTTTTATTGGGAACTGCACTATTTGAGCTGATTTGACGAGAAGATAACCGCAGTCATTTGTATTTAATTAATTATATTTATTTGAAGAAACAATAACAGAAATCACTTACATGTAATTACTTATATAAACGACCAATGTATCACTTATTGCGTCTTACTAGTCATACCACAAACATATTCTATTCCTTAGAAATCGTCATTAACTATGACAAGTTGGCAGCTCCTAAGACATTATAGTTACCAGGAATATAGTCAATGCGTTGTTCAATTATCTTGTCTCATATCTTGCAATCCCCATTATCATTGTAATGTATTCAATATAAATGTATAGATAAGATAAAATTTGCACTTAGTAGCACGAAACAGTGGAAGATAAAATGTGAAAGTATTCGTTAAAAGCTCAACATTACGCTCTGCTGTTAGGATTTGCAGTGAAAGACCCGTTTTTGATTGCAGTTGAAAGTAAGCGTGACAAACGTTTATGCGCCGAGGGAACGGGTACGTGGTATACATATTTCAGATATTGTTGAAGTTATTTAGAAAACATATTAACGGATGGAAATTATGAAAGATTTATAATCATTTTGTTATTTAAGCAACGTGTCGATTTGCAAAGTAAATCATTAGCAACGTTTCGATTAGCACAAACAAACCATTATTAACTACCCTGATACTGAAATTTATTTCAAGTGAATAGAAAGTGATTGTCCATAGTATTAGCAGCTCCCAGTCGACCTCATCTGGACTCGATATATATCAATCAACTATTGCATAACAAACATTTTAATGAACCAATCTAATCTAACCACCCAGGTCGGTGTCCATTTTGGACCATTTTGATAGGTATAGTGGTAGTTATAAAAGAGTTTGTCCAGCTGAGTGGCTGACTTTGACACTTTGGCTTATGACATGCACAGTTTCAAAACTTTATAACACTAATATTTTCAATTGATTTAAATATTAACAACTTGCCGAAATATATTTTCTCAACATTTTTAACAAGGTAAGCACGCTAATAGTGTCTTTAGCATTATTAGAACTGAAAGGTCCATTTCCCTAAGTGCTGTGCACAAACAAATACGGTTATTCAGAAGAAAAAAATCATGCTGTATCTATCGCCCTTTGCCGCTTTTATATTCCAGTTTTCAGGACGGTCATGGTAACATTGCGTAAGAGTTCAACACTATCCTGCGGCAAGCTTTTAGACATCAAAATACATGGCCGCAGTGACATTTCCAAAACAGTCGATTATAGCTTATACATGACTTTATGGCTGAGCTTAGCAAAGGTGACAACGTGCTTAGTGTGCTTAATGGGTAATATGGCACTAAGCAGATTGAAGCATTTTAGAGACATTTTCAAATAGGTATTCCTCGGCAGATTTAAGCACTTTTTGGACATTTTCCAACAGGTATTCTTCGGTAGATTTAAACACTTTTTGGATATTTTCCAACAGGTATTCCTCGGTAGAGTTAAGGACTTTAGAAAAAGTACCTCGGATGTGTTCCTCTGTAGATTGAAGCGCTTTGAAGGAACTAACAAACATGTATTCCTCGGTATATTTAAAAAAAAAAAAAGGATAAAGTGTAAACACATACACCATATTGTCCTTGTTTTGACATGCAATACATATTATCGTATTATTCACAGATTGTTTCTTGCCCGTGACAGATATAGGGTCTTATCTTTCTTGTTTTTGAATTTTTGAACGCTTCAATGACTATTACATGGTCAAACGATGGCAGGTCTTAGAGATATTTGACACCTTGCTTCTGCAATTATTGATAATATATAGGGTTGTTCATACATAGGATATAAATAGAATTGTCGGTATTTCTCCATAAAATATCGATGTGATTAATTCTTATTTGAAAGGTCGAAAGGACATATCTATACAACAGGTTTTATACTATGCACTAATATGTTGGAATATTATTAATCTTTGTTGATCAGTTGATAATTAAGATATACTATTATGAGATAAATATGCAAAGCAGCAATTATTTTAAAGTTCGGTAATCGTGGGTGAACCGCTCCAAAGATTGTGTGGGAAAAGTAACGCATATGTCCTAAGACTGCATAAGGGATAGACTGTACAGCATGCCAACTGCAATGTGTGAACAGACTGTGAAAAGCAACTCTGAAAACTTCAATCGATAATAAAATTTCAGCCCAAGAAGAATAAACGGAAAGCCACGTATGAAGTATTATTGTGTAACATTTATCATTGCCAGACAGCACGGAAAGGTGTTAATATGTTCGTGCATTAACTCTAGCATCGAACCCAGGCGACTGTCCGAACAGAATAAGCAAGTACTCATACTACCTTCGAATAACTTACAGTTCAGTCGATCGACAAAATATGTTCGGTTCGCGCAGTCCAGTCTGTCGTCAACATCTATTCGATTAATGCGGTCCAGTTATGGTGGAAACTATCCCGTTCAGTTGCACAAACATCTGAACACATTTGGCCGATAGAACAAAACTATTCCACCAAACGCCATTATAACACAACAGTCCGTACATTATGTCTAACAGAATCCAACCTGATAAGCAGGTTCTTCCCAAGTGACTATACATACTGGGCATACTCTGTCAACGGAACATATTATGTTCGGTTCGTTCTGTTAAGCACACACAAACAACCAGTTCAGTACTTTCTGGATCGCTCCGGTTGCATAGTAGTTAGAACGTTCGACTCGGATGCGTGAGGTCGCGGGCCGAATCTTACCAAACACATAAAAATGGTACTAACAGCTGCCTCGCCTGGCGCTCAGAATTAAGAGGTTAGTGTTAGGACTGGTCGGCCTGGTGTCAGGATAATGTGACTGAGTGGGACATCATGCTACATGTCTGCGACATGATGCCCCAGTGCTAGACATCACTAAAATCCGTCACACTGCAGACATCTTAGCGATATGACTGAAAAATTGTTAAAGCTACGTTAAAAATCTCAATCACACACAGACACACACACACACACACAGAGTTCTTTCTGTCCAGCACAATAATGCGCATCACATTTGTTATTATTATTATTATTATTATTATTATTATTATTATTTCCAGTCGTTCGATCAAAATGAGAGGTTGTCTGCTTTTATTCGCATTGACATTGGCGTCTGCAGTTCCAGTTGATTTTGGACCAACTCCATTTCTCTTTGAAACTACACCCGGAGGCTGTTTTTACAACAATCGTTGGTATAAGCCCGGAGAGGAGATAAGCCATGGACAGACGGGAAACTGGTGCTACTTTACGATATGTGACCACTCGGGACAGATAATCAACGGGGACAACTTCAACTGTCAGACAACTTTTCCAACAACAACAACACCATTTCACTTTGAAACCACACGAGCGGGCTGTTTTTACAACGGTCGTTGGTATAGCCTCGGAGAGGAGATAAGCCATGGACAGAATGGAAACTGGTGCTACTTTACGATTTGTGACCACTCCGGACAGATAATCTACGGAGACAACTTCCACTGCATGACAACAACAACAATGGCAACAACGACACCCCACCAGAGCCATATTGTTGGGTAATGAAGACTCTAAAAATGATATGTAGATATTTCTTAAGTATAACACAATAAAGCCATGAAAATGTCTTTAGTTTTAATTGTTTATTACGTCATGAAAAGAATTTTGCTCATGGAATTAGCAGCCTAGAACCACACCCCTAGGAAATGTGTTTGAAACAAACTCTATAAAACATGACATTGTGTCTGGAGATTTCACTATACGTGCGCGCAAATCACATGTCAAAATATAACCGATACCAACATTTGCTTGTGCGAACAAACGAAATGAAATACAAATATAATTCAGGAAGATGTTAATTTAAATACGTTGTGGCTTTGGTAGATAGCATGCAACCCAATGTGTACGCTTTTCTCATATGTTTGCAATATTATACATAGACTGAATATAATTCGTGAATTTGTTTAATCTGATGTAATCTCCTTTTAAGAGGAAATAAAGTCAGTCAGTCAGTCAGTCATACATACATACATACATACATACATACATACATACATACATACATACATACATGCATACATACATACATACATACATTACATGCATACATACATACATACATACATACACACACACATACATACATACATAAATACATACATACATACATAACATACATACATACTGTCACGTTTACCCCGACCCAGAGTAGCCCCAGTTTGAAACATGTATAATCAAGGTAATTCTGACAAGCCATTGTTTGATGTTAAACATTGCCGCAGGCTACCACTAATCCATTACGTAAGATTGCCGTGGCTAGAAGTGGAGAGCCAGACCTAGGAGCTGCGAGGCCGCCAGATAGTCAGTTATCACCTAGATGTGGAAACGTTTGTCCAGATCAAAAGAAGTTGCCCGAAGAAGTGGGAGTGTCTTAACTTTTTCCCTGCAGACAGACGGACAGGTTGAACTGGCCGCTAAGACGATTGGACAGGGTCACAGCGCCACCCAATCAGAATCGAGATAGGGGAGAGACCCTGATTTGGGTAGAATGATATCTCCGCGTCTTCCGGCAAGAATTAGTTCGCTAGAAAGTTTGCCCAGAGGAGAGTAGTGTAACTCCGAACAGCCATTCGTTACTGGCGGGAATATCTTAGAACGGGAAATCCTAAGTACAGACAGCTTCAAATAAGGAAGTTTTGAGGGAAAGACCAGTTACAGTTTGGTCCCGTAGTCTCAGATAGAGAGACGGAGGAAGGGAGAAGAAAGGAGAGAAGTCAGGAGAAGTTGAAGTCTAGGAGGAAAAGGGGAGAGAAGGGAGGAAGAGGAAATTGGGAGTGAAATTGGAGGAGATATTCGAGAGGGAAACGGAGTCGAAGGAGGTGTTGGAGGAACGGAAGGAAGGAAGGAATTAGCGGGAAAGAAAGAGATGAGTAGACGCAAGGAGAGGGGGAAAATCGAACTCACACTGTAAATCACGGGATGAATTAGGCTGTCACTTGGTCGAGGGAAAGACGGGTGATTGAGAGTTTATCGTTTTAAATTATCGAATTTATTAAATTGTTATTAATTGAACTTCATCTTCGTGTTCTCTATAATTTAGCCGTCGGCATTGCTGAATGGGGGTCAGAGCTGAAAATCTACCTCTTCACTAATTTAACTTTCTAACCCCACGAGCCCGGGTGGAACTTTCATCATAATTTAATTAGTATATATATATTGGAAGAACCCCACCCCAATGCGTGCAAACGTCACACAGACATACATACACACACACAACATACATATATACATACATACATATCTACCTACATACATACACACATATATATACATACACACATACAAACATACATACATACATACATACATGCATACATACATACACACACATACATACATACATACACGCACACATGCATACATACACACATATACATGCACACACATACATACATACACACACATACATAGATACATACATACATACATACAAACATACATACACACACATACATACATACATACATACATACATACTTTTTGTGTATGATGCAATCAAGTTAAACTGAATATGTTCAAGGCATAAAGAAAAAGAATAACATCATCATGTATGGTGTGACTAACTGCAGGAAATTATTGCTTGTACTAAATCCAATAGAGACTGAGTCCATATCCAGTTTTTATTACACTGTCGTCATCTGTCCATCTTTTCTGAGCAGCAAGACTTACGATAACATTTGGTTACTCATAGATTAAAAGGTTTCCAATCAAGCAATATTTTGGTTGCAGTTGATGAATTCGAGAATCTTGACGACGTAAAAAGGAAAGCAACAAACTCAGCTAGGCTAGCCTTGAATGGTAGACGCTTCGAAACACTTGTATGGAGATGTTGTAAAAGTATAATTCTGCAATTAAAGGGTTTAGAGAAAGTACACGTTTATTGTTCGTCTTCTATATCAAGGACATAAAATAATCGAAACTATGTTCGCTGAAAATGATCGCATTACAGATGATGGGCATAGAGAGATCGTAAATGATATGAAAATGATGAAAATACATACAATTTAAATGACACTTGAATATCATTTTCAATCCAGACTACTGACATGACATTGTATGGTATCCGAAAATTATGTTTTTCATGTAAGATGAATGAGCACCTTTGTTCTTTTAGGCGCAATACATCGAATAATTCTATGACATAGTTGAACTAATCTCCTGAAATTTATTTATTACGACTGTAAAAGCAATTTTTGTACAACTCGAATTTTAAATTCTTTTAATCGTACATTTTGGTATTCCTTTACAAAGTTAATTTTCATCTTTACCAGTCATATATATATATATATATATATATATATATATATATATATATATATATATATATATATATATATATATATATATATATATATATATATATATATATATATATATATATATATAAGGTTGACTTTAATCATCAAAAGGACCGCTCCGGTGGCCTAGTGGTTACAGCGTCCGCCTCGGATGCGGGAGGTCGTGGGTTCGATCCCCGGCCGAGTCATACCAGAGACTTAAAAAATGGTACTAACAGCTGCCTCGCTTGGCGTTCAGCATTCAGAGGTTAGTGTTAGGACTGGTCGGCCTGGTGTCAGGATAATGTGACTGGGTGGGACATCATGCTACATGTCTGCGGCATGATGTCCCAGTGCTAGACATCACTATAAACTGCCACATTGCAGACATCTTAGCGATATGACTGAAAAATTATCAAAGCTACGTTAAAAATAAAAATCACATCACATCAATCATCAAAAGTCTTTAATAGAATTTGAATTTAAGTCATCTTTTAAACAGAATTGAAATTTCCTCTTCGTTTATGTCAAAGCAAATAAAGTATCGTCTGCATAGTCAATAGTGTCATAATATTGAATATTGTGTTAAAGCAAGTATCCGTTTTAAGGCGGCGACACACATAAGCTGTATCAGTGGAATTCAGCTTCATTTCCATCTTTCCTTCTGATATAGTGTAAGAAAATTTGCATCAACTATTTGGATAGCTATAACAGAGTAAATTTACTGTAAATTCGTTTAATTACTGTATTTTCTTGGTTTTTGGACTGACTAGTATGAAATATCAAGCAATCCATTTTCATTTTGTCAATGCAATTTCTTTTAGAGGTTTTGATTATTTCGTCTCGTCTATTTATATTTTCGATGGCAGGCTTCTCAAATTCTCCTTCTTTTTACATAATAAAGCGTCATCCATTTATTTATTTTTAAAATCCTTGTCGACATAATTAATAGCGTTTTGTCGCAAATATTTGATTAGTTTTAAATGGATTTTAGCCATGCATGCTGTCGTTCGTGCAAGACTCGGTGTATCTTTTTCAGTTATCATCCTAATGGTTCCAGTTATCGTCCTAAAGGTTTAAGATTTACAGACTAATTTTTGTAGTAGAAGTGTAAGAGATATGTTCGTTCTGTCATAAAAACGATTGCAATACAATTATTGCAGGTAGTCAAGAAAATACTTTCTCTTAATTTTATATGAGGTCTCTTTTCAAATATGGATTTATAGAGATAATGTGATCCTGTTGGTTGGTTGGTCAGTGTTTATGTGTGGACAGGCAGAAAGTAAGAACCATAAATCGTATTAGGTAGATCTACATTCTGGTTAAGATCGACAGAGATGCAACTGAATATTTCAGGTGATTCCATTTTCATACGTTAAAATATTGTAACTGGGAGGGATTTTTATGAATAGTTCCGTCGACAGCAACATTGTTGACGATACCAATAACAAAATATTTAAGCAGTTGACCATGAAAGATTTTTATTGGATGTTAGATGAAAGTTTTGACGTAGGGGACACTTGTTTGTTGTTCTACTACGAGCTTAGTTAATGTCGTTTTCGTCTTTAGTGAAGACTCCATCCGACGCACATACAGACAGTACTTCTTCGATTCAGTCATATCCACGTTGTTCACCAAATGCTTGTCTTCCAAGAGCATTGCCAAGTGCAATGGAGTCATCATTTATAACCCACGTCGTTGTCTGGTCGTTTTGTGGCGGCCTTGAAATCCAACATTGTGAGGAACGTCAGCTTCTGTCATCTCTGTGTAATTTAAGGCTTTCAAGGTGTCGCGTTCTCACACCAATGACACTTCCAGATGTGTTCTTGGTTTCCTTTCCGTACGTCAAGAAAATCTCGAGGTAATATTGGTAAGAGTAGGTGGACATGCTGTTGATGACAAGTTAATTGTTTAAGAACTAATCCACTTCGTTGAGCAACGAATGGTTGACATTGTTGACGGTAATCACTCTAGCATCGTCGCGTGGATTAGTGTTATCCGTTTTGACTTTCATCTACAAGTAACCGTTTTCAGATTGATATCTTTCGACTGTCCTTCGATTTCAAACGTGACAGTGACTGAGATGGTCAAAGACGATACGGAATGAAATTCTACCAAGATCTGAGATTCTTGCACTGTTATCATCGTCGGTGCCATGGTAAACATAGATTTATCTCTTGAAACCTTCAGAAGAATTTCGATGATTCAGTTTACTAATCAAAACTACGTAAATATCTGAACTATCTTCCTGTCATATTCTTGTTTTTATACTGTCAATGAGATTTCAAATGTTTTAACATGTCTTTCTGCCTTATCCTTGCTGTGGAATAGAGGATAATGATTTTCTTGATAGAAAAGAGGTAGTTAATTTATAGTGTTGTCTCGGCGAGCGAAGAATTCGTTTCCAAACACATTCTTATTGTCATTAAGGCTGGTTTGAGACTTTGTTGATCAATTAGCACGTTTTGGTAAACAAATTCCATTACGTTCGGGCAGCATCTTCTTAAAGCTTGTAGTACTCGATTCACAATAGGTGTTTAGATGCATGGCTCGATACGGAACTCCAGTTTATATCAATCAAACCATGTCCTCGATGTAGAGCTACTCATCGGTACAGGGTACATACAGAAGTTGCAATTCATAGGAGAATCGTTTCCGAACGTTCGGCGATGACTCTTCCGGTGGATAATATAATATTTTGTCAAATATCTATTTCCAAACACTTAATATTCACACTGTCAACATTATTTTTACTAAATGGATGATAATGAAGATATACAAATTCTTGTGAAAGTGATACTTGTTTCCTTCCTCATGACTATGTGTTGCCAACATCGAGAACATCAGAGTGCACAAACATCAATTTCAGTCCTTGATTTAATTGGGTAGAGTACGAAAAATGCTTGAAGGTTAGGTTGTTGTTGTTGCTGATGTTTTCGGTAGAAATGAAAGCTGTATTTCAGACTTGGAACAAAGTTGACAGAGAGCTTTTTCCCGTCGAAACATCCAATCAAACCAAAAAACAAAAATAACCCCAGAAGGAGTTTTCAGGGATTATATATTTAATTGGAGATTAGCTGGTGCTTTTGTTTTAATTAGGTAATTAACCTTCTCTTGTTTTGGCAAAGCCTGGATGATTTTGGTCCAACTGTTCTTGGCTCTTTCATTGAGTATTTCCATGTCAAAAGTGATTTGATCCTCGAGCATATATTTCAGACTTGAATCGAATGAATGATTTCTGACAAAGGCACTTCCAAATGTGCTTCGTTGTCTATTTTAATAAACTGAGGTAATATGGCCGTGAAATAACATATGGTTTTCGTATTCATATTCACAACACTGTAACTGGGTAACTTTACATAATAACGATGATTCTATGTTCATTGGTTCTTGTCTCCAAGGAATCACTCGATGTCGACGGAGGTTGATTTTTAAAAGATTTCAGAGGAATCATATTACCAGCAGATTTGTGATTGGCTTAGTGTGGTTACCATTAATGATGTCGGAATATTTCAGCAAGGGACTGGGAAGAAGTTGGAAGATAATTACAACTGCTGATTGAAATAGTCCACAGTTGTTTTCTCCTTGTTGAATACCCAACTTTCCAGTGACTTCATAGTCACAAAGATCTAAGAGAAATAGACCATTTCAGTTTTAGGAACAAGTTTCCGCAACACATTTACTGCGGTTATTGTTTTTGGTAATTCTTTGAAGGATAAAATCTGAAAAGAGAATGCAGTGTTTAAGGGCATATTTGTTAGTTCAACTTTCATCTTTATGGTCGACGATTTGTAAAGCTCCAGTCTGAGAATTTAAACTGTGTGGATGTCCTTTCCAAAGGATTCCTCTAACATTTTGAATACGATGTTATTTCCACTGTATGCGTTCTTTATTTGAGAGTGTTTTCGATATCGTACACGACATCCTCCTCTTTGCTCACTCATTCTAGCTCGGGCATGTAAAATGTTCCTTTAACGCATGCACGTGATAAATTCCTTTTTACACTTCTCCGTTCATATATTTAGCTTACATACAGGCAGATCACGTCGATGCACTTGTCCTATGGCACGAAAAACATGTGTCCTACAGTTTGGTAAATAGTCTTTGTCAAACGTGCGTTTTACTTTTTTAATGTGACATTCTGAACAATCAACTATAACCAGTCAGTTCGGTTTTTTGGCGTTACTCCTTCTAACGCACATCCGATGCTACATTTGATAATTTTCGACAGACGTTGAAACCTGTGGATGTACTGGAAAGCAACTGGATGTGTTAAAAATAGTTTCAAATACGTTCTGTCATTATTCTTGAAAGTTCCACGAGACTATTTCATGATTTTCAGCGGTGAATAACAAAATGTTGTTGTTTTGTTCTAATTCAGTTTGGTAAAGCTTGGTTAAGAAATTTGGCATCCTTGTCTAAAGGTGTCGACCAATTTATTTGAAGATAATGCTTAAATCTCGCACTAACTCTTAAGCCACTTTAGAAGTCAACGAAATCACCAATGTGAGTAAAATCAGATCTCCATCGACCCACATGGAAATCCAGCATCCACTTCTTGGGATCATGTTCTAGAGACCTATGTTATTACCATAATCGCTAATTTTATCAGCCAATCAGACAAAGTCTAATATCATCGCATATGTTAATCTGAGTAGTATAACCGAAGAGCATCAATGTGTGCCGAACGATTTGATTCACTTTCTGATACAGAAATAAACGCAATTCATTTTGATCACGTGGTAACATTCTGACCAATGGAAATGTTACTTTCGTTACCAGCTACTAGCACTGCAGTTATTAGTTCATAAACATGTAAATCGGAGGAAATACCAAACAGGTATTATTTAGACTGAAGCACTTTATAGGAGCTACCACACATGTGTCACTGTGTAGATTTCAATACTTAGAAATTACCACACAGGTATTACTCAGTAGATTTCGACATTTCAGAGCAATTACTACACAGGTGTTCCTCAATAAATTTAAGCAGTTTAGAGAAATTATTCGGTATTTGTGTGTGTGTGTGTGTGTGTGTGTGTGTGTGTGTGTGTGTGTGTGTGTGATTTGGATTTTTAATGTAGCTTTAACAATGTTTCAGTCATGTCTGCAGTGTGGCAGTTTCTAGTGATGTCGAACACTGGGGCATCATGTCGCAGACATGTAGCGTAATGTTCCACACAGACATATTATCCTGACACCAGGCCGACCCGTCCTAACACTAACATCGTAATGCTGAGCGCCAAGCGAGGAAGCTGTTAGTTTCGTTTTTGTAAGTCTTTGGTATCACTCGACTGGGTATCGAACCCACGACCGCCCGCATCCGAGGCGGACGCTCTAACCATTAGGCCACCGGGGCCGTATATTTGAGTTCTTTATAGGAATTGCAACATAGGTAGTCCTCAGTAGATGTAAGAACGGACTGCTAAAGTGGAAATGACTGCTGCTGAAAATTCAAAATGCATATAACACTTTGTTCTTCTTCTGAATTATCATTTTTTTTTATGCGGATCTATACAATTTATCGTATTCTCAAAATGAGATATGTCACTAACCCTGCTAACAATTCAACGTTGCAACAACGTTGCAGCAGTGTTGCAAAAAGGTTGTAGCAATTTTGTCACATAACGTTGTAACAAAGGGAATTAGCTGAACTTGTTTCTGCAACGTTGGTGTTTAATGAAATTACAAAAGATTCATACAAGATTCTGGCAACATTGAAAACCTATTTAAAACTGACGAACGAAAGCTGGTCCTATTTCTGAAACCCATATGACACAGTACTGGCAGTAAAGTCCAAACTTGAATTAAACTTTGAAAAAATGGAAACGTTATAATCCATCTAGGAGGATTAAGAGATAGCAGGATTTTCAAGAACTCTGTCAATGTCACCATATTTGGGACAAACCAAACATCACCGGTCATTTGGCCATGTCAGAAGGAGCAGCGATAAGGACCCAAGGCACACGAGTGCACAAATCACGCAAAATTTTACATATTTGCGCACTTGGAAGGCAGTGTTGAGTGATATTTCCCACAAGTTAATTCAATGTTGCACATATAAATATGTACCGCACAGTTTAGAATTTTGATTTAACTGTGAAGGTAAACTAAATAAGAACTAAAAAGATTAAAAAGTAACAGCACATGTGTACGAAAAGACAAGTGGCTAAGTTAAAAGAAAAAAAAATCAACATATATTTTACCATAACTTTAATTTTATGTTGATTTTATGGATTTTATTAAGATTAAAAATCAGAATTGGCATCCTCCACAGCAAAGTCAATGTGTGTCTTCTTCTAGTCAGCCTCCTGCAAATTAAAAACTAATTTTAATGTTTGAACGAAGTTCATCATCACTGCTTACATATTTGAAATCAAGTCAACTAGTGCAATGAAACTTTCTTCACTGTAACTGTCTCACTTAGCATTGTTAAGCAGACTTAAAGGTCACCTGCCACCTATATTTTACAAACGTGTGATATTATTATAGTTATAAACAAAACGCATTGGTTATGTAAGCACACCATAAAAATGTTTAATTAGACTTAAAACTCCGCTTTATAAAATGAAAAAATGATTCGGCAATCTCCGTAAACAATCGGTAGTTTCCGCGTGCCAAAACCGGATATGACGTACATTTATCCCTTCTATTCAACCTAGCCGTTCAAGTGCTTAATTCCCCTACGTAAATGTCTATTTGATATAGCGTACGATCGTGCTTTTGTACTGCAAATATGGTGCACTGTGTTGAATACGGATGTAACCAAAATAGTGATGATGGGGAAAAGGCATTCTTTCTTTTTCCGAAAAAACATGTTTACCAGAAAAAAGTGTATTTAATCTGTGGGATCGAATGGGGAGGGATGGGAAAGTTGTATCATTTATGCCGGATTATAGTGAATCTGGCCCGAACACAATTCGGCCCATCTCGAAATACAATTTGGCCAAACTTAACAATAGTTTGTACGTTCATTTTCTTCAACAAAAGAGTAGATTCAATGTAAGATAGGTTTTTTTTGGGGGGGGGGGAGGACTAAATTTAAACAAACTATTTTGATATGCTTTGAAAGAAAATAATCATACTTCGTAACGTATATATTTATGAGAGAAAACACAAACTGACATATCTTGCTTGTTCTAATTAAAATATTTATATACATTTTTTATGCTAACAAATATATGCATCTGCACAACAACGTTCTCAGTTTAAGTCTTCCGGTCAAATTATCAATATTGATTTATAAAACAATAATACTTAATATATAATATTCTACAGAATATATATACATTTTGCTAAGGGAATTGTACATGAGATATTATAACAAATATACTTAATTTTAGGCTTCACGTTGTAACACAGCTGCATACAATACATACTAGATTACACATGAGAGAGAGAGAGAGAGAGAATAATGTTGAGCATTTTGTCAGTATTTAGTTGCTGCAATATGAAGCTCCTACCAGTTAATTTTATTGTTTTTATTTTTCAAGGTGTCTCAGTGTTTGCGCGAGTAAATTGAAAGCTTGTCATTACTTGTCAATATTGTCAATCATATTTCCTCCATTATTCCGTACAAATTAGAAAGGAAACAATTTTGTGTTTAATTTGTGCCCCCCTCCACACACACACACACACACACACATACACACTCACGGTACAAAATAAATTGATAAACATACACTTGTTTGAAAATAAAATGAAAGAAATTAATATTGCATTGAAATCATATATTCCTTCTGTTTTCGTTATGCGAAAATTATTTTTTTAAAAATATATGTCCACGAACTCCGTATTTGTAGCGGGTGCCGGCTTGCATATGCATCCTTAGTGTAGTGTGTATCGCTTATGTCAAAAAACAAAATCGCAAATGAGACGAAAGTATCACCCGATTGCTTGAAGGCACCTGCCATTTACGCACGACAAGTTACTTATTGCAAACTGACCCAGATTGTATTCTATCCAGGTTAACTATAAGTCCGTATCTCGCAAACAAACCACCAAAAAAGAATCATTATTTTAAAATACATTCAGTGTGAGTGCAAATGATAAAGTATTATTAAAGCAAGTTATTATTGTGTATAATATTAAACCTGCAAAACATGAATTATGATTACATATGGCAAACAAATAGAAGCCCGGGTGATAAACACAGCTGGCATGGAGCAATAAACTCATTGTTTGAACTTACCGACAGGATATCAAATACATAGGTTATTTTATTGCAATGCAAACCAACCCCGGAAAATTCACTTTGGTATCTTTTAGTGTGCCGATGTTTTCTTCTGAAGTTGGCCGACAAAAGGAAGTCAAATTTGGTTCCTTTGGATTCTTTAAGTGTGCCGATTTCTTTCATCTTTTTTTTTTTTAATAAAGTCTGCCGACACATGGAAGCCAGGATTGATTCTTTTTACCTGTATTAACAGGAATTTTCGAAATAAATTGAAACATGGAACAGTTTTGAAAGCGACACAATCTAGTACGTCTTGCACGCGTACCAATATAAGGCTGAACAGTAAATTAGTTTTCATTAGTTTCATCTAAAATATTCCCTATCCGTAGTTTATAGTGTTTTATTTTTCAACAACAAGAAGCATGTACTTCGTCTTGTAGGGATAAATGTACGTCATTTCCGGTTGCGTCCTCTATAGGTGGGAAATCGTAACTAAGGGGAAGTAACAGCGTTGTATACTTATATTTCGAGTAATTAAATTATTATTTCTTCGTTACCCTTGATAATTTTTAATTTATTTTTATCGAGTATAACTATTTATAATCATGTAATGAAAATCTGACATAAATAGGAAAATGTTGGAGGATGGCTGGTGACCTTTAACGTTTGCACAAACTTGTCAATTCAAGATGGTGACATCCATTTGCCAAAAAGTAACTTATGCATGTGATAACGTAGCCAATAGACTGTATAGTTGATAACAGATGTTATAACTTAGCTAATAGACTGTATAGTTGATAACAGATGTTATAACTTAGCAAATAGACTATAGTTGATCACAGATGTTATAACTTAGCATATAGACGGTAGAGTTGATAAGAGATGTTGTTAGGCATGAACGGCGTTTCGGGGTGGCAAGTGGGGCGACCGTCCCAGGCCCCGCTCTTGGGGGGGGGGGGGGGCCGCGCTTAACGCCTAACTTATGAGTTTGCCAAGCTATATTCTCCGCCAAATCGCGAAAATTGATGTAGTCTAGACATAATCAGTGTTTGCAGTAGCATACCAATCGAGATACCGATAATCTGGCCCCGCGCGGTCATGGTTGGCCCTAGGCCCCGCGTACTCCTAACGCCGTCTCTGTTGTTAGGTAGCTAAAAGACTGTATTGTTGACAATATATGTATATGTTATTACGTAACAGATATACTGTATAGCTGATAACAGATGTTGTTACGTAGCAATGAGACTGTATTAGTTGATATTCGATGTGATTGCGTAGCGAATAGACTGTATAGTTGAAAACAGATGTTATTACGTAACAAATGGAATGTATAGTTGATAACAGATGTTATTCGTGTGTACTGTATATATTACTCAAAAACCTCATGTACGTAATATCACTGAAAAAATTACAGTAATGAATTGCTGAACACCAACATCATAATATTAAAAATAATAATATTTATATGGCTTATTAATGACTTTAATTATCAAAATGTAATTACCTTTTACTAATATGCTGATTTTATTACGATGATCTTGCCGTCTTTCTATTATTTCGTCTTTAATCTTCTAACAAATTGGCTAAATTGTTAAACACAACTATATAATCAACATTAGACTCGTTTACTAATTCGAACTTGGTGTGTTGTTTTAAATAAGGAACGAGACTTTTAAACTATTACTACAACGTGATATTACGGGTAAAATTCAAACTGTATAAGACGCGGACATATATACCCTGTGGGCAGTGGGGTGCGTGGTAAGAAAAACTCGTTGAACCCGCAGGTTATATTCGCTAATTAACGGTATATGGGTTTGAATGCGTCAACAGACTTGACAAAACAATCAGTCGAAAAAGAATATATGTAGCACAATAGAAACGTTACTTTCTGGAACAAAAATTGAGAATTGTAGATTAATTAATTAATGTTCTTATCTTGATGGTTGAAATTGGCAGATAATTATTCAACTCCGGTGCAAATGTTATTCGGCCGGTGCAGGAAGAGCAACACACTTTGGTTTGCATTTTCGTAAAAACTTAAAAAGGAAATGATCGTACATCATGCCAGTAGTAATAAAAGCTGACTAATGAAATATTTTCCAAAAAAAATCGTAACCTCCATCCTTTCTTTTGAAAATAAAATTGAAACAAAACTACGAACAAATTAATGTTCCCCCTCATAGTGGGAATTTAAACAACATTGGTACAACGTTATAAAAACGTTACAAATGAACTTTGTAAAGGTGGCGCAATTTCGTTGTACATGTTATTATGATCAATGCACATGCGTGCCATTTGTATTTTTTTTTTTTTTGTGTTAGATCAGAGGAATATCAAAATTATTTTAATGTGTAATGTTTAGGCAAGATTGCCAGAACGTTATTTCCGAACGTAGCCAAATCATATCCTTACAGCAACCTTGTGAAAAAGTTATACGTTTGCTAGGTAGGGTCTTATATTTCCTATTTCTGAAAGTATGGCCGTTTTTCGATTGTTACATTATCAAGTGATGGAAAGACAATAGAAATATTCGATCCTGCTATCACTGATCGTACACATGGTTATTGATACGGAGGAGATTTTTTGGCCGTTATTATTTCTCCAGTAAACTATTGTTTGTGATGAACTCTCATTTGGAAGGTCGTAATAACAAGACAAAAATAGTTTTTATAACATGTACAAATATGTTGGCTTATAATTCATCCTCGTTGATCATTTATTAAGATACCTGAGACAAAAGAAAGACCACCAATATTTTTTTTTTTACGTTCGGCAGGTGCAAATCTCTTTGTTCTGGAAATGGATTGCGGGTGAACAGCTCCAAAGAATGTTAGGCGGAGAGTCTCACTGGCAGTTCCAGTGTGAAAGGACAATGAAAATCTTTAAAGATTGCAGAAGGCTAGTCCGAACTGCGATGTGACCTGATTTTGTGCAGCAGCTTTGGAAACTTCAATCGTTGGTAACGCTTCACCCCAACAAGAATAAACGAAAAGTCACTTAGAAGTATTATTTAGTGACAGTTTTCACTGCCAGACAGAACGGAACGGTGTTAGGGGGTCTCGCACGTCGAACACAGGTTCGAATCAAGCCGACTGCAAGCGGTCATGCTACATTGCTGCTTGAATACCTTGTGCACAGATCAGTCGGCTCGTACAGCCTAGTATGTGGTCAATATCTATGCGGTTGGTGTGTCCGGTTGGTGTGTCCGGTTGGTGCGTCCGGTTGGTGTGTCCGGTTGGTGCGTCCGGTTGTCTCAAAACCCATCCAATTCACTCGCACATACCCTCTTATAGCGCATTCTGCACAACAGTCTGTACTTTCAGACAGATTCCAAACTGATAAGCAGGTTCTTCCCAAGTGACTACTCATACTTGGCATATTGTGTCCAAGGAACAGTATCTGTTCTGTTTGTTCCGTACCGCACGCACAAACAATCAGTTCAGTAAAGTCTTTAGAGAAAAAGGGTAGATATATCCAGCATGGATAATTCTATGTGGCCATGAGAAATATAAATGCTTAACTCATCGTAGCAAAAACAAACTGTAGGTCACGCTGTCATTTCTTGGCTGTAAGGCTCAGAGAGATAGAAACGTACATAATTTAAAAAAAATGATTTTTAAAAAAGTATATTACCTAACCGATGAAATCTTAATACCCCGAAAAGAAAGGTACAGTTGTGATTCCTGTTTAGTCTAAAAGCCATTTAAATAATTTTATGAAGTTTTGCACTCCCAAACATATATATCTATTAATTATGGAAAGCCGCAGGTACCCGGCGGTGATCAGAATTTTTCCCTATATTATTATATGGGCAACAATTAGCGGCTCCGATCACAATTAGCGGCTCCTAAAATGACGGTGATTACAATCTTTCCTTATATTTTAATAGAAACTACAATTAGCGGCTCCTACAACAATTAGCGGCTCCTTCTACAATTAGCGGCTCCTAAAACACGTTTAATCTACGGCTCCGTTAATAAAAATCACAATTTACGGCTCCAGAAACACGTGAAGCTCAGTCTACAAACTACAATCGCCGGCTCCTTCCACAGTAACGC
This sequence comes from Sinohyriopsis cumingii, assembly GCA_028554795.2. Lineage (NCBI taxonomy): Eukaryota > Metazoa > Mollusca > Bivalvia > Unionida > Unionidae > Sinohyriopsis > Sinohyriopsis cumingii. The sequence goes on from CM068829.1 coordinate 141,637,728, forward strand.
CGCTGTAATTTTGATCTCCGTCTTTACTACCGAACGAGATTCGAACGAGATTTCAACTCAAAAACGAGATCTACTTAGCTATTATTTCCAGCTCCTACGATAGTAACGCCGCTGATAATCTTGAGCTCCAATTTAACTAACGAACCGAACGATTTAAACTCATAAACGAGATTTTAATCACGTGCTGTCATATTCGGAATACTATCATCTTATCCGCATCAGTGTCCTTTACCGTTATCGAGCGAAGTGTAGTTTTCAGAATTTGTAACAAGGTATTTTCCATTAGTAAAGAATATTAACTTGCTTTTTTATACTGCAGATATTTTGCTTAGACTAAAAAGTTCTCATATATCTTTGCAACACTGGACAGGTCTCTAAATTAAGTATCTCATGGGTGGGTGGGGATGGAAGAACGTTATTGCGGTATTTTTTAAACTGAGGACACTTTGGCAGGATAATAAGCAAAAGTATCATGAAAGCTTGCTAAGAAAAGATCTATAACTATCATTGGACATTTATCAAAATATAAAATACAGTATTTCTGTTAAAATTTATTGTTTGAAAGCAGGTGTTAAGAACTATCACAGTCATAAGCAGATCATCAGATAACCTACCTGGGAATGTGATTGTGTCATTTGAACAAACTTTACATGAATTCGCTCACTTAAGTGGTGTGTGATGACTCCCACAAATTTGTTTAATGGCTCACATATGAACATGCACCTTGCACAGTATAAATTTTTTTTAGCAATTCAGCCTTTAACTTAATGTTTAAGTGCTTGGAACAACTTAACTGGTAGAGGTATTACAGTGCAAGTAACTATCAGCATGTGGTTGAAAGTGGCAACAGAGTTACAAAGGAAACAAAAAGTTTCAATAAATATAATTTCATGTGAAGTGGATGGTTAAAATGTTGGCTTTAATTTATTTACTAAGATTGCAGTTATTGTAAAGAATATCCGAAATTGGCATAGGTTAGAAATTAAACCAGTGTATTTTTAGCTAGAAGATGCACTTTGTGCATGAGAGGGCAGATCTGATGTAATATGTTAGGAAAGACCTAAAGATTTTTTTCAATCACATGGAATTAACAGCAAAAATGAGGGCATGCAGGAAGTCCATCTCCAGTAGCAAAACATATACACATTAAGCAGCGAAATGTGTAGCATCAACCAATATTTGTGAAAAATGTAAATCCTTTTAGGAAATAAAGTTGTATATTATTTTCTTTCTTATATCTATGGAATAAAATGCATACATTTTATCAAATCTTTGGAAGAGATTACATTATTGGGACTTGTAAAAAGTAAGGTGAGACAAGTGAATTTTATGAAACTCTTTGTCTTGGACAAGTATGTGAAAACAATATTTGATCAGCCCTGATACCCCATTTATTTTCGTAGTTAACAGTGTTTTTGCAAATTTGGTAACAAAATGTAAGGGTGGACTTTTCAGTTCTTAAATTTAGTTCTTCCTAAATTTCAAAATCATTGCAGTTAAAGTATTACTCCATCTTCCAACTTAAGCTAGGTAATTTCCAGGTCATTTGGTTTCTTTCTTGAGGAAATTGCATGGTGTCTGGTCTTCGGGATATTTGAACGCCACACTGAAGCAAAAATCTCCTTTAGTTCAGTGTTGACAATTAGTAATAATAATCTTAATAAGACTTAAAATGGCATACAGTGTAGTTTAACAGTGACTGATTAGACCGGTGTTTCGATACTTCTGTGGCTTCCCACTGGATGCGCGAGGTTATGTGAATAATATTCACTTTGGGTAATTCGACGCAAAATCAATAGTGTATGCCGTCACGTGGGGTCTATTGCGAAGTACTGTCACAACAAATGTTATATACAAGAAGAAAATTAAGCACTGTTTCATTCCGAAGTTTGGAGTTATTCACATTATTGTGTTCATTCACATTATTGCATTCCAGTTTTAAGTCTATAGACGTATTTTGTGTTGTGCAAGTTTAGATACTTTTAGACAGGAAAAACATTTGTTTGGACTGTTCAGTGTAAATAGAAAGCGCTCATTATTTGGACTTAAATATTAGTCTGGAACTGTTATTGAAGGAATTCAGGACAACGCCATCTTGACAACTACAAAGTTCTTGGAGGACCAGTACATTTCCGGTATTGAAATTTATGAGGAACATTTCTATCATTTAGGACTTTCACAGACCAGGATAAGGACTAGCTTGGATTCACTTCATAATACTTTATGTTCCTTTCATATTTTTTATTTATAACTTTGATAATTAAACTGTTAAGTTTTATAAAATTTGTTGTTTTTGCTTCTTTTCTGTTACTTAAGTTTGCAATCATTGAGACGTAACAGAAACTTGGGGCCTAACTGGGGATATGAATTTCACAGAAATTGAAATTGTTTTGAAATTTAAGTTATCTTAGTCCCTAATATTTCTGACTTTACATAGTGAAACCAACAAGCTTTTACGATATAAACCAAAGTGGAGAATTGTACTTTAAATCCTAGCCAGGAACAATCAGTCTTTGAAAGAGGACGAATTGCTCCAACGTTCCAGACAATATCTTTCCTGTGCAAAGCCATATTTGTTAAAACATGAGATAAAAAATATTTTGGTTTAAATTTGGTAGAGAAGAATATTTTGGACAAAAGTGCTTTGACTCTAGCTCAAACCTGCAAGTTATGAAATTGAAATTAAAATTCAAGAACAAAATAAAGTTAAGAAAGCTTGAAAAAGAGGAAAGAGATAAACAAATGCAAATTTAAAAAGAAGAGAAAGAAATGGAGAAGAAATGACAAATGCAAAAGGAAGAAAAAGAAATAAAAATACAAATGCTGGAAAAAGAAAGGGAGATGCAAATGCAGGAAAAAGAGAGAGACAGATACAAAAATATGAGTTACAAATGAAACTGCAATTACAGAAAGATGTGATGTGATTTGGATTTTTAACATAGTTTTAACAATTTTTCAGTCATATCGCTACGATGTCTGCTATGTGGCAGTTTATAGTGATGTCTAGCATTGGGGCATCATGCCGCAGACATGTAGCATGATGTCCCACCCAGTCACATTATCCTGACACCAGGCCGACCAGTCCTAACACTAACCTCTTAATGCTGAGTGTCAAGCGAGGCAGCTATTAGTACCATTTTTGTAAGTCTTAGGTATGACTCGGCCGGGGATCAAACCCACGACCTCCCGCATCCCAGGCGGACGCTCTAACCACTAGACCACCAGAGCAGTATTACAGAAAGAAGAGCAGTACCTAAACCTGTAGTGATACTCACATTACAAGGGACAACAATCTCACATTTCTCCTGCGACCGATAAGGATTTGAAACCAATCCTTTGAGCCACATGTTCAGTGTCATAGTTTAACACCAAAATTACCATCAGAGATTCAACATTTTGACTACAAATTTAACTTGAACCCCACCAGTGGTCCTGGAAAACTTGAAACAATGTCACATCAAGTCATACCTGTATGAAATCAATAGGAAGGTGATTCATTTTCTCAGAAATGGAGAGTATTATAATCATTATGTCTTAATCCGTGACAGACTAGACAAGACTACAGCACAGATAAAACCTGACCCGGTACTCACTATCTGCATTTGCATTACTAGTTATATGATTCCACAAATCTCACAATACAACAGAAATCCAATAGTCGGATGACATCAACAAGCTTCTATCTAATGTAAAAAAATTAAAATATATTAAATGAAAGTCAGAAAGCTTCTGTAAGAACCAGAAAGAATATGTTTATGTTGAGAAAACAACCAGAAACCTGTCGCTGTCACTGCAATCTGGACAGTTCATCAAGCAAAGAGCACATGTCAACAAGGTAGTCACATGATACAACAAAACATAGTTATTTTTTTAATAAATATATACAGAATTCTGTGTTCTTTCATTGTAGTTTCTTTATTACGAACAGTTTACAACTTTATTTTTCATTTCATATTTTTTTTTGTTTCTACATCTGAAATGGGTTATTACTGACATCATGTGACAACTGGACCTATGATGTCATGAATATGTTGGTTGTGATATTTGTGTACCCATGCGACTAGCAGTGCAAATGGTGAGTATCAGGTCAAATTTCATCAATGCCATAGTTTCATCTTATCTTTCAGCAGAGTAAAGACATAATTATTCTAATACTTGCATTTTCTGAGAAAATAAATAATTTTCATCTCGGTTTCATGTAGGTATGCCTCGGGGTAACAGCATTAAGTTTGCTAGGCCATCTGGTATGCGGCTACGCTTTGCCGACAACATGTTGGTGTCTTGTGATGCTAGACTGGTTTTCAAACCTTTCATGTCAGACAAAATATCAATATCAAGCTGACTGTGAAACAACCAGTCTTCTAATCTAATCCAGTGAGTGTTAAGATTGACTCAACAACTATGATTATGGTAACCACCCTAATGATCCATACTGCAACCTCCGAATATTCTGGGCAGAACTCAATAAATATAATTCACAATCAGTTACAACTCAATTACGTAATTGTTTCTGTCATCAAGTAGTTGCAAACTTTCCTGACTTTCATCAACATTTGCAAACTTCAAGGAATTTTCATGTTCAGAAAAGAAATTATCATTTCTTCAACTTTTTCCAAATTTCCAAGTAGCATGGGAGCCCTGTATACTTCTTCAATCGTATATGTATCGGTAATGAAGTCAATATTAACATTCTGGCATATTTAAGAGCTTGATGCAATGACAACATCTACTGGGAAGTCTTATTATATATTATCTTGTGACAAAAAGTGTTAATTTGTTTTGATGAAAGAAAAATTGGCTGATGTAGATTCTACTTGCACTTGTGTCAATAGCTGATGAACTTGTATTCCCCGTTAAGTCAGCCTTTATTATTAAACGACAATTACACTGGCTTAGACTAATGAATGCCTTTAGATGTGACATTACAAGTCTTTAATCATGCTTGATTATCTTGGTTTTTCTGTATGACAAATTACATTTTATTATATGGCAATCACGTAGGGAGGACTGTGTGCGAGAATAAAAACTTTTTCTTGCATCTCACTCTCTCAGCTCCTCTCTCCGAATCGTATTTATTGTTACCGTAACCATAGTTATTATAATTGTACAATATTTGCTTTTAATTTCTTGGTATATGCTAGTGATGTGATTGTATAATTAGATTCATTCTTAAGCACATGATGTAAAAAGCAAACATTTTATTTGTCATGGTAGTAAAGATAATAACTGTATGGATAATAATTATAATTCAATTTAATTTGTTCTGTTACATCTGATAATACAATTTTGTAATCACTTCTGGCAAAACAAAGTTTTTAGTAGCATAAAAGTCTTCGGTTGCATTTGGTATCTGATAAGTCTCTGTTGCTTCTTGTATAATTCTAACAAAATCTGGATCAAGTTCTGTATAATTATTTTGACACAGTTCCTTCAAGTCCTGAATTTCCTCTGTCATTGGTGCTTAACAGTTCTCTGCTCCTGAAAAAAATTTGTATTAAGATTAAATTGTATTGATGTAGTTAAACCAGCATTAACAGCCACATTGACCATGAATATATTCCATCCCTGACATAGAGCAGCATTTTTTTAAATGCTTCTTCTAACTGACTTGTTAAAATAAACCTGTCTTAAGAGACCATATTCTTTAAAGTCTTTGAAATAACAGCTTACAACAGGTTCAAATGCATTGTTTGGTTACAATATAAAAATAATAAATGTAGAAAAGCCGCTGTAAATTACCATGTATGGTATAAGTAGATTCCCTTCATTTTTAATTCAACATTTTAGAGAAAAAAACCCTGTAATTTTAGTACACGAAATAATATTGACACCAGGAGGAGCATATGAACAAATTCTACACGTCCATTCAAACAAGTTATCGAGTCTCTTATTTCACAGAGAACACCAGCAGTTATCTTTGTCAGAAGAAAGTGTAGTTTCTCAAACTAACAAAAGTTAAAATGACCTGGATCATTTTATTCTTCCAACTGTTTGGGAGCTTGCCGACCAAGTGTGCAGGCTACATAAAACAGTACGAGCTTATTATGCAAAATGAAAACATTCAAAAGATGTTGCCTCTTTTATTTTTGCAGCATAAATCAGTATTTAACACTTGCTATCCAATGGCAGTCAACAGAATAATAGGTTGTTATTTCTAAAAGCCCATATTTTAAAAAGAGATATGGATATCAATGTGTCCTTCCTTCACAAACTGTTGATATTTCAAAACGACAATAGATCATTCGGAAAAGAGTTCAGCCCATTTGGTGCAAATTTTGTACCATGCCATTAACTACATCCTCCATGTTTTATTGATGTTCCACAGTCCTACCATGTCTCTTAGATGTTTCTGAATGAGCAGTACATATACAAACTGCAGACACAGCTTGGAATAGTGATACAGAGGACATGTATTTTGACGTCTATTAAAAATGTTGACTCAGATGTGATCATAGAAGAAATGTTTTTAAGAAAATGTAAATTTAGAGAAACAAAGGGGGTTTTTTTAAGAAAGAAAAAGGGATCTATTTTTGTGTTTATGTGGTTTGGCATATTTTCATTTCGTGCATGTGTCATACATGTAACAAATACTGCAGGTGTTTTAATCTGGCAATTTTAGGAAATTTGCCAAATTAACTTGAACAACTTGTATCATCCTGTTCACTGGAAAAAGAAAATACATGCATAGAATAATAACTATTGTATTACATCCAATCTATCCATACCAATGATATTTTAACTTCTAAGGATTCCAAAAAGTGTATTCTTTCATTACATGTTATGCTTGACAATGCTCACAAGACATTAGATATATAAATGGTTTTTCAAACGTCAGACCTGAAACAATAATACTGACCCAAATGTACATGTGATTGTGACGCAAATGTATATATGTGATGATGGCCCACATTTATATGTGATGGTAACCCAAATGTATATGTGATGGTGACCCAAATTTATATGTGATGGTGACCCAAATGTATGTGTGATGATGACCCAAATGTGATGTGACAGAGTTCCAAATGTACTTGTGATGATTACCCAAATGTGGTATGGCAATGACCCAGATGTCTGTGATGATGACCCGAATGGGTGTCTCCAAAGATATGGTTAGGACAAGACAAAAATGAAGCAGGAAGCAACTGCTATACTAATTAATCCAACTTCTGCCATCTTTTCATTTTTTGAAACTCATACAAGGTATTAAAGTATAACAAGGATTCACATTAATTGTACTTGCATTCATAACTTCATACATATAGAACACTTACAGAGCAAAGTCTCTTATTTTCAATCAGATGAGCATGCTGATCTGAAGTTAGAGGTATTATACCTCAAAGATCTTAAAGAGAAAAAAGTGAAACCAACAAGTAAAATTCAACAAATACTTTATTTTCACAGATAATGTGAAAATTTAAAAGTAGCTTACATTATGAAATATATCCCAAATAGCTCCCACAGATCCAAAAGGAAAAAAGGTGTTCCAAATGAATTACAGTGGTGTTACAAATTGATTCCAATCTTGAATGTGCTGTAGTTCCAACAGTCTTAAATGTGCCAATGTGATAATCTTATCCATCACAATGATATAATCTAGAATGTCCTTGAAGGAATTCACTCTAATCCTAAAACAGTCCAAAAGTATCTGTAGGCACTTTGTTATTTCAGTGAATAAATGAAGTATATAAATCATGTGAAATTACAACTGAACACAACTAAAAGACAGATTTCACTTGAGAGGTGTTACAGTAGGAATATGTTGTTAACTATGTTGATCACAACCTTTATATAAAATTGATCACAAACTTTATATAAAAACCTAAGACAATAAGAGATATAGGATGTGGGTCCTTTTCCCATCAAATTCGTAAACAAGGTAAGGTCTGTTTACTTTATAGTTTTACTTTTTAGCAAACTACCTGGCAAATGAGAACATTTTTTTCTAATGGACAAAACAATTTTCTGAACTCAAAGCCAGGTAAACATGTTTACAAATATCATCTCAGATGATAATCTACAATCATGGACAAAAGTTAGCTTTGCAATATCTTGCTTACATATGACCCTTACAATTGTGGACAAGAGTTAAACAATATATACAATATATAGATATACAAAAGGGCACTTGCAATGGTTTCTAACTGACCTGTATTACCCTTCTTTCAATTCAAAACCTGCCTGGTTTACATGTGATGCACCATATATGAAGGCATTTTCATTGCTAAGAAGGCCATCTGCACTGCAGCAACTATGCCATTTCCAGTGCCTGGATTGCCTCTCACTTTTACTGGACACCCTGAAAAGTAGGTTAGTATAATATTATTAGCATCATATACAAAATTTAATAATTTATATCGGCTTTTGTGATGGAAGTTAAAGTTCTCTTTTGCCTTTAAATACTGTCTGTATTTTTACTAATGTACAGGAAATGTACAAGATTTGTTATTTTACTAAATTTTTACAAACTTTATTGGAATCCAACTTACCACATAAACTGGTCATGTAAACTTGTGACATAGTGGTAGTTGAACAAATTGTGTAGTGTACAACAGCATTGTTCTGTTATCAAAAAGACACTGAGAAAATTACTAGTTCACCATGAGAATATTGTAAGTAATATACTTTTTTCCCCTATAATCAGTATTTTCCTTCACCCTCATTTGCGCTTCAGAGACCCCCAAATTTTTAATTTGACCCCCAGTTTTGATACCAAAGTTTATTTTTTACTCAGTCTGACCCCCAGTTTTGACACCAAGGAGATTTTTGACTCTCAGTCTTGCACCCCTAGGGGATACACTGCCTATAATACCAAAACCAAATGCCAATACAGTATTTGCTTCAAGGACAATTAAGAAATAATAATTAAGATCGATGAGCAAAACATTCATATGATATGGTTCATAAACGTTCTAAATCTGCCCCTCTTAGCCGTTACTATAGCAGAGATAATGCAAGATTTGTACAAAATAGTAAGCTTTACATGTGTGACACCAGGCCTGCAAACAAATAGATGTATTACTGACCAATCAACCAATTATATCTAGCTTTGCTTACATCCATAGTCCAAGAAGAGATGACATAGCTCAGTTAATCCTGCATTTGAATATCTCATTTACTGTCTTCAAGTAATTCAATTTTTACAGTAACACTTTGTTTTGGCATATAATTTCCTTGTATGGGTGTATAAAACAGTCATTAAAAAAGTATACCCACCTTTAAAATCGTGAGTGTGAACAGGAAGACATAATAAACACTGCAATAAATTTATTCAGTTTACAATTCCAAGTCAAATACATACCTGTCAAGATTTCATTTTAAAAACTGACAATACTGAGATGCCAATTATTCAACATTTTAACTGCAATTACAATAATATATATAAACATGTAATTACTTTATAATTTGCATTATGTGAGTTGATATTGTCTTCATTTACCATGGGATTTAACAACTGTATTGACAAAGTACAAGGCAACTATATCTGGTCATCTATTAGTTATTCCAGCATGTAGCCATATTATCTTCTGCAAAAAACTGAAAATAAGATTACTTAAAAATACATTGTATCACACAAGGCGGGGTAATTTATCCATTGTCAAGATAAACTGTATGTACATAACAGAAATGAAATATAATAAAAAGCTGAAGAATGAATAGAACAAATTTGCATAAACATTCACAGCAGAATCTTCAGCTTTCCCATTAATGTTGCACTTTCACTTAAAATAGGAAACATCTGTTACTAAAATAATGTCTTATAAAATGACTATTTTTACATTTTAGTCCAACTGTAGATAAAATTTATTTAAATCAAGATGTTTTCCCAATGGATGTTATTAGATTTTAGGTCCTTGTGTACGTGTATGTGTGGTATATGCATGTGTATGTTCACTGTGTCATGCAACTTACAAACAGTTCAAGATAAAAACACAGTTCAATATGCTAACTATGGGACATGATTTATGAGTGGTCTAAAATGTACCTTTGGTTTTAAAATTTTAAACCATCATAGGTCTTAAAGGTTCTACCTAGAACTTAATATAATTTTAAGTTTTAAATGTTTGCTATTGCTAATTTGTTTATATGACCATTGGGTTACCTGGGTCACAACTTTAGAAACCTTTGAGACTGCCAGATCATAACCACTTATGTATTTTCTCTGCTACGTTTGTTTTGGTGCTTTAAGGTATAATAACGAAGGTCAGTTACTTAGTGCTGTGGCAACTGGAGTCAAGTGTCTTGCCAAGAACAGACTGGTCCTATGGTAAGATACAAAACCCACCCCCTTATGGACCTGAGTCTGGCACACTAACCACTGAATGTGGCTTTATGTACGTACATATGTATGTATGTATGCCTGCATACATACCTATCAATACATCCATGTATGCCAATACCATAAGATGTCAATTTATCATACCCATCTGAGAAAAGGAAATATAACATCAGGAAAATATTGAAATAAAGAAACATGTATATTTCAAGACTTAAAAGTGTGCAGCATAGCAACATTGTCCCTATCTTTTTCCCACTTTTGAAAAACACCATATATTCATACCCATGACCCTAGACTGGACTTACAAAGAAGGGGGGAAAATGAAATTCTGATAGAGCTGTATACATCATATAAACTCCAATCATATTCCAAACTTTGACATTTCTGTTTTCAACATTATGTACTAGGTGTATGACAATATATAACTCTGTAAATTTGATATATAATTACATACAGGTAAAACCCTTTGTAATGCGTTGCTCACGGGTCCAAAGAATAACATCACAATATAAGCTGGATCGAGTTAACAAATTTTTTGAAAAACTTCCCGACAGAAAATGTGCATTGAAAGTTCAATGTCATCAATTTTAACTAACCTCTTGATCATATAAATCTGCTAGGGATAAAAATAATTGGTTTTTCCGATAGCATGTATTTAGGTGTTAAAAAGAGAGGTCACTTTATATTAAAAAAATTGGAGCCATGCTGCGATTGTGTTATAAGCAGAATCACGTTATAATGAAGCAAACAGTCAGATATATTCAGCAAAAGATACATTCCATGCCTGAAAGGTTACATAGTTACAATTCCTTTCTTTGTCTCACAAAATGCTAATTTTTCTTGCTGTAAGTATAATATCTATAATCACATATCACATGGCATGGTGGGAAAACCTGTTTTATAAAGGAATATTTTTACCAAGAATATATAGGAAGGAAATAATTTTACCAATAATTTTCTTTAGAACTGTACAAATGCCACATCAACTATGATGTGACAGGAAGAAATGTTACATATCATACAATGCTGTGCCATTCAACTGCAAGCCATCTCTCACAGAATGCATGTAATAACATTTTTTTATATGGCAATCATTTTTTTTACTGACCAAGATGCCTTATATAGTTTGGACCCTGCAAGAGATAAGTACACTGACCATAAAAAACCATTTCAAAATTAAAATGTACCAGACACATACAAAATACAATCCTTGATAAAAATGTGAAAACATCTGAAACCACGCTTTAAAATGGAAATGTCTGAATAAGACTGAACCATTTTAAAAGCTTATACTAACAACAAATTTTCTGATTAATTACCTATACAATGGTTTGGGGTGTACTGAGAAGAAATGCCATAAATTAAACAAGCTATATAAATAGCACTGTGTGTTGAAAAATACCAATTGACAAACTATCATAAGTAGGTAAAATATCCATGTGCTACATTTCATGACTAAGTCACACACTCCCTGAAAATTCAAAATATAATTGTGACACACAAAAATGGGACAAATGCTAAATGAGACTAATGTAAACCATGTATGAAAAGCCTTTTTTTTAAAAACAAATAACCGACAATCACTCTGCTTTATTATGATACTCTTTTATTGACCTATATTACAGATAGATTTCCCAACCAAACTGATGTAACATCATAATTGGAGGACTTTTTCACATGTAATCTAACGCTAACAGTAATCAAATATACCCTATTATCAAGTGACCCATCTAAAGAGATTTCATTTTTAAGAAACAAATTTATTGCAATATTTCATGTTTGCATGGGATGCAATTTATGTGAATACTTGTTAAAAAGATTTGCAATACTGTCCACTGTAACTCACTTTACCGATACATTGTTTTTGATGCAGCCTTCTTCTCTTTCTCCATTCTACATCATTCTTATCTAGTTCTTGTACAATTCCATCAGCAAATTCTCTGCAAATCAAATAGTAATGTGCAGTTTATATTGTCAATGTGGTCTTTATTCATTGATAAAATAAAGTGTAACAGAAAATAAAAAAAGGCAAACAAAATAAAATCATTTTGCTAACAATGAAAATCAATACAAAAGATAAAACAAAACATAGGATGCCTCATATAGTGCAATCATTCAGCATGAATAATTGCTATAGCAAGCATAAATTCTTACGTGTTTAAAATTGTCCTAAAATAATGTACAGCAACTTGGTTATGTCACCAAGGAACATCCTGCCAACTTCTTTTAGGACTTCACAAACAATTTTCTAGGTTGATAGTTGGGAATAAAACCTTAATGAATACTAAAGTTGGGAATTCTTCCTGATACAGAAAGATTGGAAACTAACAGTATATAGTATTTACATTGCAATAATGGCTGTATTTGGGCACAGAGGACCACCCCACCCCACCCCCCCCACAAAATTGCTGCACCTTGCACAATATAAACCCAGTGTATTTCCTAGTGGTAATAATGAAAAATCCAATGGAAATTGTATCCTAATATTTTGCATTCTGCAATGAATGCAGTAATGGCCTTATCAAACGTGGGGCCCAATTTGAATCAATTTGGCTGGGCCCCTGCTTTTAAATGAAGGGCCATCGATGTGCACAGCATTTGGAAATAAACTTTTGATGTCAGCCCTGAATGAATGTACACATTTTATTTTATCATGAAATAATGCACAACTTTCGTGCAAATAAAAATTATATCTTTAAGTCACCTGGCTAAATCCCTACACACAGGCCCATTTCATAACAGTGAAAAAAACATTACAACACAAAATACCATAACAATACTTTACAAAAACGTTTATTATTTCTGCAAAGCATTTATACTGTTTGTGATCAAGCCATTAAAAAAACTCCAACCTGACAAACTTAATGACTTTTACTGACTGAAATTTGTATTACTGCCCCGCTCCCCCCATATCAAAGCATATGCAATGAGGGACAAATACAAACACATACATGTGCCATTATGATACAAATACTGAGATTACTTGCGATAATGATAATATTATTATCATCACCACTACTGAAAAGATAATAGAAGCACCATAGTATTAATAATAATAATAATAATAATAATTTGTACTTGGTGTAAATTTCAATATCAACATGATGGTGGGTGTTTTGGTACAAATGGGACAAAACAAAAAAGAATGTAATTACAATTCACCCATGTCAGTATCTATAATTTACCATAATGTGATTTCTGGTTTGTATCATGCATGTATACATAAAACATGCTGCAGACAGGAAGTTATATCAGCAGTTAAGACCAATGAAATGCCAAGGTACAAAATGCATGATACAAGAAAGTTTATTTAATGAACATAGCAAAGACAACATAAAAGTACTAACTCAGGGCCAGCTATTATACAGACATATACAGTCATTTGAACAAATTTCAATACCACATTCACACTGTGACTGATTAATCTGATATTCCTTTTTAAAGGAATGTCTATAGTAAAGGTTACTCACTCTTTCATTGAGGCACGACAATCACTTTTCAGAAAGTCATAAGTATCAGTTGAACATAGACAAAGTAAACCAGATTTGCAAGTGCTGCCTTGAATATTAAGGGGGAAATAACTGACCCATGTCCCCAATACTAAAGACAATTGTGGAAATATATTGAAATGAAAGGATACAATAACCCTATTATTTGTGCGAGTACATTACGACATAATGGAAATGTACAGAATTATTTAAAGCTTACAGAATATTATAAACTACATCATTCCTGTTGAGTAAAAAGAAGCAAATAAGCACAAAGTGTTACAATAATATTAGGTGTTTAATGCAAACGTTAAGCCATTCGTGATATTTCTTAAACTGAATAAGGGGCTGGTGTTGTGTGCTTTTACTTACATACAAATAATATAGAGCCTGAGGCAAAGAAAAACAGTGCCCAATGGCGTGATGATATACCTATTAGCATATGCTAGTGTGTATGTTTTGGAGTTTTAACGTAGCTTTAGGAATTATTCAGTTTATTGTGATGTCTAGCACTGGGGCATCATGCCACAAATATATCCCACCCAGTCACATAATCCTAACACCAGGCTGACCAGTCCTAACACTAACCTCTTAATGCTGAGCGTCTAGCGAGGCAGCTGTTACTACCCTTCTTACAAATCTCTGGTATGAATCGGCCGGGCTTCGAACCCGCGACCTCCCGCATCCGAGATGGACACTAACCCCTAGGCCACTGGAGCGGTCTTGCCCATTCTAGTTAACGACTAGTTAAATATAAAGAGACAAAAATCATCAATTATTACACCATTTGGTTAGAAAGCTGTTTACTCACGAGTTCATTTGAAGAATTTCAATTTAAATCCAACCTACGCGATAAGCTCCAACTCACTACACCCTTCCATGAGATGCGTAATTTCGAGGTCTTTCATGAATTATACTACAGTACAGATCACAGGGGCTGTTGGTGTAATTATGATATTTATTTATAATATACCTGCCTAAAACGTTTATATTTATAATTATTCGTTTATTGAAAAAAAAATACCTTGCACTGAATGATATTGGATGACTGGCCTTCACTCTTCTAAAACATAAATCGATAATTCTCCATCTTCTAAGATACAACACACTTATGCGGATAAGATGATGGTATTACGAATATGTCATCACGTGATTAAAATCTCGTTTATGAGTTTAAATCTCGTTCGGTTCGTTAGATAAATTGGAGCTCTAGATTATCAGCGGCGTTACTATCGTAGGAGCTGGAGATAATAGCTTAGTAGATCTCGTTTTTGAGTTGAAATCTCGTTCGAATCTCGTTCGGTAGTAAAGACGGAGATCAAAATTACAGCGGCGTTACTGTGGAAGGAGCCGGCGATTGTAGTTTGTAGACTGAGCTTCACGTGTTTCTGGAGCCGTAAATTGTGATTTTTATTAACGGAGCCGTAGATTAAACGTGTTTTAGGAGCCGCTAATTGTAGAAGGAGCCGCTAATTGTTGTAGGAGCCGCTAATTGTAGTTTCTATTAAAATATAAGGAAAGATTGTAATCACCGTCATTTTAGGAGCCGCTAATTGTTGTCGGAGCCGCTAATTGTTGTCGGAGCCGCTAATTGTTGTCGGAGCCGCTAATTGTTGCCTATATAATAATATAGGGAAAAATTGTGATCACCGCCGGGTACCTGCGGCTTTCCATAATCATAATCGTAGGAGCTGGAAATAATAGCTAAGTAGATCTCGTTTTTGAGTTGAAATCTCGTTCGAATCTCGTTCGGTACTAAAGACGGAGATCAAAATTACAGCGGCGTTACTGTCGAAGGAGCCGGTGATTGTAGTTTGTAGACTGAGCTTCAGGTGTTTCCGGAGCCGTAAATTGGCGATTTTTATTAACGGAGCCGTAGATTAAAAGTGTTTTAGGAGCCGCTAATTGTAGAAGGAGCCGGTAATTGTTGTAGGAGCCGCTAATTGTAGTTCATATAAAAATATAAGGAAAGATTGTAATCACCGTCATTTTAGGAGCCGCTAATTGTTGTCGGAGCCGCTAATTGTTGCCTATATAATAATATAGGGAAAAATTGTGATCACCGCCGGGTACCTGCGGCTTTCCATATCCATATATGGAAAGCCGCAGGTACCCGGCGGTGATCAGAATTTTTCCCTATATTATTATATGGGCAACAATTAGCGGCTCCGATAACAATTAGCGGCTCCTAAAATGACGGTGATTACAATCTTTCCTTATATTTTAATAGAAACTACAATTAGCGGCTCCTACAACAATTAGCGGCTCCTTCTACAATTAGCGGCTCCTAAAACACGTTTAATCTACGGCTCCGTTAATAAAAATCACAATTTACGGCTCCAGAAACACGTGAAGCTCAGTCTACAAACTACAATCGCCGGCTCCTTCCACAGTAACGCCGCTGTAATTTTGATCTCCGTCTTTACTACCGAACGAGATTCGAACGAGATTTCAACTCAAAAACGAGATCTACTAAGCTATTATCTC
This sequence comes from Sinohyriopsis cumingii, assembly GCA_028554795.2. Taxonomy (NCBI): domain Eukaryota; kingdom Metazoa; phylum Mollusca; class Bivalvia; order Unionida; family Unionidae; genus Sinohyriopsis; species Sinohyriopsis cumingii. The sequence continues at coordinate 141,653,979 of CM068829.1, forward strand.
CAGCTCCTACGATAGTAACGCCGCTGATAATCTAGAGCTCCAATTTATCTAACGAACCGAACGAGATTTAAACTCATAAACGAGATTTTAATCACGTGATGACATATTCGTAATACCATCATCTTATCCGCATAAGTGTGTTGTATCTTAGAAGATGGAGAATTATCGATTTATGTTTTAGAAGAGTGAAGGCCAGTCATCCAATATCATTCAGTGCAAGGTATTTTTTTTTCCATAAACGAATAATTATAAATATAAACGTTTTAGGCAGGTATATTATAAATAAATATCATAATTACACCAACAGCCCCTGTGATCTGTACTGTAGTATAATACATGAAAGACCTCGAAATTACGTATCTCATGGAAGGGTGTAGTGAGTTGGAGCTTATCGCGTAGGTTGGATTTAAATTGAAATTCTTCAAATGAACTCGTGAGTAAACAGCTTTCTAACCAAATGGTGTAATAATTGATGATTTTTGTCTCTTTATATTTAACTAGTCGTTAACTAGAATGGGCAAGACCGCTCCAGTGGCCTAGGGGTTAGTGTCCATCTCGGATGCGGGAGGTCGCGGGTTCGAAGCCCGGCCGATTCATACCAGAGATTTGTAAGAAGGGTAGTAACAGCTGCCTCGCTAGACGCTCAGCATTAAGAGGTTAGTGTTAGGACTGGTCAGCCTGGTGTTAGGATTATGTGACTGGGTGGGATATATTTGTGGCATGATGCCCCAGTGCTAGACATCACAATAAACTGAATAATTCCTAAAGCTACGTTAAAACTCCAAAACATACACACTAGCATATGCTAATAGGTATATCATCACGCCATTGGGCACTGTTTTTCTTTGCCTCAGGCTCTATATTATTTGTATGTAAGTAAAAGCACACAACACCAGCCCCTTATTCAGTTTAAGAAATATCACGAATGGCTTAACGTTTGCATTAAACACCTAATATTATTGTAACACTTTGTGCTTATTTGCTTCTTTTTACTCAACAGGAATGATGTAGTTTATAATATTCTGTAAGCTTTAAATAATTCTGTACATTTCCATTATGTCGTAATGTACTCGCACAAATAATAGGGTTATTGTATCCTTTCATTTCAATATATTTCCACAATTGTCTTTAGTATGGGGGACATGGGTCAGTTATTTCCCCCTTAATATTCAAGGCAGCACTTGCAAATCTGGTTTACTTTGTCTATGTTCAACTGATACTCATGACTTTCTGAAAAGTGATTGTCGTGCCTCAATGAAAGAGTGAGTAACCTTTACTATAGACATTCCTTTAAAAAGGAATATCAGATTAATCAGTCACAGTGTGAATGTGGTATTGAAATTTGTTCAAATGACTGTATATGTCTGTATAATAGCTGGCCCCGAGTTAGTACTTTTATGTTGTCTTTGCTATGTTCATTAAATAAACTTTCTTGTATCATGCATTTTGTACCTTGGCATTTCATTGGTCTTAACTGCTGATATAACTTCCTGTCTGCAGCATGTTTTATGTATACATGCATGATACAAACCAGAAATCACATTATGGTAAATTATAGATACTGACATGGGTGAATTGTAATTACATTCTTTTTTGTTTTGTCCCATTTGTACCAAAACACCCACCATCATGTTGATATTGAAATTTACACCAAGTACAAATTATTATTATTATTATTATTATTATTATTAATACTATGGTGCTTCTATTATCTTTTCAGTAGTGGTGATGATAATAATATTATCATTATCGCAAATAATCTCAGTATTTGTATCATAATGGCACATGTATGTGTTTGTATTTGTCCCTCATTGCATATGCTTTGATATGGGGGGAGCGGGGCAGTAATACAAATTTCAGTCAGTAAAAGTCATTAAGTTTGTCAGGTTGGAGTTTTTTTAATGGCTTGATCACAAACAGTATAAATGCTTTGCAGAAATAATAAACGTTTTTGTAAAGTATTGTTATGGTATTTTGTGTTGTAATGTTTTTTTCACTGTTATGAAATGGGCCTGTGTGTAGGGATTTAGCCAGGTGACTTAAAGATATAATTTTTATTTGCACGAAAGTTGTGCATTATTTCATGATAAAATAAAATGTGTACATTCATTCAGGGCTGACATCAAAAGTTTATTTCCAAATGCTGTGCACATCGATGGCCCTTCATTTAAAAGCAGGGGCCCTGCCAAATTGATTCAAATTGGGCCCCACGTTTGATAAGGCCATTACTGCATTCATTGCAGAATGCAAAATATTAGGATACAATTTCCATTGGATTTTTCATTATTACCACTAGGAAATACACTGGGTTTATATTGTGCAAGGTGCAGCAATTTTGTGGGGTGGGTGGGGTGGGGTGGTCTTCTGTGCCCAAATACAGCCATAATTGCAATGTAAATACTATATACTGTTAGTTTCCAATCTTTTTGTATCAGGAAGAATTCCCAACTTTAGTATTCATTAAGGTTTTATTCCCAACTATCAACCTAGAAAATTGTTTGTGAAGTCCTAAAAGAAGTTGGCAGGATGTTCCTTGGTGACATAACCAAGTTGCTGTACATTATTTTAGGACAATTTTAAACACGTAAGAATTTATGCTTGCTATAGCAATTATTCATGCTGAATGATTGCACTATATGAGGCATCCTATGTTTTGTTTTATCTTTTGTATTGATTTTCATTGTTAGCAAAATGATTTTATTTTGTTTGCCTTTTTTTATTTTCTGTTACACTTTATTTTATCAATGAATAAAGACCACATTGATAATATAAACTGCACATTACTATTTGATTTGCAGAGAATTTGCTGGTGGAATTGTACAAGAACTAGATAAGAATGATGTAGAATGGAGAAAGAGAAGAAGGCTGCATCAAAAACAATATATCGGTAAAGTGAGTTACAGTGGACAGTATTGCAAATCTTTTTAACAAGTATTCACATAAATTGCATCCCATGCAAACATGAAATATTGCAATAAATTTGTTTCTTAAAAATGAAATCTCTTTAGATGGGTCACTTGATAATAGGGTATATTTGATTACTGTTAGCGTTAGATTATATGTGAAAAAGTCCTCCAATTATGATGTTACATCAGTTTGGTTGGGAAATCTATCTGTAATATAGGTCAATAAAAGAATATCATAATAAAGCAGAGTGATTGTCGGTTATTTGTTTTAAAAAATAAGGCTTTTCATACATGGTTTACATTAGTCTCATTTAGCATTTGTCCCATTTTTGTGTGTCACAATTATATTTTGAATTTTCAGGGAGTGTGTGACTTAGTCACGAAATGTAGCACATGGATATTTTACCTACTTATGACAGTTTGTCAATTGGTATTTTTCAACAGACAGTGCTATTTATATAGCTTGTTTAATTTATGGCATTTCTTCTCAGTACACCCCAAACCATTGTATAGGTAATTAATCAGAAAATTTGATGTTAGTATAAGCTTTTAAAATGGTTCAGTCTTATTCAGACATTTCCACTTCTAAAGCGTGGTTTCAGATGTTTTCACATTTTTATCAAGGACTGTATTTTGTATGTGTCTGGTACATTTTAATTTTGAAATGGTTTTTTATGGTCAGTGTACTTATCTCTTGCAGGGTCCAAACTTTATAAGGCATATTGGTTAGTAAAAAAACTGATTGCCATATAAAAAAATGTTATTACATGCATTCTGTGAGAGATGGCTTGCAGTTGAATGGCACAGCATTGTATGATATGTAACATTTCTTCCTGTCACATCATAGTTGATGTGGCATTTGTACAGTTCTAAAGAAAATTATTGGTAAAATTATTTCCTTCCTATATATTCTTGGTAAAAATATTCCTTTATAAAACAGGTTTTCCCACCATGCCATGTGATATGTGATTATAGATATTATACTTACAGCAAGAAAAATTAGCATTTTGTGAGACAAAGAAAGGAATTGTAACTATGTAACCTTTCAGGCATGGAATGTATCTTTTGCTGAATATATCTGACTGTTTGCTTCATTATAACGTGATTCTGCTTATAACACAATCGCAGCATGGCTCCCATTTTTTTAATATAAGGTGACCTCTCTTTTTAACACCTAAATACATGCTATCGGAAAAACCAATTATTCTTCTCTCTAGCAGATTTATATGATCAAGAAGTTAGTTAAAATTGATGACATTGAACTTTCAATGCACATTTTCTGTAGGGAAGTTTTTCAAAAAATTTGTTAACTCGATCCAGCTTATATTGTGATATTCTTTGGACCCGTGAGCAACGCATTATAAAGGGTTTTACCTGTATGTAATTATATATCAAATTTACAGAGTTATATATTGTCATACACCTAGTACATAATGTTGAAAACAGAAATGTCAAAGTTTGGGATATGATTGGAGTTTATATGATGTATACAGCTCTATCAGAATTTCATTTTCCCCCCTTCTTTGTAAGTCCAGTCTAGGGTCATGGTATGAATATATGGTGTTTTTCAAAAGTGGGAAAAAGATAGGGACAATGTTGCTATGCTGCACACTTTTAAGTCTTGAAATATACATGTTTCTTTATTTCAATATTTTCCTGATGTTATATTTCCTTTTTTCAGATGGGTATGATAAATTGACATCTTATGGTATTGGCATACATGGATGTATTGATAGGTATGTATGCATACATACATACATACATACATATGTACATACATAAAGCCACATTCAGTGGTTAGTGTGCCAGACTCAGGTCCATAAGGGGGTGGGTTTTGTATCTTACCATAGGACCAGTCTGTTCTTGGCAAGACACTTGACTCCAGTTGCCACAGCACTAAGTAACTGACCTTCGTTATTATACCTTAAAGCACCAAAACAAACGTAGCAGAGAAAATACATAAGTGGTTATGATCTGGCAGTCTCAAAGGTTTCTAAAGTTGTGACCCAGGTAACCCAATGGTCATATAAACAAATTAGCAATAGCAAACATTTAAAACTTAAAATTATATTAAGTTCTAGGTAGAACCTTAAGACCTATGATGGTTTAAAATTTTAAAACCAAAGGTACATTTTAGACCACTCATAAATCATGTCCCATAGTTAGCATATTGAACTGTGTTTTTATCTTGAACTGTTTGTAAGTTGCATGACACAGTGAACATACACATGCATATACCACACATACACGTACACAAGGACCTAAAATCTAATAACATCCATTGGGAAAACATCTTGATTTAAATAAATTTTATTTACAGTTGGACTAAAATGTAAACATAGTTATTTTATAAGACATTATTTTAGTAACAGATGTTTCCTATTTTAAGTGAAAGTGCAACATTAATGGGAAAGCTGAAGATTCTGCTGTGAATGTTTATGCAAATTTGTTCTATTCATTCTTCAGCTTTTTATTATTTCATTTCTGTTATGTACATACAGTTTATCTTGACAATGGATAAATTACCCCGCCTTGTGTGATACAATGTATTTTTAAGTAATCTTATTTTCAGTTTTTTGCAGAAGATAATATGGCCACATGCTGGAATAACTAATAGATGACCAGATATAGTTGCCTTGTACTTTGTCAATACAGTTGTTAAATCCCATGGTAAATGAAGACAATATCAACTCACATAATGCAAATTATAAAGTAATTACATGTTTATATATATTATTGTAATTGCAGTTAAAATGTTGAATAATTGGCATCTCAGTATTGTCAGTTTTTAAAATGAAATCTTGACAGGTATGTATTTGACTTGGAATTGTAAACTGAATAAATTTATTGCAGTGTTTATTATGTCTTCCTGTTCACACTCACGATTTTAAAGGTGGGTATACTTTTTTAATGACTGTTATATACACCCATACAAGGAAATTATATGCCAAAACAAAGTGTTACTGTAAAAATTGAATTACTTGAAGACCGTAAATGAGATATTCAAATGCAGGATTAACTGAGCTATGTCATCTCTTCTTGGACTATGGATGTAAGCAAAGCTAGATATAATTGGTTGATTGGTCAGTCATACATCTATTTGTTTGCAGGCCTGGTGTCACACATGTAAAGCTTACTATTTTGTACAAATCTTGCATTATCTCTGCTATAGTAACGGCTAAGAGGGGCAGATTTAGAACGTTTATGAACCATATCATATGAATGTTTTGCTCATCGATCTTAATTATTATTTCTTAATTGTCCTTGAAGCAAATACTGTATTGGCATTTGGTTTTGGTATTATAGGCAGTGTATCCCCTAGGGGTGGAAGACTGAGAGTCAAAAATCTCCTTGGTGTCAAAACTGGGGGTCAGACTGAGTAAAAAATAAACTTTGGTATCAAAACTGGGGGTCAAATTAAAAATTTGGGGGTCTCTGAAGCGCAAATGAGGGTGAAGGAAAATACTGATTATAGGGGAAAAAAGTATATTACTTACAAGTATTCTCATGGTGAACTAGTAATTTTCTCAGTGTCTTTTTGATAACAGAACAATGCTGTTGTACACTACACAATTTGTGCAACTACCACTATGTCACAAGTTTACATGACCAGTTTATGTGGTAAGTTGGATTCCAATAAAGTTGGTAAAAATTTAGTAAAATAACAAATCTTGTACATTTCCTGTACATTAGTAAAAATACAGACAGTATTTAAAGGCAAAAGAGAACTTTAACTTCCATCACAAAAGCCGATATAAATTATTAAATTTTGTATATGATGCTAATAATATTATACTAACCTACTTTTCAGGGTGTCCAGTAAAAGTGAGAGGCAATCCAGGCACTGGAAATGGCATAGTTGCTGCAGTGCAGATGGCCTTCTTAGCAATGAAAATGCCTTCATATATGGTGCATCACATGTAAACCAGGCAGGTTTTGAATTTGAATTTGAATTTGAAGGGTAATACAGGTCAGTTAGAAACCATTGCAAGTGCCCTTTTGTATATCTAGATATTGTATATATTGTTTAACTCTAATCACAATTGTAAGGGTCATATGTAAGCAAGATATTGCAAAGCTAACTTTTGTCCATGATTGTAGATTATCATCTGAGATGATATTTGTAAACATGTTTACCTGGCTTTGAGTTCAGAAAATTGTTTCGCCCATTAGAAAAAAATGTTCTCATTTGCCAGGTAGTTTGCTAAAAAGTAAAACTATAAAGTAAACAGACCTTACCTTGTTTACGAATTTGATGGGAAAAGGACCCACATCCTATATCTCTTATTGTCTTAGGTTTTTATATAAAGTTTGTGATCAATTTTATATAAAGGTTGTGATCAACAAAGTTAACAACATATTCCTATTGTAACATCTCTCAAGTGAAATCTGTCTTTTAGTTGTGTTCAGTTGTAATTTCACATGATTTATATACTTCATTTATTCACTGAAATAACAAAGTGCTTACAGATACTTTGGACTGTTTTAGGATTAGAGTGAATTCCTTCAAGGACATTCTAGATTATATCATTGTGATGGATAAGATTATCACATCGGTACATTTAAGACTGTTGGAACTACAGCACATTCAAGATTGGAATCAATTTGGAACACCACTGTAATTCATTTGGAACACCTTTTTTCCTTTTGGATCTGTGAGAGCTATTTGGGATATATTTCATAATGTAAGCTACTTTTAAATTTTCACATTATCTGTGAAAATAAAGTATTTGTTGAATTTTACTTGTTGGTATCACTTTTTTCTCTTTAAGATCTTTGAGGTATAATACCTCTAACTTCAGATCAGCATGCTCATCTGATTGAAAATAAGAGACTTTGCTCTGTAAGTGTTCTATATGTATGAAGTTATGAATGCAAGTACAATTAATGTGAATCCTTGTTATACTTTAATACCTTGTATGAGTTTCAAAAAATGAAAAGATGGCAGAAATTGGATTAATTAGTATAGCAGTTGCTTCCCGCTTCATTTTTGTCTTGTCCTAACCATATCTTTGGAGACACCCATTCGGGTCATCATCACAGACATCTGGGTCATTGCCATACCACATTTGGGTAATCATCACAAGTACATTTGGAACTCTGTCACACCACATTTGGGTCATCATCACATATACATTTGGGTTACCATCACATATAAATGTGGGCCATCATCACATATATACATTTGCGTCACAATCACATGTACATTTGGGTCAGTATTATTGTTTCAGGTCTGACGTTTGAAAAACCATTTATATATCTAATGTCTTGTGAGCATTGTCAAGCATAACATGTAATGAAAGAATACACTTTTCGGAATCCTTAGAAGTTAAAATATCATTGGTATGGATAGATTGGATGTAATACAATAGTTATTATTCTATGCATGTATTTTCTTTTTCCAGTGAACAGGATGATACAAGTTGTTCAAGTTAATTTGGCAAATTTCCTAAAATTGCCAGATTAAAACACCTGCAGTATTTGTTACATGTATGACACATGCACGAAATGAAAATATGCCAAACCACATAAACACAAAAATAGATCCCTTTTTCTTTCTTAAAAAAACCCCTTTGTTTCTCTAAATTTACATTTTCTTAAAAACATTTCTTCTATGATCACATCTGAGTCAACATTTTTAATAGACGTCAAAATACATGTACTCTGTATCACTATTCCAAGCTGTGTCTGCAGTTTGTATATGTACTGCTCATTCAGAAACATCTAAGAGACATGGTAGGACTGTGGAACATCAACAAAACATGGAGGATGTAGTTAATGGCATGGTACAAAATTTGCACCAAATGGGCTGAACTCTTTTCCGAATGATCTATTGTCATTTTGAAATATCAAGTTTGTGAAGGAAGGACACATTGATATCCATATCTCTTTTTAAAATATGGGCTTTTAGAAATAACAACCTATTATTCTGTTGACTGCCATTGGATAGCAAGTGTTAAATACTGATTTATGCTGCAAAAATAAAAGAGGCAACATCTTTTGAATGTTTTCATTTTGCATAATAAGCTCGTACTGTTTTATGTAGCCTGCACACTTGGTCGGCAAGCTCCCAATCAGTTGGAAGAATAAAATGATCCAGGTCATTTTAACTTTTGTTGGTTTGAGAAACTACACTTTCTTCTGACAAAGATAACTGCTGGTGTTCTCTGTGAAATAAGAGACTCGATAACTTGTTTGAATGGACGTGTAGAATTTGTTCATATGCTCTTCCTGGTGTCAATATTATTTCGTGTCCTAAAATTACAGGGTTTTTTTCTCTAAAATGTTGAATTAAAAATGAAGGGAATCTACTTACACCATACATGGTAATTTACAGCGGCTTTTCTACATTTATTATTTTTATATTGTAACCAAACAATGCATTTGAACCTGTTGTAAGCTGTTATTTCAAAGACTTTAAAGAATATGGTCTCTTAAGACAGGTTTATTTTAACAAGTCAGTTATAAGAAGCATTTTAAAAAAATGCTGCTCTATGTCAGGGATGGAATATATTCATGGTGAATGTGGCTGTTAATGCTGGTTTAACTACATCAATACAATTTAATCTTAATACAAATTTTTTTCAGGAGCAGAGAACTGTTAAGCACCAATGACAGAGGAAATTCAGGACCTGAAGGAACTGTGTCAAAATAATTATACAGAACTTGATCCAGATTTTGTTAGAATTATACAAGAAGCAACAGAGACTTATCAGATACCAAATGCAGCCGAAGACTTTTATACTACTAAAAACTTTGTTTTGTCAGAAGTGATTACAAAACTGTATCATCAGATGTAACAGAACAAATTAAATTGAATTATAATTATTATCCATACAGTTATTATCTTTACTACCATGACAAATAAAATGTTTGCTTTTTACATCATGTGCTTAAGAATGAATCTAATTATCAAATCACATCACTAGCATATACCAAGAAATTAAAAGCAAATATTGTACAATTATAATAACTATGGTCTTATGAATAATGACATTATGTTAAGGTAACAATAAATACAATTCGGAGAGAGGAGCTGAGAGAGTGAGATGCAAGAAAAAGTTTTTATTCTCGTACACAGTCCTCCCTACGTGATTGCCATATAATAAAATGTAATTTGTCATACAGAAAAACCAAGATAATCAAGCATGATTAAAGACTTGTAATGTCACATCTAAAGGCATTCATTAGTCTAAGCCAGTGTAATTGTCGTTTAATAATAAAGGCTGACTTAACGGGGAATACAAGTTCATCAGCTATTGACACAAGTGCAAGTAGAATCTACATCAGCCAATTTTTCTTTCATCAAAACAAATTAACACTTTTTGTCACAAGATTATATATAATAAGACTTCCCAGTAGATGTTGTCATTGCATCAAGCTCTTAAATATGCCAGAATGTTAATATTGACTTCATTACCGATACAAATACGATTGAAGAAGTATACAGGGCTCCCATGCTACTAGGAAATTTGGAAAAAGTTGGAAGAAATGATAATTTCTTTTCTGAACATGAAAATTCCTTGAAGTTTGCAAATGTTGATGAAAGTCAGGAAAGTTTGCAACTACTTGATGACAGAAACAATTACGTAATTGAGTTGTAACTGATTGTGAATTATATTTATTGAGTTCTGCCCAGAATATTCGGAGGTTGCAGTATGGATCATTAGGGTGGTTACCATAATTATAGTTGTTGAGTCAATCTTAACACTCACTGGATTAGATTAGAAGACTGGTTGTTTCACAGTCAGCTTGATATTGATATTTTGTCTGACATGAAAGGTTTGAAAACCAGTCTAGCATCACAAGACACCAACATGTTGTCAGCAAAGCGTAGCCGCATACCAGATGGCCTAGCAAACTTAATGCTGTTACCCCGAGGCATACCTACATGAAACCGATATGAAAATTATTTATTTTCTCAGAAAATGCAAGTATTAGAATAATTATGTCTTTACTCTGCTGAAAGATAAGATGAAACTATGGCGTTGATGAAATTTGACCTGATACTCACCATTTGCATTGCTAGTCGCATGGGTACACAAATATCACAACCAACATATTCATGACATCATAGGTCCAGTTGTCACATGATGTCAGTAATAACCCATTTCAGATGTAGAAACAAAAAAAAAATATGAAATGAAAAATAAAGTTGTAAACTGTTCGTAATAAAGAAACTACAATGAAAGAACACAGAATTCTGTATATATTTATTAAAAAAATAACTATGTTTTGTTGTATCATGTGACTACCTTGTTGACATGTGCTCTTTGCTTGATGAACTGTCCAGATTGCAGTGACAGCGACAGGTTTCTGGTTGTTTTCTCAACATAAATATATTCTTTCTGGTTCTTACAGAAGCTTTCTGACTTTCATTTAATATATTTTAATTTTTTTACATTAGATAGAAGCTTGTTGATGTCATCCGACTATTGGATTTCTGTTGTATTGTGAGATTTGTGGAATCATATAACTAGTAATGCAAATGCAGATAGTGAGTACCGGGTCAGGTTTTATCTGTGCTGTAGTCTTGTCTAGTCTGTCACGGATTAAGACATAATGATTATAATACTCTCCATTTCTGAGAAAATGAATCACCTTCCTATTGATTTCATACAGGTATGACTTGATGTGACATTGTTTCAAGTTTTCCAGGACCACTGGTGGGGTTCAAGTTAAATTTGTAGTCAAAATGTTGAATCTCTGATGGTAATTTTGGTGTTAAACTATGACACTGAACATGTGGCTCAAAGGATTGGTTTCAAATCCTTATCGGTCGCAGGAGAAATGTGAGATTGGTGTCCCTTGTAATGTGAGTATCACTACAGGTTTAGGTACTGCTCTTCTTTCTGTAATACTGCTCTGGTGGTCTAGTGGTTAGAGCGTCCGCCTGGGATGCGGGAGGTCGTGGGTTCGATCCCCGGCCGAGTCATACCTAAGACTTACAAAAATGGTACTAATAGCTGCCTCGCTTGACACTCAGCATTAAGAGGTTAGTGTTAGGACTGGTTGGCCTGGTGTCAGGATAATGTGACTGGGTGGGACATCATGCTACATGTCTGCGGCATGATGCCCCAGTGCTAGACATCACTATAAACTGCCACATAGCAGACATCGTAGCGATATGACTGAAAAAGTGTTAAAACTATGTTAAAAATCCAAATCACATCACATCTTTCTGTAATTGCAGTTTCATTTGTAACTCATATTTTTGTATCTGTCTCTCTCTTTTTCCTGCATTTGCATCTCCCTTTCTTTTTCCTGCATTTGTATTTTTCTTTCTTTTTCTTCCTTTTGCATTTGTCATTTCTTCTCCATTTCTTTCTCTTCTTTTTGAATTTGCATTTGTTTATCTCTTTCCTCTTTTTCAAGCTTTCTTAACTTTATTTTGTTCTTGAATTTTAATTTCAATTTCATAACTTGCAGGTTTGAGCTAGAGTCAAAGCACTTTTGTCCAAAATATTCTTCTCTACCAAATTTAAACCAAAATATTTTTTATTTCATGTTTTAACAAATATGGCTTTGCACAGGAAAGATATTGTCTGGAACGTTGGAGCAATTCGTCCTCTTTCAAAGACTGATTGTTCCTGGCTAGGATTTAAAGTACAATTCTCCACTTTAGTTTATATCGTAAAAGCTTGTTGGTTTTACTATGTAAAGTCAGAAATATTAGGGACTAAGATAACTTAAATTTCAAAACAATTTCAATTTCTCTGGAATTCATATCCACAGTTAGGCCCCAAGTTTCTGCTACATCTCAATGATTGCAAACTTAAGTAACAGAAAAGAAGCAAAAACAACAAATTTTATAAAACTTAACAGTTTAATTATCAAAGTTATAAATAAAAAATATGAAAGGAACATAAAGTATTATGAAGTGAATCCAAGCTAGTCCTTATACTGGTCTGTGAAAGTCCTAAATGATAGAAATGTTCCTCATAAATTTCAAAACCGGAATTGTACTGGTCCTCCAAGAACTTTGTAGTTGTCAAGATGGCGTTGTCCTGAATTCCTTCAATAACAGTTCCAGACTAATATTTATGTCCAAATAATGAGCGCTTTCTATTTACACTGAACAGTCCAAACAAATGTTTTTCCTGTCTAAAAATATCTAAACTTGCACAACACAAAATACGTCTATAGACTTAAAACTGGAATGCAATAATGTGAATGAACACAATAATGTGAATGACTCCAAACTTCGGAATGAAACAGTGCTTAATTTTCTGCTTGTATATAACATTTGTTGTGACAGTACTTCGCAATAGACCCCACGTGACAGCATACACTATTGATTTTGCGTCGAATTACCCAAAGTGAATATTATTCACATAACCTCGCGCATCCAATGGGAAGCCACAGAAGTATCGAAACACCGGTCTCATCAGTCACTGTTAAACTACACTGTATGCCATTTTAAGTCTTATTAAGATTATTATTACTAATTGTCAACACTGAACTAAAGGAGATTTTTGCTTAAGTGTGGCGTTCAAATATCCCGAAGACCAGACACCATGTAATTTTCTCAAGAAAGAAACCAAATGAACTGGAAATTACCTAGCTTAAGTTGGAAGATGGAGTAATACTTTAACTGCAATGATATTGAAATTTATGAAGAACTAAATTTAAGAACTGAAAAGTCCACCCTTACATTTTGTTACCAAATTTGCAAAAACACTGTTAACTGCGAAAATAAATGGGGTATCAGGGCTGATCAAATATTGTTTTCACATACTCGTCCAAGACAAATAGTTTCATAAAATTCACTTGTCTCACCTTACTTTTTACAAGTCCCAATAATGTAATCTCTTCCAAAGATTTGATAAAATGTATGCATTTTATTCCATAGATATAAGAAAGAAAATAATATACAACTTTATTTCCTAAAAGGATTTACATTTTTCACAAATATTGGTTGATGCTACACATTTCGCTGCTTAATGTGTATATGTTTTGCTACTGGAGATGGACTTCCTGCATGCCCTCATTTTTTCTGTTAATTCCATATGATTGAAAAAAATCTTTAGGTCTTTCTTAACATATTACATCAGATCTGCCCTCTCATGCACAAAGTGCATCTTCTAACTAAAAATACACTGGTTTAATTTCTAACCTATGCCAATTTCGGATATTCTTTACAATAACTGCAATCTTAGTAAATAAATTAAAGCCAACATTTTAACCATCCACTTCACATGAAATTATATTTATTGAAACTTTTTGTTTCCTTTGTAACTCTGTTGCCACTTTCAACCACATGCTGATAGTTACTTGCACTGTAATACCTCTACCAGTTAAGTTGTTCCGAGCACTTAAACATTAAGTTAAAGGCTGAATGGCTAAAAAAATTTATACTGTGCAAGGTGCATGTTCATATGTGAGCCATTAAACAAATTTGTGGGAGTCATCACACACCACTTAAGTGAGCGAATTCATGTAAAGTTTGTTCAAATGACACAATCACATTCCCAGGTAGGTTATCTGATGATCTGCTTATGACTGTGATAGTTCTTAACACCTGCTTTCAAACAATAAATTTTAACAGAAATACTGTATTTTATATTTTGATAAATGTCCAGTGATAGTTATAGATCTTTTCTTAGCAAGCTTTCATGATACTTTTGCTCATTATCCTGCCAAAGTGTCCTCAGTTTAAAAAATACCGCAATAACGTTCTTCCACCCCCACCCACCCATGAGATACTTAATTTAGACATCTGTCCAGTGTTGTAAAGATATATGAGAACTTTTTAGTCTAAGCAAAATATCTGCAGTATAAAAAAAAAAGTTAATATTCTTTACTAATGGAAAATACCTTGTTACAAATTCTGAAAACTACACTTCGCTCGATAACGGTAAAGGACACTGATGCGGATAAGATGATAGTATTCCGAATATGACAGCACGTGATTAAAATCTCGTTTATGAGTTTAAATCTCGTTCGGTTCGTTAGTTAAATTGGAGCTCAAGATTATCAGCGGCGTTACTATCGTAGGAGCTGGAAATAATAGCTAAGTAGATCTCGTTTTTGAGTTGAAATCTCGTTCGGTACTAAAGACGGAGATCAAAATTACAGCGGCGTTACTGTCGAAGGAGCCGGTGATTGTAGTTTGTAGACTGAGCTTCACGTGTTTCTGGAGCCATAAATTGGCGATTTTTATTAACGGAGCCGTAGATTAGAAGTGTTTTAGGAGCCGCTAATTGTAGAAGGAGCCGCTAATTGTTGTAGGAGCCGCTAATTGGAGTTCATATAAAAATATAGGGAAAGATTGTAATCACCGTCATTTTAGGAGCCGCTAATTGTTGTCGGAGCCGCTAATTGTTGCCTATATAATAATATAGGGAAAAATTGTGATCACCGCCGGGTACCTGCGGCTTTCCATATCCATAATCGTAGGAGCTGGAAATAATAGCTAAGTAGATCTCGTTTTTGAGTTGAAATCTCGTTCGAATCTCGTTCTATGGAAAGCCGCAGGTACCCGGCGGTGATCACAATTTTTCCCTATATTATTATATGGGCAACAATTAGCGGCTCCGATAACAATTAGCGGCTCCTAAAATGACGGTGATTACAATCTTTCCCTATATTTTCATAGGAGCTACAATTAGCGGCTCCTACAACAATTAGCGGCTCCTAAAACACTTTTAATCTACGGCTCCGTTAATAAAAATCACAATTTACGGCTCCAGAAACACGTGAAGCTCAGTCTACAAACTACAATCACCGGCTCCTTCGACAGTAACGCCGCTGTAATTTTGATCTCCGTCTTTACTACCGAACGAGATTCGAACGAGATTTCAACTCAAAAACGAGATCTACTAAGCTATTATTTCCAGCTCCTACGATAGTAACACCGCTGATAATCTTGAGCTCCAATTTAACTAACGAACCGAACGAGATTTAAACTCATAAACGAGATTTTAATCACGTGATGACATATTCGGAATAGCATCATCTTATCCGCATAAGTGTGTTGTATCTTAGAAGATGGAGAATTATCGATTTATGTTTTAGAAGAGTGAAGGCCAGTTATAAAATATCATTCGATGCAAGGTATTTTTTTTCCAATAAGCGAATAATTATAAATATAAACGTTTTAGGCAGGTATATTATAAATAAATATCATAATTACACCAACAGCCCCTGTGATCTGTACTGTAGTATAATGCATGAAAGACCTCGAAATTACGTATCTCATGGAAGGGTGTAGTGAGTTGGAGCTTATCGCGTAGGTTGGATTTAAATTGAAATTCTTCAAATGAACTCTTGAGTAAACAGCTTTCTAACCAAATGATGTAATAATTGATGATTTTTGTCTCTTTATATTTAACTAGTCGTTAACTAGAATGGGCAAGACCGCTCCAGTGGCCTAGGGGTTAGTGTCCATCTCGGATGCGGGAGGTCGCGGGTTCGAAGCCCGGCCGATTCATACCAGAGATTTGTAAGAAGGGTAGTAACAGCTGCCTCGCTAGACGCTCAGCATTAAGAGGTTAGTGTTAGGACTGGTCGGCCTGGTGTTAGGATTATGTGACTGGGTGGGATATATTTGTGGCATGATGCCCCAGTGCTAGACATCACAATAAACTGAACAACTCTTAAAGCTACGTTAAAACTCCAAAACATACACACTAGCATATGCTAATAGGTATATCATCATGCCATTGGGCACTGTTTTTCTTTGCCTCAGGCTCTATATTATTTGTATGTAAGTAAAAGCACACAACACCAGCCCCTTATTCAGTTTAAGAAATATCACGAATGGCTTAACTTTTGCATTAAACACCTAATATTATTGTAACACTTTGTGCTTATTTGCTTGTTTTTACTCAACAGGAATGATGTAGTTTATAATATTCTGTAAGCTTTAAATAATTCTGTACATTTCCATTATGTCGTAATGTACTCGCACAAATAATAGGGTTATTGTATCCTTTCATTTCAATATATTTCCACAATTGTCTTTAGTATGGGGGACATGGGTCAGTTATTTCCTCCTTAATATTCAAGGCAGCACTTGCAAATCTGGTTTACTTTGTCTATGTTCAACTGATACTCATGACTTTCTGAAAAGTGATTGTCGTGCCTCAATGAAAGAGTGAGTAACCTTTACTATAGACATTCCTTTAAAAAGGAATATCAGATTAATCAGTCACAGTGTGAATGTGGTATTGAAATTTGTTCAAATGACTGTATATGTCTGTATAATAGCTGGCCCTGAGTTAGTACTTTTATGTTGTCTTTGCTATGTTCATTAAATAAACTTTCTTGTATCATGCATTTTGTACCTTGGCATTTCATTGGTCTTAACTGCTGATATAACTTCCTGTCTGCAGCATGTTTTATGTATACATGCATGATACAAACCAGAAATCACATTATGGTAAATTATAGATATTGACATGGGTGAATTGTAATTACATTCTTTTTTTGTTTTGTCCCAGTTGTTCCAAAACAACCACCATCATGTTGATATTGAAATTTACACCAAGTACAAATTATTATTATTATTATTATTATTATTATTAATACTATGGTGCTTCTATTATCTTTTCAGTAGTGGTGATGATAATAATATTATCATTATCGCAAATAATCCCAGTATTTGTATCATAATGGCACATGTATGTTTGTATTTGTCCCTCATTGCATATGCTTTGATATGGGGGGAGCGGGGCAGTAATACAAATTTCAGTCAGTAAAAGTCATTAAGTTTGTCAGGTTGGAGTTTTTTTAATGGCTTGATCACAAACAGTATAAATGCTTTGCAGAAATAATAAATGTTTTTGTTAAGTATTGTTATGGTATTTTGTGTTGTAATGTTTTTTTCACTGTTATGAAATGGGCCTGTGTGTAGGGATTTAGCCAGGTGACTTAAAGATATAATTTTTATTTGCACGAAAGTTGTGCATTATTTCATGATAAAATAAAATGTGTACATTCATTCAGGGCTGACATCAAAAGTTTATTTCCAAATGCTGTGCACATCGATGGCCCTTCATTTAAAAGCAGGGGCCCTGCCAAATTGATTCAAATTGGGCCCCACGTTTGATAAGGCCATTACTGCATTCATTGCAGAATGCAAAATATTAGGATACAATTTCCATTGGATTTTTCATTATTACCACTAGGAAATACACTGGGTTTATATTGTGCAAGGTGCAGCAATTTTGTGGGGTGGGTGGTCTTCTGTGCCCAAATACAGCCATAATTGCAATGTAAATACTATATACTGTTAGTTTCCAATCTTTTTGTATCAGGAAGACTTCCCAACTTAAGTATTCATTAAGGTTTTATTCCCAACTATCAACCTAGAAAATTGTTTGTGAAGTCCTAAAAGAAGTTGGCAGGATGTTCCTTGGTGACATAACCAAGTTGCTGTACATTATTTTAGGACAGTAATAAACACGTAAGAATTTATGCTTGCTATAGCAATTATTCATGCTGAATGATTGCACTATATGAGGCTTCCTATGTTTTGTTTTATCTTTTGTATTGATTTTCATTGTTAGCGAAATGATTTTATTTTGTTTGCCTTTTTTATTTTCTGTTACACTTTATTTTATCAATGAATAAAGACCACATTGATAATATAAACTGCACATTGCTATTTGATTTGCAGAGAATTTGCTGATGGAATTGTACAAGAACTAGATAAGAATGATGTAGAATGGAGAAAGAGAAGAAGGCTGCATCAAAAACAATATATCGGTAAAGTGAGTTACAGTGGACAGTATTGCAAATCTTTTTAACAAGTATTCACATAAATTGCATCCCATGCAAACATGAAATATTGCAATAAATTTGTTTCTTAAAAATGAAATCTCTTTAGATGGGTCACTTGATAATAGGGTATATTTGATTACTGTTAGCGTTAGATTACATGTGAAAAAGTCCTCCAATTATGATGTTACATCAGTTTGGTTGGGAAATCTATCTGTAATATAGGTCAATAAAAGAGTATCATAATAAAGCAGAGTGATTGTCGGTTATTTGTTTTTAAAAAAAAGGCTTTTCATACATGGTTTACATTAGTCTCATTTAGCATTTGTCCCATTTTTGTGTGTCACAATTATATTTTGAATTTTCAGGGAGTGTGTGACTTAGTCATGAAATGTAGCACATGGATATTTTACCTACTTATGATAGTTTGTCAATTGGTATTTTTCAACACACAGTGCTATTTATATAGCTTGTTTAATTTATGGCATTTCTTCTCAGTACACCCCAAACCATTGTATAGGTAATTAATCAGAAAATTTGTTGTTAGTATAAGCTTTTAAAATGGTTCAGTCTTATTCAGACATTTCCATTTTAAAGCGTGGTTTCAGATGTTTTCACATTTTTATCAAGGATTGTATTTTGTATGTGTCTGGTACATTTTAATTTTGAAATGGTTTTTTATGGTCAGTGTACTTATCTCTTGCAGTGTCCAAACTATATAAGGCATATTGGTTAGTAAAAAAAATGATTGCCATATAAAAAAAATGTTATTACATGCATTCTGTGAGAGATGGCTTGCAGTTGAATGGCACAGCATTGTATGATATGTAACATTTCTTCCTGTCACATCATAGTTGATGTGGCATTTGTACAGTTCTAAAGAAAATTATTGGTAAAATTATTTCCTTCCTATATATTCTTGGTAAAAATATTCCTTTATAAAACAGGTTTTCCCACCATGCCATGTGATATGTGATTATAGATGTTATACTTACAGCAAGAAAAATTAGCATTTTGTGAGACAAAGAAAGGAATTGTAACTATGTAACCTTTCAGGCATGGAATGTATCTTTTGCTGAATATATCTGACTGTTTGCTTCATTATAACGTGATTCTGCTTATAACACGATCGCAGCATGGCTCCCATTTTTTTAATATAAGGTGACCTCTCTTTTTAACACCTAAATACATGCTATCGGAAAAACCAATTATTCTTATCCCTAGCAGATTTATATGATCAAGAGGTTAGTTAAAATTGATGACATTGAACTTTCAATGCACATTTTCTGTAGGGAAGTTTTTCAAAAAATTTGTTAACTCGATCCAGCTTATATTGTGATGTTATTCTTTGGACCCGTGAGCAACGCATTATAAAGGGTTTTACCTGTATGTAATTATATATCAAATTTACAGAGTTATATATTGTCATACACCTAGTACATAATGTTGAAAACAGAAATGTCAAAGTTTGGGATATGATTGGAGTTTATATGATGTATACAGCTCTATCAGAATTTCATTTTCCCCCCTTCTTTGTAAGTCCAGTCTAGGGTCATGGGTATGAATATATGGCGTTTTTCAAAAGTGGGGAAAAGATAGGGACAATGTTGCTATGCTGCATACTTTTAAGTCTTGAAATATACATGTTTCTTTATTTCAATATTTTCCTAATGTGATGTTATATTTCCTTTTTTCAGATGGGTATGATAAATTGACATCTTATGGTATTGGCATACATGGATGTATTGATAGGTATGTATGCATACATACATACATACATACATACGTACATACATAAAGCCACATTCAGTGGTTAGTGTGCCAGACTCAGGTCCATAAGGGGGTGGGTTTTGTATCTTACCATAGGACCAGTCTGTTCTTGGCAAGACACTTGACTCCAGTTGCCACAGCACTAAGTAACTGACCTTCGTTATTATACCTTAAAGCACCAAAACAAAAGTAGCAGAGAAAATACATAAGTGGTTATGATCTGGCAGTCTCAAAGGTTTCTAAAGTTGTGACCCAGGTAACCCAATGGTCATATAAACAAATTAGCAATAGCAAACATTTAAAACTTAAAATTATATTAAGTTCTAGGTAGAACCTTTAAGACCTATGATGGTTTAAAATTTCAAAACCAAAGGTACATTTTACACCACTCATAAATCATGTACCATAGTTAGCATATTGAACTGTGTTTTTATCTTGAACTGTTTGTAAGTTGCATGACACAGTGAACATACACATGCATACACCACACATACACATACACAAGGACCTAAAACATCCATTGGGAAGACATCTTGATTTAAATAAATTTTATTTACAGTTGGACTAAAATGTAAAAATAGTTATTTTATAAGACATTATTTTAGTAACAGATGTTTCCTATTTTAAGTGAAAGTGCAACATTAATGGGAAAGCTGAAGATTCTGCTGTGAATGTTTATGCAAATTTGTTCTATTCATTCTTCAGCTTTTATTATATTTCATTTCTGTTATGTACATACAGTTTATCTTGACAATGGATAAATTACCCCGCCATGTGTGATACAGTGTATTTTTAAGTAATCTTATTTTCAGTTTTTTGCAGAAGATAATATGGCTACATGCTGGAATAACTAATAGATGACCAGATATAGTTGCCTTGTACTTTGTCAATACAGTTGTTAAATCCCATGGTAAATGAAGACAATATCAACTCACATAATGCAAATTATAAAGTAATTACATGTTTATATATATTATTGTAATTGCAGTTAAAATGTTGAATAATTGGCATCTCAGTATTGTCATTTTTTAAAATGAAATCTTGACAGGTATGTATTTGACTTGGAATTGTAAACTGAATAAATTTATTGCAGTGTTTATTATGTCTTCCTGTTCACACTCACGATTTTAAAGGTGGGTATACTTTTTTATTGACTGTTTTATACACCCATACAAGGAAATTATATGCCAAAACAAAGTGTTACTGTAAAAATTGAATTACTTGAAGACAGTAAATGAGATATTCAAATGCAGGATTAACTGAGCTATGTCATCTCTTCTTGGACTATGGATGTAAGCAAAGCTAGATATAATTGGTTGATTGGTCAGTCATACATCTATTTGTTTGCAGGCCTGGTGTCACACATGTAAAGCTTACTATTTTGTACAAATCTTGCATTATCTCTGCTATAGTAACGGCTAAGAGGGGCAGATTTAGAACGTTTATGAACCATATCATATGAATGTTTTGCTCATCAATCTTAATTATTATTTCTTAATTGTCCTTGAAGCAAATACTGTATTGGCATTTGGTTTTGGTATTATACGCAGTGTATCCCCTAGGGGTGCAAGACTGAGAGTCAAAAATCTCCTTGGTGTCAAAACTGGGGGTCAGACTGAGTAAAAAATAAACTTTGGTATCAAAACTGGGGGTCAAATTAAAAATTTGGGGGTCTCTGAAGCTCAAATGAGGGTGAAGGAAAATACTGATTATAGGGGAAAAAAGTATATTACTTACAGTATTCTCATGGTGAACTAGTAATTTTCTCAGTGTCTTTTTGATAACAGAACAATGCTGTTGTACACTACACAATTTGTGCAACTACCACTATGTCACAAGTTTACATGACCAATTTATGTGGTAAGTTGGATTCCAATAAAGTTTGTAAAAATTTAGTAAAATAACAAATCTTGTACATTTCCTGTACATTAGTAAAAATACAGACAGTATTTAAAGGCAAAAGAGAACTTTAACTTCCCTCACAAAAGCCGATATAAATTATTATAAATTTTGTATATGATGCTCCAGGCACTGGAAATGGCATAGTTGCTGCAGTGCAGATGGCCTTCTTAGCAATGAAAATGCCTTCATATATGGTGCATCACATGTAAACCAGGCAGGTTTTGAATTGAAAGAAGGGTAATACAGGTCAGTTAGAAACCATTGCAAG
The DNA here is from genome assembly GCA_028554795.2 of Sinohyriopsis cumingii. Classification (NCBI taxonomy): domain Eukaryota; kingdom Metazoa; phylum Mollusca; class Bivalvia; order Unionida; family Unionidae; genus Sinohyriopsis; species Sinohyriopsis cumingii. The sequence goes on from CM068829.1 coordinate 141,676,548, forward strand.
TGTCCTTTTGTATATCTATATATTGTATATATTGTTTAACTCTTGTCCACGATTGTAAGGGTCATATGTAAGCAAGATATTGCAAAGCTAACTTTTGTCCATGATTGTAGATTATCATCTGAGATGATATTTGTAAACATGTTTACCTGGCTTTGAGTTCAGAAAATTGTTTCGTCCATTAGAAAAAAATGTTCTCATTTGCCAGGTAGTTTGCTAAAAAGTAAAACTATAAAGTAAACAGACCTTACCTTGTTTACAAATTTGATGGGAAAAGGACCCACATCCTATATCTCTTATTGTCTTAGGTTTTTATATAAAGTTTGTGATCAATTTTATATAAAGGTTGTGATCAACATAGTTAACAACATATTCCTATTGTAACATCTCTCAAGTGAAATCTATCTTTTAGTTGTGTTCAGTTGTAATTTCACACGATATACTTCATTTATTCACTGAAATAACAAAGTGCTTACGGATACTTTTGGACTGTTTTAGGATTAGAGTGAATTCCTTCAAGGACATTCTAGATTATATCATTGTGATGGATAAGATTATCACATCGGCACATTTAAGACTGTTGGAACTACAGCACATTCAAGATTGGAATCAATTTGGAACACCACTGTAATTCATTTGGAACACCTTTTTTCCTTTTGGATCTGTGAGAGCTATTTGGGATATATTTCATAATGTAAGCTACTTTTAAATTTTCACATTATCTGTGAAAATAAAGTATTTGTTGAATTTTACTTGTTGGTTTCACTTTTTTCTCTTTAAGATCTTTGAGGTATAATACCTCTAACTTCAGATCAGCATGCTCATCTGATTGAAAATAAGAGACTTTGCTCTGTAAGTGTTCTATATGTATGAAGTTATGAATGCAAGTACAATTAATATGAATCCTTGTTATACTTTAATACCTTGTATGAGTTTCAAAAAATGAAAAGATGGCAGAAATTGGATTAATTAGTATAGCAGTTGCTTTCCGCTTCATTTTTGTCTTGTCCTAACCATATCTTTGGAGACACCCATTCGGGTCATCATCACATACATCTGGGTCATTGCCATACCACATTTGGGTAATCATCACAAGTACATTTGGAACTCTGTCACACCACATTTGGGTCATCATCACATATACATTTGGGTCACCATCACATATAAATTTGGGTCACCATCACATATACATTTGGGTTACCATCACATATAAATGTGGGCCACCATCACATATAAATGTGGGCCATCATCACATATATACATTTGCGTCACAATCACATGTACATTTGGGTCAGTATTATTGTTTCAGGTCCGACGTTTGAAAAACCATTTATATATCTAATGTCTTGTGAGCATTGTCAAGCATAACATGTAATGAAAGATACACTTTTTGGAATCCTTAGAAGTTAAAATATCATCGGTATGGATAGATTGGATGTAATACAATAGTTATTATTTTATGCATGTATTTTCTTTTTCCAGTGAACAGGATGATACAAGTTGTTCAAGTTAATTTGGCAAATTTCCTAAAATTGCCAGATTAAAACACCTGCAGTATTTGTTACATGTATGACACATGCACGAAATGAAAATATGCCAAACCACATAAACACAAAATAGAGATCCCTTTTCCTTTCTTAAAAAAAACCCTTTGTTTCTCTAAATGTACATTTTCTTAAAAACATTTCTTCTATGATCACATCTGAGTCATCATTTTTAATAGACGTCAAAATACATGTACTCTGTATCACTATTCCAAGCTGTGTCTGAATGTTTTCATTTTGCATAATAAGCTCGTACTGTTTTATGTAGCCTGCACACTTGGTCGGCAAGCTCCAAAACAGTTGGAAGAATAAAATGATCCAGGTCATTTTAACTTTTGTTGGTTTGAGAAACTACACTTTCTTCTGACAAAGATAACTGCTGGTGTTCTCTGTAAAATAAGAGACTTGATAACTTGTTTGAATGGACTTGTAGAATTTGTTCATATGCTCCTCCTGGTGTCAATATTATTTCGTGTACTAAAATTACAGGTTTTTTTTCTCTAAAATGTTGAATTAAAAATGAAGGGAATCTACTTACACCATACATGGTAATTTACAGCAGCTTTTCTACATTTATTATTTTTATATTGTAACCAAACAATGCATTTGAACCTGTTGTAAGCTGTTATTTCAAAGACTTTAAAGAATATGGTCTCTTAAGACAGGTTTATTTTAACAAGTCAGTTATAAGAAGCATTTTAAAAAAATGCTGCTCTATGTCAGGGATGGAATATATTCATGGTGAATGTGGCTGTTAATGCTGGTTTAACTACATCAATACAATTTAATCTTAATACAAATTTTTTTCAGGAGCAGAGAACTGTTAAGCACCAATGACAGAGGAAATTCAGGACCTGAAGGAACTGTGTCAAAATAATTATACAGAACTTGATCCAGATTTTGTTAGAATTATACAAGAAGCAACAGAGACTTATCAGATACCAAATGCAGCCGAAGACTTTTATACTACTAAAAACTTTGTTTTGTCAGAAGTGATTACAAAACTGTATCATCAGATGTAACAGAACAAATTAAATTGAATTATTATTATTATCCATACAGTTATTATCTTTACTACCATGACAAATAAAATGTTTGCTTTTTACATCATGTGCTTAAGAATGAATCTAATTATCAAATCACATCACTAGCATATACCAAGAAATTAAAAGCAAATATTGTACAATTATAATAACTATGGTCTTATGAATAATGACATTATGTTAAGGTAACAATAAATACAATTCGGAGAGAGGAGCTGAGAGAGTGAGATGCAAGAAAAAGTTTTTATTCTTGCACACAGTCCTCCCTACGTGATTGCCATATAATAAAATGTAATTTGTCATACAGAAAAACCAAGATAATCAAGCATGATTAAAGACTTGTAATGTCACATCTAAAGGCATTCATTAGTCTAAGCCATTGTAATTGTCGTTTAATAATAAAGGCTGACTTAACGGGGAATACAGGTTCATCAGCTATTGACACAAGTGCAAGTACAATCTACATCAGCCAATTTTTCTTTCATCAAAACAAATTAACACTTTTTGTCACAAGATCATATATAATAAGACTTTCAAGTAACACTTGATCTTGTCATTGCATCAAGCTCTTAAATATGAAGGAATATTAATATTGACTTCATTACCGATACATATACAATTGAAGAAGTATACAGGGCTCCCATGCTACTAGGAAATTTGGAAAAAGTTGGAAAAAATGATAATTTCTTTTCTGAACATGAAAATTCCTTGAAGTTTGCAAATGTTGATGAAAGTCAGGAAAGTTTGCAGCTACTTGATGACAGAAACAATTACGTAATTGAGTTGTAACTGATTGTGAATTATATTTATTGAGTTCTGCCCCGAATATTCGGAGGTTGCAGTATGGATCATTAGGGTGGTTACCATAATTATAGTTGTTGAGTCAATCTTAACACTCACTGGATTAGATTAGAAGACTGGTTGTTTCACAGTCAGCTTGATATTGATATTTTTTCTGACATGAAAGGTTTGAAAACCAGTCTAGCATCACAAGACACCAACATGTTGTCGGCAAATCGTAGCCGCATACCAGATGGCCTAGCAAACTTAATGCTGTTACCCCGAGGCATACCTACACGAAACCGATATGAAAATTATTTATTTTCTCAGAAAATGCAAGTATTAGAATAATTATGTCTTTACTCTGCTGAAAGATAAGATAAACTATGGCGTTGATGAAATTTGACCTGATACTCACCATTTGCATTGCTAGTCGCATGGGTACACAAATATCACAACCAACATATTCATGACATCATAGGTCCAGTTGTCACATGATGTCAGTAATAACCCATTTCAGATGTAGAAACAAAAAAAAAATATGAAATGAAAAATAAAGTTGTAAACTGTTTGTAATAAAGAAACTACAATGAAAGAACACAGAATTCTGTATATATTTATTAAAAAAATAACTTTTGTTGTATCATGTGACTACCTTGTTGACGTGCTCTTTGCTTGATGAACTGTCCAGATTGCAGTGACAGCGACAGGTTTCTGGTTGTTTTCTCAACATAAACATATTCTTTCTGGTTCTTACAGAAGCTTTCTGACTTTCATTTAATATATTTTAATTTTTTTACATTAGATAGAAGCTTGTTGATGTCATCCGACTATTGGATTTCTGTTGTATTGTGAGATTTGTGGAATCATATAACTAGTAATGCAAATGCAGATAGTGAGTACCGGGTCAGGTTCTATCTGTGCTGTAGTTTTGTCTAGTCTGTCACGGATTAAGACATAATGATTATAATACTCTCCATTTCTGAGAAAATGAATCGCCTTCCTATTGATTTCATACAGGTATGACTTGATGTGACATTGTTTCAAGTTTTCCAGGACCACTGGTGGGGTTCAAGTTAAATTTGTAGTCAAAATGTTGAATCTCTGATGGTAATTTTGGTGTTAAACTATGACACTGAACATGTGGCTCAAAGGATTGGTTTCAAATCCTTATCGGTCACAGGAGAAATGTGAGATTGTTGTCCCTTGTAATGTAAGTATCACTACAGGTTTAGGTACTGCTCTTCTTTCTGTAATACTGCTCTGGTGGTCTAGTGGTTAGAGCGTCTGCCTGGGATGTGGGAGGTCGTGGGTTCGATCCCCGGCCGAGTCATACCTAAGACTTACAAAAATGGTACTAATAGCTGCCTCGCTTGACACTCAGCATTAAGAGGTTAGTGTTAGGACTGGTCAGCCTCGTGTCAGGATAATGTGACTGGGTGGGACATCATGCTACATGTCTGCGGCATGATGCCCCAGTGCTAGACATCACTATAAACTGCCACATAGCAGACATCGTAGCGATATGACTGAAAAATTGTTAAAACTATGTTAAAAATCCAAATCACATCACATCTTTCTGTAATTGCAGTTTCATTTGTAACTCATATTTTTGTATCTGTCTCTCTCTTTTTCCTGCATTTGCATCTCCCTTTCTTTTTCCTGTATTTGTATTTTTATTTCTTTTCTTCCTTTTGCATTTGTCATTTCTTCTCCATTTCTTTCTCTTCTTTTTGAATTTGCATTTGTTTATCTCTTTCCTCTTTTTCAAGCTTTCTTAACTTTATTTTGTTCTTGAATTTTAATTTCAATTTCATAACTTGCAGGTTTGAGCCAGAGTCAAAGCACTTTTGTCCAAAATATTCTTCTTTACCAAATTTAAACCAAAATATTTTTTATTTCATGTTTTAACAAATATGGCTTTGCACAGGAAAGATATTGTCTGGAACGTTGGAGCAATTCGTCCTCTTTCAAAGACTGATTGTTCCTGGCTAGGATTTAAAGTACAATTCTCCACTTTAGTTTATATCGTTAAAGCTTGTTGGTTTCACTATGTAAAGTCAGAAATATTAGGGACTAAGATAACTTAAATTTCAAAACAATTTCAATTTCTGTGAAATTCATATCCCCAGTTAGCCCCCAAGTTTCTGTTACGTCTCAATGATTGCAAACTTAAGTAACAGAAAAGAAGCAAAAACAAGAAATTTTATAAAACTTAACAGTTTAATTATCAAAGTTATAAATAAAAAATATGAAAGGAACATAAAGTATTATGAATTGAATCCAAGCTAGTCCTTATACTGGTCTGTGAAAGTCCTAAATGATAGAAATGTTCCTCATAAATTTCAATGCCGGAAATGTACTGGTCCTCCAAGAACTTTGTAGTTGTCAAGATGGCGTTGTCCTGAATTCCTTCAATAAAAAGTTCCAGACTAATATTTAAGTCCAAATAATGAGCGCTTTCTATTTAGTATTTACACTGAACAGTCCAAACAAATGTTTTTCCTGTCTAAAAATATCTAAACTTGTACAACACAAAATACATCTATAGACTTAAAACTGGAATGCAATAATGTGAATGAACACAATAATGTGAATAACTCCAAACTTCGGAATGAAACAGTGCTTAATTTTCTCCTTGTATATAACATTTGTTGTGACAGTACTTCGCAATAGACCCCACGTGACAGCATACACTATTGATTTTGCGTCGAATTACCCAAAGTGAATATTATTCACATAACCTCGCGCAACCAATGGGAAGCCACAGAAGTATCGAAACACCGGTCTCATCAGTCACTGTTAAACTACACTGTATGCCATTTTAAGTCTTATTAAGATTATTATTACTAATTGTCAACACTGAACTAAAGAAGATTTTTGCTTAAGTGTGGCGTTCAAATATCCCGAAGACCAGACACCATGTAATTTTCTCAAGAAAGAAACCAAATGAACTGGAAATTACCTAGCTTAAGTTGGAAGATGGAGTAATACTTTAACTGCAATGATTTTGAAATTTATGAAGAACTAAATTTAAGAACTGAAAAGTCCACCCTTACATTTTGTTACCAAATTTGCAAAAACACTGTTAACTATGAAAATAAATGGGGTATCAGGGCTGATCAAATATTGTTCTCACATACTCGTCCAAGACAAATAGTTTCATAAAATTCACTTGTCTCACCTTACTTTTTACAAGTCCCAATAATGTAATCTCTTCCAAAGATTTGATAAAATGTATGCGTTTTATTCCATAGATATAAGAAAGAAAATAATATACAACTTTATTTCCTAAAAGGATTTACATTTTTCACAGACACTGGTTGATGCTACACATTTTGCTGCTTAATGTGTATCTGTTTTGCTACTGGAGATGGACTTCCTGCATGCCCTCATTTTTTCTGTTAATTCCATATGATTGAAAAAAATCTTTAGGTCTTTCCTAACATATTACATCAGATCTGCCCTCTCATGCACAAAGTGCATCTTCTAACTAAAAATACACTGGTTTAATTTCTAACCTATGCCAATTTCGGATATTCTTTACAACAACTGCAATCTTAGTAAATAAATTAAAGCCAACATTTTAACCATCCACTTCACATGAAATTATATTTATTGAAACTTTTTGTTTCCTTTGTAACTCTTTTGCCACTTTCAACCACATGCTGATAGTTACTTGCACTGTAATACCTCTACCAGTTAAGTTGTTCCGAGCACTTAAACATTAAGTTAAAGGCTGAATGGCTAAAAAAAATTTATACTGTGCAAGGTGCATGTTCATATGTGAGCCATTAAACAAATTTGTGGGAGTCATCACACACCACTTAAGTGAGCGAATTCATGTAAAGTTTGTTCAAATGACACAATCACATTCCCTGGTAGGTTATCTGATGATCTGCTTATTACTATGTGATAGTTCTTAACACCTGCTTTCAAACAATAAATTTTAACAGAAATACTGTATTTTATATTTTGATAAATGGCCAGTGATAGTTATAGATCTTTTCTTAGCAAGCTTTCGTGATACTTTTGCTCATTATCCTGCCAAAGTGTCCTCAGTTTAAAAACTACCGCAATAACGTTCTTCCACCCCCACCCCCACCCCATGAAATACTTAATTTAGAGATCTGTCCAGTGTTGTAAAGATATATGAGAACTTTTTTGTCTAAGCAAAATATCTGCAGTATAAAAAAGCAAGTTAATATTTTTTACTAATGGAAAATACCTTGTTACAAATTCTGAAAACTACACATCGCTCTATAACGGTAAAGGACACTGACGCGGATAAGATGATAGTATTCCGAGTATGACAGCACGTGATTAAAATCTCGTTTATAAGTTTAAATCTCGTTCGGTTCGTTAGTTAAATTGGAGCTCAAGATTATCAGCGGCGTTACTATCGTAGGAGCTGGAAATAATAGCTTAGTAGATCTCGTTTTTGAGTTGAAATCTCGTTCGAATCTCGTTCGGTATTAAAGACGGAGATCAAAATTACAGCGGCGTTACTGTCGAAGGAGCCGGTGATTGTAGTTTGTAGGCTGAGCTTCACGTGTTTCTGGAGCCGTAAATTGTGATTTTTATTAACGGAGCCGTAGATTAAAAGTGTTTTAGGAGCCGCTAATTGTAGAAGGAGCCGCTAATTGTTGTAGGAGCCGCTAATTGTAGTTCATATAAAAATATAGGGAAAGATTGTAATCACCGTCATTTTAGGAGCCGCTAATTGTTATCGGAGCCGCTAATTGTTGCCCATATAATAATATAGGGAAAAATTGTGATCACCGCCAGGTACCTGCGGCTTTCCATATCGTTCGGTACTAAAGACGGAGATCAAAATTACAGCGGCGTTACTGTGGAAGGAGCCGGTGATTGTAGTTTGTAGACTGAGCTTCACGTGTTTCTGGAGCCGTAAATTGGCGATTTTTATTAACGGAGCCGTAGATTAAAAGTGTTTTAGGAGCCGCTAATTGTAGAAGGAGCCGGTAATTGTTGTAGGAGCCGCTAATTGTAGTTCATATAAAAATATAGGGAAAGATTGTAATCACCGTCATTTTAGGAGCCGCTAATTGTTGTCGGACCCGCTAATTGTTGCCTATATAATAATATAGGGAAAAATTGTGATCACCGCCGGGTACCTGCGGCTTTCCATAATTAATTTCATCAGGGTAAGGAGAACAGCCTAAGAATAATGTCTTCAAAGTACATCGTTCCCGTCTATTCTGCTTGTCGCTAACGCACGCAACTTTATCATACACCATCTCCAGTTTCAAAAGCGCGTTATAACTGTTAGAGCGGAACCAATGCAAGCGAAGATGGACGTAATTATGATATGTCACACGAATCTTCACGTAGATACTATGTTGCAATCAAGTTGAGCCACAGGACTGAAGTGGTTTGTAGCTGAAAAATGAAGACAAAACCGATTTCAAGCGTTATCAAACTTTCGTCATAGCGACGAAATAAGTTATGCTGGTTTCACTGAAGAAGGGGAGTAAGTTGTATTCTCCGATATTTTGTTGTCATCAATTGAAACGTGTGGTTTTAATTACACAGATCAACGGACTCGAAACTCTAGTCTTCGCCTTTACGTAATATGTCAATCACCTGCAGAAACCCGATAGTCTAATAGAAAGCGTTGATCTGATTCGATATGCCAGCATGCACAGTACATACTGCTGGAAAAAAATATTTAAGAAAAAAGTCTCTTTTTGTCAGATCTTCACTTAAAAGTTACATAGGATGTGAATGCTGCGCTCGCATAATCCGATTAAAAAAAAACGTAATACTATGAAAGAATTACATTTTTATTTCTATTCAGGTAAGCTATAAAATCTTGAATAGATGAGTTGGATATTTATGCTGGTAAAATGTTCCTCATTTGAAAGATTGAATGCAAAAATTAAATTTTGTATAAGGTTGTTCTATGCAAAGGAGGCTGAGTAGTATCATGTTTGTTATTCATATAACTGACTACTGGGCCGGGAAACACCAACCCAAGGCCACCATTCAATCAAATTTTTCTGGTTATCAAGACAGTAAATATAATCTACATAACAGTTGAAAAAAACACATACGCAGGCACGAAATTTCGTTAGATATGCAAACACAAGTAAACAACGTTTAGTTGTCAGACTTTGTGATATTACGGCATCTTGTTTATGTTTACCATCAAATCCAATCCCACCAAATAATATAGCGAATTCGCAACAAGAGAAAACAAATCTTGTACAAGTTACATATTCACGATTGATTTCCAAAAACCTAGCTGTGTATTTTTTTAATGTTCTTATACATATAAATTACTTGTTTAAGAGCATAAAAAGGAGTATTTTTATACTGAATCTGCAAGTGTATATTTGCCAAAATATTCACGAAACCACACAAAATGTCCATCTGTTCCCTTCTTAAAAATATTTTTTTGAGGAATTATGGGATTAAATGACCAAAACCTGCTGGCCAAGCCAACGGAGAAAGGCGGCAACGATCATGCAGTTCTAGACCTGAAAGCTCCTAGATCTCAGACCTCTTTTGGATCTGATGGACAAAATATTGATACCATTCCTCGCGTCATTGGAGAGAAAATGAGCTCAGTTTTTTCGCCTAAGGTTAAATCAAAGAACCAGAAACACCTTTGGTGCCACCAAACATAATAGAACAGGCAGCAACCATATTAATAGAAATCCTTATTACGGAAAAGGTTATCATAATATTCCGGTTCATATATATGTGAACCTGTTGTCTGACGAGAATCTTACAGAACTTTGATTGCATTTGTGTTCCAAATATAACCACAAGGACTCGTTACAAAGACAAGAGTTTCCGTCAATGAATCGAGGGCTGGGATCTAACAGTCTGCATAACTCGATAGTTCCAACCCTGCTAATGTTATTATAATTTCGTCTGCTTAATTCCAACTTAAGCCAATCGTAATCAAGAATAGTTTCAAAACAGCTAGACACTTCTTTCAGTTTGTGATATATTGAAAATTGTTCGCTGATATTTACGCCTGGATAAGTACCAGCAAGGAAGTGCCGTTTGCAATTGGATACTCTTGGATTTCACCATTGAGGCTGTTCGGATCTTTCATTGGTCAATGGTGAAATCCAAGACTATTCCTTGTCGATACTTGTCCAGGCGTCAAAGTAATAGAATAATTGTTGTATTCTTCAATATGTCAAAAACTGAACTAAATGTGTCGAGCTGTTTTGAAAATTGAATTATTTTTGTTTACGACTGGCTTAAGTTGGAAATTATTAGTGTCTTCCCTTGTGATATATTGTTAAAGGCTAGATCACTTGCCCTCGATTCACTGACGGAAACTCCTAACTTTCTTTGTATCGAGCCCCTGTGCAATAAATTTCAGCAGAAAACAATTAATGTACCTATACGTACAATGCCTATGTTGCAATGCACGGCCTATGCGCTCAAGGTTAATCGGTTTGCCCATCGTAAACACTATGCACGTGCAGCATGGAGTGCACCGAACTCACTACATCGAAATAATGTATAATATAGATAAACCAGCCTCAGCTCCAGATAACGCCGTACGCATAAATGAAACCCGAGTAAATATTGTTAAACGATAAATATACATAATTCAGTGACACAAATATTATCATGTGTATTGATATGTTATACTGAAATTGTTGATGCAAACTATTTCTTTTTCTATTCAATAGTTTCTCTCTTCCTTCCCTTTTATCTGTCATCTTCCCCATGCTTGTCTTCAGGTTTAAATAATTTACTAAGATATATGTATTTTACGCATGTAGCTATTATGTTTACCTCTATGTCAATTTTTAAAAAAATATTAAAACTAATAATATTAAAATTATAAAGCTCATTCATTGTCTGTAATTATCAAAATTCAATTTTTAATGGTATGTTGATTTCATCACGTTGATCTTGTCTTTTTGTTATTGTATCGTCTTTAAACCAAAACAATATCTCAAATATAAAAGACATCTAATCAACACTAGGCTCGTTTACTATAGCGAACTTGATGCGCTGTTTGAAATAGAAAACTATTCTTTTTAAACAATTACTACAACGTGTTACTACGAGTAAAAATCAAACTGTATGTATACCCGGGGGGGGGGGCAGACGGAGGTGGGGGGGGGGGTGGGCAGACGTGAGATGAAAAACTTGGATAACCCGCAACTTATATTTGTTATTTTACGGTACGTGTGCGTGAATGCGTCAAGAGACATGATGGAACAATCAGACAAAAACAATCTCTGTAGCAAAATAGAAACGTTACGTTCTGCAATTAAAAATATGGCTTATAGAATAATTAATTAATGGTATTACCTTGAAGGTTGAAATTAGCAGATAATAAATCGTCTCATCTACAAATGTTATTCGGCCGGTACAGGAAGAGTTACAAACTTTGGTTTGTAGATTCGTAAAGAAACTTAAAAGGCAATAATCGTAGGTCATGTTTGTAATCAAAATGGCTGACGAATGAAATATTTTCCGACAAAAATGCAACTTTCATTCAGTTATTTCTTTAGAAAATACAAATTATGTAAAAGTATGAAAAATTTAGTGTTGCTCTTCAGTGTAAAGTTAACAATAACATTGGTACAACGTTGTAAATCTTTACTCTCTTTGTAGAAGGGGCCCGATTTGTTGTGCAAACTGTTATGATGCATGCACATACGTGCCATTTGTAATTTTTATTATTTTTAGATCAAAGGACTATGAAAATCATGTTAATGTGTAATGATTTAGCAACGTAGCCAGAACGTTATTTCCTGACGATATCAGTCACAACCTTACGGCAACGTTGTGCAAACGTTATGCATTATATGGGTAGGATCTATCTTATTTCTGCTTTTGTAATTATTACATGATCAAGTGATGGCAGGTCATTATAAATATGTGACGCCTGGTCTCTGCAATCATATATATATATATATATATATATATATATATATATATATATATATATATATATATATATATATATATATATATATATATATATATATATATAAAAAGCTGTTAGTATTTCTGTATAATATAGTTTCTGGTTAATTCTCATTTAGGATGGTCGTAATAACAAGATTTATTTTATTAACAAAAATAGTTTTTATAGCATATACAAATATGTTTTCATAAAAATCCATCTTAGTCAATCATTAATTAAGATACCCGAGATAAAAGAAAGACCACCAATGTGTTAATGGTCGGCATGCACAAGCCGCTCTGTTCTGTAGAGCATGCGAAATGCACTGTGTGACCTGACTGTGCAGATCAGCTTTGGAAACTCCAATTTATAGTGAAGCTTGAGCCTAACAAGAATAAACGAAAAGCCGCTTAGAAGTATTTTTAGTGACAGTTTTAAGGTCTCACTGGACAGTTTATTTGGTGAATTTTCATCGAACAATGACCAATTACAGAAAAATGAGAATTTTACACTGAAGATACAAATAAAAACAAGGGGCCCCGAGTGGCCGAGTGGCCTAAAGCTCTCTCCGTTACGGATCACTGCCATCTCACCGCTGTCTGCGTGGGTTCGAGTCTAGCATTCGGCCAATGTGGGTATGTGAGAAAGCTTGCCAGTAGCTTTTCGTGGGTCGGTGGTTCTTTCTGGGGTTTTCCCGGGTTCTTCCTCCACCATTAATACTGGCCGCCATGCATAGCCTATCGTGTCCTGAGAAATGGCGTTAAACCCCACAACAACAACAACAACAAATAAAAACAAATTATTGATTTTTTTTTGTTAGAAGGCATACATGTGAGATGTTGACTGCAGTAATCAGGTAAATTCCTGATGCAGCTGGTGGTTTTTATACTTAACCAACACTACCACTAACGCCTAAATTTTACATTCATTTTTGACAAGAAATAGCCATTTTGAATATTTTCCTGTGACAGAGCAGCTAAAAGAATGTGTCTTATGGATGAATACAGCTCACTAGTACTATAACAAATTAGCATAATTTTCATAACCCCTCAACCATCTAGATTTTTAGATATTTACCTGTGTAGCAGACACTTATAAATACGTAAGCCAAGTCGGCAGCTCATTTGCAGCCCAAGTTACGCTTTTGATCTCCAATGCTCATCTAACTGTGACAGGCAGTCACCAACAAGCCAACCTATTTCAAGCCCAACTCAAAGTAAATCTAAAGCACATTATAGATTTAGCTTATGTGTGAATTTATAAATGTTAGGCTTGTGATAATTAGGTTCATGCCTTCTACCTTAAAAATTAGGGAGTGTCAAAATACGAAACTATCCATTGAGACATAAGTGCCAGACGGAACGGAACGGTGTTTGTGGTCTGGTACGTCGACTCCACCAACGAATCGTGCAGAATGCAAGCGCTCATGCCATCTTGCTGCTTGAATACTTTGAGCACATTTCAGCTGGCTCGTGCAGCCCAGTCTGTCGTCAATATTCGGTTGGTGGTGTCTAGTTATCTCGAAACCCACCCAGTTCATTCGCACAGACCGCATGTAACGTCGCTGAACAACATCCTGACTGATTGAGAAAAACGTAATAAGACCAAACACCCTGATAGCGCATTCTACATAGCAGTCAGTACATTTTGTTCAACAGAATCCAAACTGGTAAGCAGGTTACCTCGCATTTTCTATAGATTGAACACAGTTTGTTTGGTTATTTCCGTCCGCACACACAAACAACAATTGCAGTACTTTCTTGTCAGTTCTATAATATTCATTTCCATTTTATTATTATTATTATTATTATTATTATTATTAATCTTTGCAGCCATTCCATGAAAATGAGAGATTGTATAATATTGGTGTTCGCTTTGGTATCTGGATTCCCAGTTGATCTTAAACCAACTCCACCTGAAACTACTACAGCTGTGGGATGTTTTGACAGTGGTCGATGGTATAGACCCGGAGAAAATATAAGCCATGGACAAACGGAAATCCTGTGCTACTGGTCGTTTTGTGACCAATCCGGACAGATAATCCACGTGGACGACGGGAACTGCAAGACAACAGTAAAAACGCCACTTCACTTTCAAACGACAACAGGGAACTGTTTTTACAAAGGCCATTTGTATGAGCCCGGAGAGACAATAGGTAGTGGACAGATGGACTACTCTTGCTACATTATGTATTGCGACGAGTCTGGAGAGATAATCTTCGCGGACGACTTCAGCTGCAACACAGAAGAATCGTCACCATCACCATCGAAATCGTCACCATTACCATCAAAATCTTTACCATTACCATCAAAATCGTCACCATTACCATCAAAATCGTCACCATTACCATTAAAATCGTCACCATTACCATCAAAATCGTCACCATTACTATCAAAATCGTCACAATCAACATCAAAATCGTCATCACGATCATTAGGTTGTTTTAGTAACGGCCATTGGTACGGACTCGGAGAGGAAATAAGCCGTGGACAGATCGAAAACTATTGCTACCGGACGTTTTGTGGCCACTCCGGACAGATAATCCATGCGGACAACTGGAACTGCAAAACAACGATGGCACCAGCATCATCAGCATCAACACCCGACGTGCACCCTACTAGACATGCGCAATAAAACTCGGAATGTCTTTAATTTTAATGCTTAATATAATCAAAAGGATTTTTGATTAAGGTATTTGGCAGCCTCAGACCACGATTGTTGGAAACTTGTATAAAACAAATTATAAAACAGTATGTTGTATAGGGAGATTTTATCCTATTTGCTTGCAGTGTACAGATTCTTAATCAGACCATAATCAACCATTGCATTACCTGTCTCTACGAAGTTTGCTGTTATCTCAAGCAGCTATTGTGAAATATGATGCAGAAAATGAATTCAGGCTATAAATAAATCCCGACAAAGAGATATCGGTCTCTTTGCAAACTACACATTTCGTTTCGTTACCTTTTCATTTTTATAACTTATTATTTTAATCGGGACCATAGAGCCATATTGTACTCGTGTTCAATTAAGCCACTAAATGTATATATGCATACATGCATACATGCATACATACATACATGCATGCATGCATACATGCATACCTGCGGTGGGGAATGTCACCACGATATTGGCAACTGACCCTTGTTGCGTAAGATTGCAGCTTGCAAGACTCCACTCTGGTGGGAACAAAGGGGCGGCTATCTTCAAAGTAACTGGTAAACCGGAAGAGGTTGTTTATTCACGCCATAGCCTCAGCAGAACGAAATTTGACAAGCGCCTGAGAAACTATGCAGACTACAGTTCAGAGACTCCAGTATCAAATCGGGGCTGAGTTGGAGAAAAGCGGGCGGCACCTGTCCGAAGCAGACCCTTCTTCTACAGGTCATTTTAAGATCACATCACAACTCGCTAGGATTTTGACCAACGTAAACGTCTGCTAGTAGAGTTAGGGAGTGAATTCAAATAGGCGTAATCCGAATGCACGTAGTCAATAAAAATAAAAAAGTAAGAGCGGGGATTTCGACTTGAAAAGCTTCTTAAGGTAAGAATTCTTAACTCGAATTTCTTGAACATTACTGAGTTGTACGTTTATATGTAATATGTAGAAATTGATTACTGGAATTATGTTGGTATGTAGACGTTACCTTTATTAGAGTTAAGCTCACCTTCGTATTTGAGTTATTTACCTATTGTAACCTTTAGAGAAATTAGTAGTATACAAGATTCCGTTACGTGGATTGTTAGCCTGAGATAGGAATTGTGTAATTTGCTGCTGTGTACATCGAATTGAACTATTGCATTAATGAGTTATGTCTGAACTAGTTTTTAATTTTGAATTTGAACATAGTTTTGAACTATAGTGTTAGGCATGTTGGACTTTTGAACATATCGTGAAGCATCTGCATATTTGTACCTGAACATTGTGTGTACCTCTTATAATTAAGGTCGTCAAATATGCGTTTGGTTATGTTGGTACTTACTATATCGAGAATTACAAATGTATGCTTATGTCATAGAAGTTGCTGATGTATCAGCAGTAGTTTTTACCGTTGTTGTATTATTACCCTAAGTTTATTGTTCAAGCGTGCATGGAATATTTCGATCAGAGTGTATGCGTGACTTAATGATTTTGATCGCCATTATGCTGATGAAAGTTTGTGAAGGTGCGATTTTCTAGGTCAAAAGGGAGACTAGACTATATATCCCTTATTATTTACAGAAAAGCTTTCGGTGCTGTTTTTGGAGTTCTTTCGGTTGGACCGAGTGCACCCAAAGGTGACGAAGTAGTTATGGTGGCAGGGTCCAGTTTCGTTAATTGGCCCCTGGCAAATTTCTTAACTTAAAGTTATGGTGCGACTTTTTCAGCTATTGTTTAGTATTTATAGATATGGATATATTTGTGAACTAGGTGTTTTGGGCTTGTATTCTTGAAATTGATGTCAGGCATGTACACCTTCCATAGTTGCTCTGCAGTATGTTGATAGTGAAATACCAATAGTTGGCTGGGAGGAAGAGCTAGCCTCCCATAGCAGTAGACACGTGGGTTCAAGGCAACTAGAGTATCTCAAAAACGGCTTGGATGACAACTATTCTGAATTACATCAAACTATTTAGTAGACAATGTTTTTCAAAATTTTCATCCAGGGAAAGAGCTTGCGTTTGCACTGTGAGCACCACATGCTGTCAAAAATGGCATTTGGATGTGAAAAATGCAGGTATAAAATAGGGGTTGGGGTGCATAAACCTCTTCTGCTGTGAACTGCCATTGACTTCTCTGGTCAAGTGAATACTATTCTTATGCTTTGTTTTCATATAGGTATCTAAAAATATGGTCCTTTTTGACCTCACTTGTGTATTTGATTTTTTATGATTTTTTATACTAGGTCGCTGATTGCGGCATTAAATTTGTACATAAAAACTGGACCCTGCCCCCTTAAGGAAAATTTATAATTTTTTGATGGTGCAGTCAGCCACATCTATTATACTTTTTTTTTTCTTTGTGTTTATTTAAAATAATTTGTATGCATTAACTTCATTATATCTCCTTCGTTTTTCCATATATCACTTAGTGTTGTATGTAATGCTCTTTGGAGAGGGAGGTAACTGTTTTGTACCTCCATGTGAGAACTGTTTACATCATGACAAAGTAGCATATTTTGGACTTAACTTACTAAATATGGGAACAAAATGGTAACCATAATGTATTGTCTTGCATTTTCTGTAGCTGTCAAGGTTTTGCACCTCTATTTTTATGAATACTATTCACATTTCAATACAGACACACCTAAACAATTGCATAGCATGTCAACATGTATTCTTTAAAGTAATTTAACTCCACAGGAGCAGATAGAATTCAGAGGAATCATACATAAACATACTGTTGTGAATATTGAATGTCACCAGTGGAACAGTCTTAGAAATAATGATGCATATGGCATATTACTTGCTATATTTTGGTGAGAAGAATGAAAGTTTTAGCACACCGACAGTTTCTACCTTTATGACCCCACTCTGAAGCTGACATAAGAGATTCATATCTCACACTTGGGTGATAATAGAAAATGTTTCATTGTTATGTATATATCTTGAAATTTCTAGGTTCAGTTAACAAAGGGGGAAAAGCTTAATTTTAAGTGGCAGCTTAATGCATTTGACAATACACATAGTTTCTCCTCTGGAAGTCTTATGTTTTCACTGAATGTTAAAAGTACATCAATATCACTGGTTTCTTTTCTTTTCGCAGGTCTCAGTTTGCATGGTAGGAGGTTAGGATTAATCGGTTAGTCATACTGAAAGAAACAATAGCTTCAATCTCATCCAGAAACTCATTCTGATCTAAGTGCACAAGAGAGTGATTTTGACGGACAGATTTAGCTTCTGAAGGATTTGTTTTATGGTACGACGTGCTTATCAAAAGTCAAGCCGGTGAAATGATTTTTACCTTGAACTGGATTTTCCACTTTCAGTATTTGTTCTATACCTTATCTTATTATTTACTATGATTTTGTAAACTCCAGAAAACATTAAAGTCAGTTGTAAGTAAATTGGTGTCTGAGAAGAAATTTCTGTTAAATTGTATTGAGTAATTTGTATATGTATGGTCAATTTCATTGGCTATGTATCAATGAATTTATTTGATGTGTCACTTTGTAAGTTTTAGGGTCCCACACATCAGTATATCAATATTCCAGCATTGTCTAATGTTAATTGATTAAACTTTGACTTCTCCATACTGGCTAGACTTGTGTTGCGATTACACCCCCCCCACAACACACTGACACACTGATGCTGCTATTAGCATCTCCAGAATGATAATGAAAAGTTAGGAACCACTTCTTTTATATCAGTCTAAGAGTACTTCTAAAGCACATGATTTACTTAAATGTGTGATTTCTTTAAGTTTGCTAGAAGAGTTTATAGAAACTTTTCACTTTTGTCACTGACACCTAACATAGCATTTGTCATTCCCTCCTAAAATTTATAACTTCCAGATCTCTTCTTGACATTCATGAAACATTGTAAAGGAATTTTGATTTTGTACTGATGCTATGGTGGTAAACAAAGACCAAAAGCATTGTAGGTTGCAAACAATTTGAAATCTTTCAAGAAATGCAGTCAGTCATAATTCACAATGTAAATAATGCAGTGCTTTTTGCCGCAAAGAGGTAACTTTTTCAAAAGCATACCATTTTTAGTTTTGTGCACAAAATGTTTTCCTTTATACCATTGTACTAGATCATGTCTAAATGTGATATGTACACAACTTTTGACATAAACCATTTTTAGCCAAATCCAAGGTGGCAGGGTCCAGTTTCGTAAATTGGCCCCTGGCAAATTTCTTAACTTAAAGCTATGGTGTGACTTTTTCAGCTATTGTTTAGTATTTATAGATATGGATATATTTGTGAACTAGGTGTTTTGGGCTTGTCTTGTTCCTGAAATTGATGTCAGGCTGCTCTGCAGTATGTTGATAGTGAAATACCAATAGTTGGCTGGGAAGAGCTAGCCTCTCATAGCAGTAGACACGTGGGTTCAAGGCAACTAGAGTATCTCAAAAACGGCTTGGATGACAACTATTCTGAATTGCATCAAACTATTTAGAAGACAATGTTTTTCAAAATTTTCATCCAGGGAAAGGGCTTGCGTTTGCACTGTGAGCACCACATGCTGTCAAAAAGGCATTTGGATGTGAAAAATGCAGGTATAAAATAGGGGTTGGGGTGCATAAACCTCTTCTGCTGTGAACTGCCATAGACTTCTCTGGTCAAGTGAATACTATTCTTATGCTTTGTTTTCATATAGGTATCTAAAAATATGGACCTTTTTGACCTCACTTGTGTATTTGATTTTTTTATTTTTTATACTAGGTCGCTGATTGCGGCATTAAATTTGTACATAAAAACTGGACCCTGCCCCCTATAGATGTAACGGTACCGGATATAATAACTGAGGAAGAAGTTTAAAGGCAGTCCGGAAAGCGGAAGGTGAGGAATTTGAAGGGTGAAGGACGCAGTCTAGAGACGGAAGGGGTACTGGAATACCAGTCAAGGAAAAAGATAATACAGACGAGACAAGTAGCAGGAACAGGTGGAAACTCTTACGTTGCATACCAGATGATGAAATTGGCAGATTAAATAGGTCGACCGATTGGTGAAATTGTGGAAACTTGTGGTGTTTGAATACTTAGATCTGTTATTAAATTGTTATTCCTTAAATTTTATTTTTTGTATATTATCGACCTTGACCGTCGGCATTGCTGATGGAGGGGCTCAGAGACATATATTTAAAATGTTTAAATGTTACGCCCTTCTACGGTATTAGCAATAATACCTTACGGGACAACGTTATGCTATATGCACGCATATGTATGGTATGTATGTTGTGGAGCGCATGAGCATGACGAGACACATAAGTAGTCTTAGTTATCCACTGCATCAGATTCACTCTACAACTCTCTTGACCATGCCTTTCAACTGGATCTAGATGGTCTTGGAAGAGTGAGGTCGACGACGCGCAAATCTTATTCAATTCAATTCATAGCGCACGTCATTCACCTAGACATCTTAACCCCAAAGTCCCGTGGCGACTGACGATGAAGTGGCAGGTGTGGTTACACTTGTAGACGTAGCCTCAAATTAGCACACAGGCGGCTCAGGCAATGTAGCCGTTTTACACTGACAAGGAGCAGCAGTGGAGTTCGGCAACCACCCTGCATGACGAGAAGCAACCCTTTTTATGATTCATACTGCTCACCTCCATGGCACGAGGAAAGGACTAGAAAGTGTGCCCTAAACATTGCCTGCTCCATCTTTCCTTAGCAAGCTACAGCCAGCATCCTACATCAACTATGGAAACCACTGTAAAGATAAAGATCGTTCATCCACGGTCTATAATGCCATAGAACATTCAGGAGGCATATCGGCCTCTTTAGCCTCCTGCGCTGACAGACCATTCCTTCCAGCTATAACACTGGAAGTCTAAAGTAGTCCTCATCAACTCAATGGACGAACTCGTAACGTCAACCTATTGATAACAATATGAATAAAGAATGTATTCTCAGAGAAAAATGTGTGGATATGAGCTGCATATAAATACTCAACTCGTCGTAGCAAAGCATAAACTGTAGGTCACAATGACCTTTATTTACTGCAATGCTTGTAGATGAAACAATTGTTTTTTTGTTTTAAACATAATTTCCTAATAGCAGAAATCTACACACACACACACACACACACTTGCAACACGACGTGGTATGAAAAATTTGGATATCCCACAGTTTATATTTGCTATTTTACGGTACATGTGCATGAATTCGTCAACAGACATAATAGGACAATCAGTCAGAAAAAAGCTCTGTAGCAAAACAGAAACGTTACGTTCTGCAATTAAAAATATGACTTATAGATTAATTAATTATTGGTATTACCTTGAAGGTTGAAATTAGCAGATAATAAATCGTCTCATCTACAAACGTTATTTGGCCGGTACAGAAAGAGTTGTAAAGCTTGTGCCTTGGCGCGCTTGCAGATCCTAGCCTCCCGCGTCTATTCCGAGTCCCAGTGTGGATTTCGAGCCGGCAGGTCAACTGTAGACGCGTCAGCTGCAGGAGAATTGTCGCGAGCAGCAGATGCCCCTCTACATTGCCTTCATAGACCTGACGAAGGCGTTTGACTTTGTTAGTCGGAGTGGACTCTTCAGACTCCTGCAGAAGATTGGCTGCCACCCACGTCTGCTTGCTGTGTAGTTTTATTTATGTTTCAGGTGTCTTTACACTGACAACGTGGATCTTGATGACGACTCCTTGACTGAGGTTGTCAAGTGAGCACACAGGTATCAAGTCGGATATATACTTAATCTTTGCTCTGAAATACTTGCCATGCTTATTCGCGTAGAAAACGTTTGCGATCTGCTGAACTTGGCTGTTTTCTACGAGTTGAAATACCTCAAGGAAACGGCGTGCAGTTTCGTAGATGATCATGTTCCCGAGATACTAGAAACGCCTGGTTTTTATGGACGTTTCTGTCGAGAGTCTCAAGGTGATCTTATCAGGGGATACATTTTATACTGATGAAGTAACACTCTTCCGAAAGTGCATGGAATGGGTGGAAAATAAATTCAAAAAGCAAGGATTACAGCCGGATTATCAGAACAAGAGAAAGCTTCTAGGTGATGGATATTTATTTCTGCGACTGCAAACGCTATCGCTTTCTGACTATATATCAATCTGTAAAATCCAACATTCTTTCTGTAGAGGAATAACACGAAATATACATGTATAAATGCTTACTGTCACCACCAGGAAATATTCATTCATCGAAAAAGGATCTCCGCAATTCAATCATACCAAGAATACAAAAATAAATACGATACTTTGGCCGAAAGTCTCTAATAAAATTGACTTTCACTGTCCAAATGATGTATATCTGGCTGGGATAATGGTTGAGGATATGGTAGAAGCAACAGATAGCGTAGCACCTGAAAATAATTTCCATGACATTTATTTATATGGAAAAGTCATGATACAAGACATAGACCTAAATGTTACATTTACTACTGAATATCGTTCCAAGCTCCCTAAGTTTGTTCCTCTTGGAGAAAAGGTTTTTCTGAAAGGAAGTAAAAGCTCCTATATAATACCTGTAGTCATAAAGTGCTATGCAAGCTGCGCTGTGCCCTTCTTTCTGCGACTTCCGAATCAATGGCAAGTACAACAAATACTCCTCCAAAACTGGCCATGTTGTAAATACCCAACATTTATCAAGGATATTCGATATCTGAATGTATCAAATAGGTGACAGCTGATTTTAAAATATTCTTCGACTAAGTGAATTTTTCACCTGGTCTTTTATGTCTTTGTTGTCTTGGAGAGTTTCACCATAAACTGATAATATATTTCTACGAAGATGGACCTAATGCACCAGGTACATCATGTTTTTCTGTTTAGAATTTTATCCTTATGGTAAGAAAAGTTTCTTTACAGTATTAATAAATCGTACACGTCAACAAATGGCGAAATGTAGTCGTCAAATTCCAAAGAACTTCGTCTCTTAATGCCTCACATGTCTCTAGCTTCAAGAAAGCTGTAGAGATGAAGCTGTGCAATTATTTGCTAAGTCACAAAGCCAGAAAGGCTTAATATATGTAGGGTCGTATTTATGGTGTTGGTATTAATATTATATTTTCATGCCGGGAGTGATAATAGACCTAAATTTTAGATGTGAACGTAATACACTTAACCATACCATCTGTACACGTGATATGGTGTACCATAATCCATCTGCGTATGCATGCGAATACCTTTTTGAAACAGAGAAACAGTCTAGATATGACATGATACCCTCAAGCCATATGGCAACATTCCATATTGATGGGTGTCTCCCGTTGATTAATATATTCTTTTCCTTTCTTTTCTATATTGATGGTTAGTTTCATGCATAACGTTGGTCTTTCACGATGACGTACTTTGTCTTTTGAATGCTGATCTTTGTGTAGTTTTATTTTGAATTGTACATACTGTATACAAGATTTTGACGTATTGCGTTTGAATCTATTATATATTTCTGAAGTATGAAATATATATATATATATATATATATATATATATATATATATATATATATATATATATATATATATATATATATATATAAGTTACTAGGTAGAAATATCTTTTCATATATTGTTTCATCACTTTATGTTTCACATGTTAAAGATATATCTAAATATGTTCACATGTCAAAATAAAAGATTTTCCATCATGAGATGAGACACTTGATTGAGTGCGCCGACCGAAGCTGGAAAAACAAGCATTTTATGAGCTAGAGCACAGAAGTTTGACCTCTCGTCCACAATGAGTAAGAAAAGATTTTATTTAAAAAGAACGAAATATCAGTATCTGTCTATCGATCTATCTATCTATCTATCTGTATGTATGTATGTATATATATATATGGAGTATCTATCTGAGTACAAACAAAACTTCACCCCTGCATTTTATTTCTTGTCTTGCGGTTGCTGTTGCGTTGGGTTTAACGTTATTTCTCAGCTCAAAATATGATATAAATGGCGGCTAGTACAGCACATTGGCTGTGCCCTAAACTCGAACCCACGCGGATAGAGCTGAGACGGTAGAAATAGTTAAAGGCGAGCGCTTTAAACCACTCAACCACCCGGGGCCCAAATTTCGAACGTCATCTAGCGAATTTTCCTTTGCCTGATAATCGTTGATTATATCTAATCATTGGAGATTCTACTGGCACTGAATAACATGCTGGGTTCTAATGCTTCAATAGGTGTTGGTGCCGACACAGAACATGGACGTTTCGAACATTAAAAAACGTCCCAAAGTCGGACTTTCCTGTGGTTGGAAAGGGAAATATAGTTTACAAAATGTCAAAATGTCAAAACTTTGATTTATTGCAACAGATGAGGTTAACCCGAAATTGCAGTTCTCTTTTATTTCTGATATTTGTATGATTATTCAATTAATTTCGATAACGTTTAGCCAAACACTGAAACAATTTTTAAATTGAAAGTACAAGTAACGCAATATCTTGTGTGCATTTCATTTTGTCATTCAATGTGTTGATGTGTATATTCACTTTGTGAAGGGGGTCTTTTAAAAGTGATTGTTCATGATGAAATGATATGAAATAATTGAGGGATCTACACACACACACACACACACATATATATGTATATATATATATATATATATATATATATATATATATATATATATATATATATATATATATATATATATATATATATATATATATATATATTAAACGTTGCTTGTATAAATATTGCTCATACACTGGTAAAATTACAAAAGTTAAAGATAATTTATTACATGACAATGTAACAAAAGTGTATGATATGTATGACATAAGACTGATGATGAATTAAATAGATTGTCTTTTTGTTGGAAACATTGATTTCTCCTACTGTGCTTTTGTTGAAGAGCTTTTGTGTATTGGAAAAATTGTATTTTCAGTACGACTTATATTTTGTACTTTCTTAACATCAAACGAAGAAATAAGAATACGAAAATCTGAACAATATTTCAGTTGTTTCTGATTCGACGGAGTTATAATTTTTAGTTTCACTTTTATCTATGTATGTCAACTTTGATAGCCATGTGTTAACTTTATCTACACTTTGGCGGATGGATCAGATGTTTGAGTGCTTTGTCATAGCGATATCTATTGGATTTCATGAGTTGTCTCCCGTAGTATGTAATGCCAACTAACCAATAGCGAGTAATAGCCGTGTATTATTACTTTGTTTACCGGCCGAAAATAGTGGTGATATTGATTTCACAAGGATACATTGTAAGCTTAACATCGAAAGAATGACTATGTAGCAAAGGGAAGCCATTACGTATGTATTTGAGGGAAATGATGTATTTGTACAAACACAGACCGACAGTGGAAACTTGCTTATTTATCAGTCCATTCCATTTGTGTGCCCCCTTGTATCGATCATGTAGAAACAGTGTTCAAATTTGAACAACTTGAATTTGGTTGGATGCGGTGGCTTACGCCGCATCCAATGAAATTCACAGACCCGAAGCGCTGAATTATCTGATCGATCCACCAAGGTGTAGAGAGGGTTAACACATCAGGATCTTCGCTAGCGAAGATGTATGTATGTATGTATGTATGTATGTGGATTTATTGTTTTTGCTAGGTTGTGGGGTGGAGTTTTCGCGATTAAGGACAAACAGTGAGATCACCAACACGAATCATAGAAATTAATAATAATAATAATGAGGACTTTGTATAGCGCCTAATCTTTAGAAGCTCTAAGCGCTTTACAACATTAGAAAACACCTATAAGATATATAAAAAAAAAACATATAATGATATGATTACAAAAACAAACACCATGAAACTAGAAAACAATATAATAAAAAAAACATGCTGAGAATATTTAAGGTAGGAAACATTATTAGGTCTTTAAGTTTGTTTTTGCAGTCGAAACAAGTGAGTTTTGAGAGCACTCTTGAATGTGATCACTGTGTCTTTGTGTCTAAGTTCAGTGGGCAATTCACTCCACATTGCTGGGCTCTGGTATGCAAACGAACGCTGTCTATACGACTTTCTTTTCATAATGGGAATAAAGAGTATACGATTGTCAGACGAGGAGCGTAAGTATATTGCTGGTGTGTAGACATGGGTGAGGTCGGATAGGTATGTTGGACTAGAGTCCGACAGTGAAACGTAGCACAGAGAACAAATTTTGTGTTTGATTCTGGATCGAATGGATAGCCAGTGTAGGGTAGAGAGCAGCGGGGAGGTATGCTCTGATCGTGGTACTCTAAGTATGATCCCAGCAGCTGTGTTTTGAACTTTTTGAAGTTTCTGGAGCAGATATTGAGACGAACCAGACAGAATTGAGTTACAATAGTCCAGTCTTGAAAGTACTAATGAGTACACAAGTGTTTTAGTGGCATCAACTGAAAGATATTTGCGAACTGAGCTGATGCGTCTCAGCTCAAGATACGCAGTCTTGCATATGTTCATGACATGTTGGTGCAATATGAGAGTACTGTTCAGAACAACACCTAGGTTTCGTACTGATTGTGTGATTTTAATGTTGGTGCTGCTGATATTTATTGTTTGAGGTAAAAGATGTGAACGAGAAAGTCTTTGTGTTGTGATGAGAATAGCCCCCGTTTTATCATCATTCATCTGCAGCTTGTTACATGTCATCCATGATTTCACATCAGAAATGCACCTCTCTACACCTTGGATGGCAGCATCAACTTCAGTTGGCTGGCTAAATTTGTATATTTGGGTGTCATCAGCGTACAACTGGTGAGAGCCTGGATGATGATCTATGACACTTGAGAGCGACTGAGTACACCGAATGAAGAGAACTGGTCCAACTACAGACCCCTGTGGAACACCACAACATATATCAACTGGGCTGGAGTGTATTCCATTTGCAAATACAATTTGCGTCCTGTTGACCAAGTAGGTCTTTAACCACAGTAAGGCTGCATCATGAATGCCAAATATATGCTGGAGACGGTGAAGTAATATATCATGGTCTATTGTGTCAAATGCTGCAGACAAATCAAAGAGGGTGAGGACTGTAATCTTTCCGCTATCCAACGCAGAGAGAATGTCATTAACTACTTTTAGAAGAGTAGTTTCAGTACAGTGGCAAGGGGGATATGCAGATTGTACATTGCTAAAAAGACTGTTTGAAGTTAGATGAGATACAAGCTGGGATAGAACAACCTTTTCTAAGATTTTTTATATCAATGGGAGATTAGAAACTGGGCGGTAGTTAGTTAAATCGTTATGGTCTAGTGTTGGTTTCTTCAGCAGAGGCTTTACAAGGGCAGTTTTGAAAAATGATGGGAATTCCCCGAATGAGAGAGAGGTATTAATAACATCAGTTAGTGAAGGCAATACTGAATCTAAGGACTCAAGCAGCAGTGATGTTGGAATTGGATCACGTTCACGTGACTTTGGTGCACTCTTCATCAGGATTGTACGTACGAAATCCATAGAGACAGGTTAAAATGCTGCTAATGATTACCACTCAAATTATGTAGCCCAACTGTATGTTGATGACGAGTCAATTGAAGTTATGGTGTCAAGCTTATCTCTAATGGTTTGTACTTTGTCACGGAAGAAATTTGCAAACATGTCCAGAAGGTCGACTGGAAAGGAGGTAGTTGGAAGTGGTGTAGATTTGTTCCATGATATTAGCTTGTTAGTAATCTCGAAGAACTCTTTGCAGCTGGAACTTTCCGTGATCTTATTAGTGTAGTGGGCTGATTTCGCTGCATGGACTATACTTGTGACATTCTTTTTAGCGGCTTCATAGATCTGCTTATAAATAGTGAAGCTGGTGGAAAGCCAAAGCCTTTCAGCTTTATGGTGGTCTCTTTTGGCAGTGCGAAGCTGGTCCCTAACACTGCCATACCATGGAGAACACTTCTGAATTGACTCTGCACTTGGTAGCTGGGGCATGTTTGTCAAGCAATGAATGCAGGCAGTTATCGAGTTGATCTGCTGTAGGAGGTAAGCAAGTTGTTAGGTTAGCCTGGATGTCGTACATTAGTTTGGTTTTATTTATCATACGGAGGTTTCTCTTAGTAGCAGATAAAGGTGGAGGGTTAGGGAATTATACGTCAAGATGGCATATAATGCAGAGATGATCTGATGCAAGGTCATGGGATGCCAGGGAGGACCGTAGAATGTAATCATCTGGTCTATGAAGAACCCAGTCTAAAATATGACCATGTTTATGGGTGGGTTGGTTAACTGACTGTTTGAGGTTGAAAACATTAATGGAATCTATGAATTTTTATGTATTTGGGTTTCCGGGACAGTCAAAGTGAAAGCTGAAATCACCAAGAATAATCAGGTTGCCACCTATCGAATTTCCATAGTCCAACAGATTCGGAAACTGCTCCAAAAAGAGAGAATCAGCCAGCTTGTTTTTTTCTACTAGGAGGAGGGCGGTATAGGCAGAAAAAATGGACTGACCTTTCCTCCGGTGTGAGTGTGGTTTGGACTAGTTCAAACGATGTGTGGTCGAAATTGAATGATGTGGTGTTTAATTTTAATTTAAATTTTAAATTTGTACTCTTTAATAAAACTTGGAAACAAAGCGTGACTATGCCGTTCTCCATGTTTCAAGCGAGTAGCATATTCAACAATAATCACAGATGGTATCAGAGGTAAATGTTTCTTCCTTCCGATACGGATGTGGGGAATTCACCTAATTTGTGGGACTGTTATTTAAATAGAACAAATAAATAAATTCAACGACTTCATGATTATGCTGAAAAGGGAAAACTTAATGTACTACAACCTTTCCACTGCCAAGTATAAACAATATTAAAAACAAATTTGGCCATGCACCCCGAACGGCATTGTGAAAACTCAAACGAAGAATACAACGACGGTGCGTACTTTTTTTCTAATAGGTTGTGATTGCCTCCTTCAAAAAATGTACACTAGTCTCTCTCTCTCTCTCAACAGAACTAGAACATCCTAACCATGTAAACAATTTTAATATTTCTAAATATCATGACACAAAGACATCCTAGTGATTAATCTGGAGTCTGAAGAACCTTCCTCAATATATACGAAAACATAAATAAACATGGTTTCCTTCTGGGGGCTACTCACTTTGGCCTAATGTGGCTTGATCCCAGCCTTACTATACACCTTATTTTAATATTCTACTAATCTGGGGTGATCCAAATACAACCCCAGCAATACTTAAGCCTTGGGCTGCACCCATTATAATATCCTGGGGTGATCCCAAGGTCTGCACTGACCTATTATTTCTACTTTAGAGCTGTCATGTTCCCAGAAGCTGCCTAAGCCGAGTTAATCCCAGCCTTACTATATCCCTTATTCTAACATTCTACTGACCTGGGCTGATCCTGAGGTCTCTACTCGGGTATTTCAGTCATAATCCCTCCTCTAGATCTGGGCTGATTCCAGAGGCTGAACAGTGATGATGATTCCAGACTATGAAGTGTTTGAAAATCAAGATTAAATCAAGGAATGTTGTATTTGCTAAATAAATAGGTGAAATAGTATCTGAGTTGGGAGTAAAACTGAGGCTGGCCATTGCTGAGTGAGTAGCCCCAATGCCAGATAAGATGACACCATAACTTCAATTATAATTTGCATATGCAATAGAACACTTCAAGGTGCTGTCAGGGAATGGTAGCTGAGCAGCGGGGGTGGGGGTGGGTCAGCCAACCTTTTGATAAGGGCAACAACCCACCCACCACCAAGACCCCGAATCTACAATCCGGGCCTTGTAGAAATGTTGATTTCTTTGTTGCCAAAAGCCAATCCGAGCATGGGAAAACAGTATAAAGAACTAAAAAAAGCCAAAAGATTCTACGAGTGCTTCCATCTAAATAGCTGCTGCTCAACCACAATTACGGCAAGAAATACAAGATGTAATTGAGGGTATCGACCAAACTCGTGCTGAGATCGATGATATAAGGGATCTTGTTTGGCCAGAAACAGAACCAAAAACTACTTTAAGAAAAAATATCTGCCGAATTTCCGAATTTATCGAAAAAGGTATTTAAAAAATTTCGGGAAAACCCCATAGCAATTGCTGCGTCAGGATATTCAGTGATACTTTGTTTGACCCAGAAACCATGATTTTTCAGAATCAAAATGGGTTCCTTTCGTGTATCGAATGTACCTTATGGTATAAGTCAAATCAGGGGCAAAGGTAAGGATGACTTTGAAAATTTTAAGAAACAAGTTAAAGAAGCAGCTTGAGCGCCATTATCTGGAGATCTATTATCGCCCCAAAAATCACAATTCAAATCACTCCGCACTGAAGAAGATGAAGAATTCTACCGGCACCCGAAAAGTCATTGCCACTCGCGATCGTGGTCGTAAACAACAAACCTCGCCACCGGTTTACGATACACTTTGTTCCAATAATGTCCTCGCATATATTTATCGATCAGAAATTCTGATTGGTGGAAGACAAACATAAAATAATCCCCCGAAATCTTCAATGAATGGTTGCTTTTTGTCAATGTTTATTTACCGGTGGCGTCATTGATATCAGCATTTTTCGCTCCCTGATGGGTGAAACTACCGACGATTACTACAACTACTACAGAGTTCGATCAATTAGATCTGCGATAACAAAATAACATAATTGTACACAATACTCAACATTGATCGGTGATGGTCAGAGTGTGAAATTCACGATTACCAGTATATAAAATCATCCACTGAGACGGGATTCGCGATGTTGTTAAAAGTTTATTTAGAAGGATAGACCCAAAAGCGATCCCGATTGCAAAACAATTAGGCATGAAAACCATCGAAGTCGTTCGTGATAAAGGTATCAGAGCTGTTAGAGATGCTGCTGGTTAAACATTATCGGCGATCAGAGAGAGACTTGCGCGACTAATACGACAAAATCCTCGGCCGCAGCCAGTAAAACTGACCAACACCGAAGTGCTGCCAGCAAGTCCCAGTAAAATAATAAGTCAAGGCGCCAATTAACTCCTTGAAGAATTTGCTGGGGTGCCGTCACCAAGCGTGCCACTGACAAAACAACAATAGATAGAAAAAATATAACTGTTAACAAAATAGTGGGACGTGGCCTGGTCCGATGTCGTTTTAAACAACAAATAATACAATAAAATGTTCGAGCGTGTGTATGATCCCGCATTTGACATAGACGCTGCAGTACTTAAAGACGAGTCTGTGCATGATTATCAATATTATTCCTATGAAGCACGAAAACCAGACCAACATGGACGAATCGAACTGTGAGTTCAAGATACATTCAGGTATTTCGTGCCCGCTGAGGAATTCAATGAAGTTCAAGGTAAACACGTGAAAGATAATGATACAGGATATGCAACAAATGAACGATGTTGATTCGTTAACAATGGTATTATGGCGTTATTTGACAGTGCCAGATATATCATCGACGGCAGAGAGCTTGAGGCATGCCTCCATAACTTCGACGTTGATGCTATGATACTCGAGCTAGCCCTATACAGCAATGATTATTCAAGGTCGGTCGGCCGGCCTGTCCATGATGTTCGAGAAGAACATTACTGACCATTCTGAAGATAGGCAATATCTCACGGTACAATTAATGCTGGTCATCACTGGTTATGAACAAGCTGCTGAAGTATACCTCTACCCACCACTGCATTTGCGACACTGCAGAGTAATAATCCATAATTCAACCTGGGATTTGTAGCACGATGATCTCAGGTTAGCACTGATGGCGGATTATCCTGTGTGATACTGCTGTCACATATTTTCGGATTCTGCAGACATCTTAGAAAAGTTATCTTTGAAGCCAGACATGCGGTTGCGCTCATCTCAATGGCCATCGTAAATTCTGCAGTCTGGCGCGCTGAGATTAGTGGTGGAGGTTCTGGTAAATTAATACTAACAACACTAGCATCAGGGAAGACAATGACGACTCCATAGCTGACAGAAGAAGCTCGGTTGTTATCGTTCATGGACAGTGGTGGTAAATCAACTTTGTCGTGGCTGACACTGACCAAAAACATGACTCCAGGCAGAGCAGGAACATCTTCATGGCATAACTTATCACAACAAGGAATTTCAGCACCACGACATATATTCGTGGCATTTCAGCGTGATATCAGGTCTAACGATTAAACAGCAAAACCAATGGTGTTTGACAGATTAGCGGTGTCTACGATTTTGCTGAGGCAAATAGACATTGAGAACGATACGAAGACATAATACTGAATTTCGACCAAAACAGATTTGCACGGGCGTATCATATGTTGATGAAATTAATGAGGTGTGATGAGATTGTAGAATCCGACCTGCAGATATCTCAGTGGGATTTCTCGACGCTGTATCCGATATATTATTTCTCACTCGAGCATCTGGATTTATTCAGACAGTCAGTCATTGACGTACACGTGCGAACTACTTTTGCTCCTGCGCCAGCTGGTGGTTACATGAACAATCGGTGTTATACTGTTAGAGCAAACAATGTTGCTCAAAGGCGCTGGTGGACGAATGAGAGTTATTGATGCAGCGGTGGAAAATAGGTAATTAAATTATTCACGTTGTTATAATGTCATACCAACACGTCTATGTCACTCTGACACTTGGTCAGACTAAATGTTGCAATCAGCATCAAAGACGAATTGTGGAACAACGATATCGCTGATATCAACAGCATTCCCGAATGTGCTATCGTTGGCTGAAAGTAATCTCAAACACTATAATGACGCCAAGAAATCAAAGACTGGCATTAGATCTGATCTTTCTGCGCATACGATCAACGACACAGCAAAGACTGGTGGTATATTCCCACTGCAGCGATAATAGCGTTGATTGCAGCTGTAGATCAAACTGTTGAAAAAGCAGCAGTACTTGGTGCCGTTAGAACCACTGCTGGCGACAGTTCAAGGTTTAAAAACATCAAATAATGGACGGGGTCAACGATTACCAGGAACGCTGTTCTGTCAAGGTCTATGA
Source organism: Sinohyriopsis cumingii (assembly GCA_028554795.2). NCBI lineage: Eukaryota > Metazoa > Mollusca > Bivalvia > Unionida > Unionidae > Sinohyriopsis > Sinohyriopsis cumingii. The sequence continues at coordinate 141,709,336 of CM068829.1, forward strand.
CTGCCAAGGACGTCTTGCTGAAACTCCCCGTGTCCATCGTTTATTTACTTCATGCCGCTCGGTGGTTAAACATTAAAAAAATCCGGAGGTGTTTTTATGCGTGATTAGTTACCGGAACCAACGGACTGTCTTGAAACTGGTATCATTAATCTTGATGGCCGTTCTGGTACAGGTACTCACTGGGTTGCATACGTGTCTGGTATTCAACAAAAGCAAAACAAAAAATTAATGCATCCACCTAAATTTGGTCCAGACGTACTTGTGGTACTTAACGCTGTGTCAAGGTAATCAGCAACACCACATAAAGTCGTGCACGAGTACACTAGCGGTAGTTTTAAACAGGTTAGGAGTTTATAATGGTAGATCTCTCGCTAGAGTTAAGAAACCTGGTCCCGGTGATATTGATTTGTCTGTGCATGTGACACAAGATGAATTTGCTGATCTTATAAACCACGCCAGCGTTGACCGGGATGAATTTGTTTTTTTTTCAGGATCAACATGGACGGATAAAGACAAGCAATATAAGATGGACTGATACTGTCTGAAGAGTTTTAGGTACGACCGCCGATAATATCCCAGTATTTACTGATGGCGGAAGAATCAGAGACTCAAGTGTATCAATCGCGACGATCAGATATGAGATCAGGAAATATGTTGCTAAAACAGGTGATACAATGACCGGTGAACTCAACATGAACGGAAACATAATTGTTGTTTTGAGAGAACCAGCGCCGTAACGAAGACATACGTGGACGACAGCGACACCAATATTGATAGTAATTTAGCCACGTTGTGAGCTGAGTATGACGTCCACGTAGGCGTGTTTACTGGTCGTCGCAGAAACTTCAACGATTTCATAAACTCACAGATGATTTCTTTGGAAGTCCAATGGTCGTCAACGGGAAGCAATCTCGATATCGTTGATATCAATGATAGCTGATAAACCAGCCAGGGACAATTCTATTTCGCTTTGGAATAATTTAATAAATCTATATTCTGCCGCCAGTGTATATCTACCCTCTTCCCGTTGGTGCTGTGTCACGTCAAAATCGTCGTTGATTTTTTTCAACATCAAGTTGAACTGCGAGACAGTCTTGTTGTAATTTCTCAATTTCAGAGATAATTGTGTCAAGTTTTCTTGGTTCATTACAAAGTAAATATATTTCTTAAATAGGAGACTCCCACCGCCACCGAGTGTTTGATGTGCAGGCTGCTCAACCAAAGATTTTATTGAGACATATGCATATCGGTAGCTGGATCGTGTAAGATGATTGTAATGAATCCATTTGGAGTTACCTGAGCGTGTGCAAAGAGGTTTTTAAACTTATTTATGTCCATGTCGCCGGGACAAAAACTCTGATTAATATTTCGCAGTGTATATGTATCAACGCCATTAAAGAAAATAAATAACCCGCTTGTTTTGCTGGACCAAAGAACCAATCATCAGGAAAGATCCTTCCTGTTTTTAAGTATTAAATAATGTTTCAGTATTAGATCCAAGACCTGATCCCAAAACAGTATCCATATAATAGAATAAAAGTATCTTTGATAATTCAAAAACTGCTCGACTCGGCTGGCATTACTATAAATTTTGATAAACATTAGAGTCTTTAACTCCATGAAAATGTCAACACATTTGACGCTTTGGTAAAAGAAACATATTAAGCTATATCGCTCACAAAACCTTTGCTTTATGATATTTTTAGACAAGGAATATCTTGAGCTAAACTGTTGTTTGTAAACTACTGGAAGGAAAACTTCGAAGTCCGAAATATTCACGAAATATATAAAGAAAATGTCATTTGAATAGCACAAACAATGAATTAGTGCATCAACACAGCATGTACCTTTAGGATTTTGATTAGGTGTGCCGAACAAGGATTTTCGTCCAAAAAATCAGTTGTGGTCTTCAATGTATCAAAAATTTGAATTCTTATCCATTGCTGTAGCAATCAGGTATCTGAAAAACAATCCTACTGCTAAGTACAAAGATTGTATTGTCAGAGCCAGACTATGATGTGTTCATCGAAATATTTGAATGTTCAATTCTGAATTTCACTCGTGAATGGTCCTTTCAATACGACTACTATTTAACACTTGACCTAAAAGGAACTTTCAATTTTTATGGAATTTAAAAATATTTATAAGTAACCTTGATTAAATACTTTCAAACACTTGCATGACAATTAAACTCTATGATCCGACTGTGAATCGAAACCAAGATAGGATGCTTCTTTAAATCATTTGGAACCGGTCATTGTTTAAGCTCAAGCATTCTCAACTATGTTTATTGTATAAAGAGAGGTTACATTAAATCGTTTGAAGAGACTATCGGATGGAGGCATAACAAGAATAGACTTTACAGCCTAAAGATTAGAAAAAGCCAAAGAAATGCTGATCGATTACAAAGAATTGTTTCAGACTGCGGAGGTATAATCTACTGCTGGCTATCAAAAATTTAAAATGCTGTTTGAACTTTTTGAAAGAATCTGTTATTACTAAACGAGGACATAAAAAGATTCACTATCATTAAGAGAACAAATTCAATGAGTACATGAGTAACAATTACGAATTTAAAAACAACAGCTATTATTCACGTCAATGTTCAATTCGAAGACATCATCTGTAATTTTGTATTTTTCAAATGTTAAAGACAACAGTATTCGCTTTGTCGTAATGAGATGTACTAAGTACATTTAATAATAACGAAAATTACAAACCATACTCCTATTATTCATCGTTGTTTGCACAATTTTCCTATTAAAAGTGATCTATTGAAAATGTTGACACTACATTTATTAAATATCATTTTTTAATTCACATTAAAAGTTAATCGGATACTGCGTGCCTACCGTTATGTTCAGCTACGGCATTTATATTGTAAGCGGGAGGGATATTTTGATTATGGCCATCGTGTTTGGACAGAATCACTAGGAAGGGATGTTTCGGTTGTTTCAGTTGCGGATCATTTTTGCAAAGAGCGCTCTTAATCCAATTTCACAAATTTCAGACGCTTGCCGCACATCTTCACTAAACAGGGTCAACGATCCACCTCGACCCTGGTCATATTTAGCTAGCCAAAACAGTGTCTACCATAAGCTATTTGGTTGGATGAAAGGAAATCGATCCAATTAGATTACTCGTTACATTTATCCACAATAATAGTTGACAATAATCATAGCAGCCTCGGTAGACAATGATTTTCTTTCAAGACAAGGTATGTGGACATATTTAAAGTCACCATATTGAAATCCTAACAGGTCAAGTAACAAGTAGTCAATCAATTTTGCTTGCTATATAGAAAAGGTAGTAAAGTTTTATTCACAAAAGGGCAATCGTTCAAAACCTTGTTTTGGCTAGCTACGTGATACAAGAGTCGATGAGGTGCGAAGGAATCGTTACCCTTGGCAAATGATACTCGGACAGCCATGTTGGTGAAAAATGCATAGATGTTGTTTCGTTTTGACTCAGTTGAAGACTCTCATACCATTTTAAGACTAATTTGGATTGGGTAGCAAACACTAATCCATGAATCACAATGGTAAGCTCTTCCAACTTGTTCTAAAAGTAATGAATACATATAATGTTGTTTATGATGATTATTGTGGGGGTCTTCAGGAGGCTATAATTTTATTTTGAAAACCTCCATTTCTCCAACCATTTTCCCTCCGTTTTACCATTGTGTCTTTCCATCATGCCCTCGTATATGACATTATCATGCAAAATCACAAAAATCTCGATAATACATTTTCCCTGTTCTAATAGAATACAAAGATCATGCAGACATATATTTAAAATCCCTGCCCAACCTTCCTCTTTCCATTCCAGATAGTTTCCTATCCATTTCATTTGTTACATCTGCCAACCTGACAGCAAAGTTACACTAGAAACATTCATGCGTGGATCCAAATGCAGGCTTGTTCACGATTCCTTTTGGTAAAAGCATAGTAACACATGAATAATTGGTGTATGCCAAACGGAGGGAATGTATTCCATTATCCAACAGGAGAAAACATGTTAACATAAATTGAATCTACATAAGAAATCTTCATTATCTGCATGAAACATGTTAGTGACTTTTATAATGTGTCTCGAACAGGGAATATAGCTCAGAACCCATGCCCCAAGTTATGGTACTTCTCTCGCTCTTTCCCTCTCTCTCTCTCCCTCTCGCACAAAGTATGATGTTTACCTTCAGGGCGATGAATTTGAAACAGGTGCAGATATGAAAAGTTTCGTATTGCATGTGAGTAAGAGAATCACCCGTCTCAATATCTTGGTATATTTTATTCTTACGAGTATTTTCTCACTTATGCACAAGCATTATGCAATAATTTACAAGTTATGTATGCACAACACGAATTAAAATCTACACAAATAACCTATAAAGTGAAAACAGGTCTACTGTTTTTACAAGCCCAATTCTAGCAGCCTGCTGTGATGATACAAAGACAAACAAATGCCATAAACATTGATATTTTTTATAGAATATCAACTTCAATCATAGGTTTTCTATCTCAAATGTATTCGGAGGAGGTATTTTGTCTCACATGAAAATAAAACTAAATAAATATGCCGTTAATAATTAAAATATTTAATTTCAATCAGATACATAATATACTGGCGCATATGTTGACTAAAAAGAAACAATCTTACATGTATTGTGCAATAACAGAATATTAAAACTATAAATGCATCATATGAGTGCACATATAACTATACTTACTACGGCAACTATATTCATTCACACTAAATTGTGGTAATTCTCAATAATGTTCCAAATTTCATTACAAAAACTAGATTTAGTCTCCTGAAAAGTTGCAAGAAATGAAATCAGAGGTTATATAATTACAATAATAAATGTGTTGTTTAAAATTCCTTTTTTTAAAAGTATTGATTAACATAGAAAAGAACAAATTTAAAGCTTATAAAATAATATGCTACTTTTGAATTCGTGTGATTGCTAGCAAGTTATTATAGTTGTCTCCTAACGAACGACACCGTCGAGAGATCTATGCCAAATCGATTGAAGGTCGGTTTTTAAAGTCTATCTTTGGTATGTTTTCACATGTTGTTGTTGTTGTAGGGTTTAACGCCATTTTGCAGCACAAGATAGGCTATACACAGCGGCCAGTAGAATTGGTGGAGGAAGAAGCCTGGAAAACCCCGGGAAGAACCACCGACCCACGAGAAGCTACTGGCAAGCTTTCTCACGTACCCACGTTAGCCTAGCCTTGTTTTCACATGATTAAGGGAACCAAGATTCGAGTATCTAAGACCAGGTCTTAAAGCGTCTGGTTGATATATATTCAACTTTAGAATGGAACCAGGATTCATATACCTAAAACAGGGCCTTAAAGTCTTTTGGTTGATATATATTTTTATGTAGAATGGAACCAAGATTCACATACCTGAATTAAAATGTGTATATGGTTCACATTGATCGATCTAGTTATCATGAGATGAAAACTGCTGATAGTGCTAATCTGAATTGGGAAAACTGAACAGTGTGATGCAATAATAATAATAATAACTTTATTTTCTAAGGTAAATACATTTGGTTCTAGGAAGGTGGTGGGTTTATCCAAGTTAGGTATCGCAAATTATTTGATATTAGACGTAAGCAGAAAGAAGAAATTTGTGAAGTGCGCTCTTAAAAGTATCTGGTGTTGGTGTTTGTTTAATATCTTTGGAAATTATATTCCACAAAACTTCTGCAGAAATGTGTTAAAGATATTTTATACAGAGACGTTTTTAATTTGGTCAAATGAAGATTGGAGAACAAAATAAAAAGTTGATTATATGAGTGAAACTGGAGTTAGGAGATCATGAATGCGAATTAACGAATCAATGAGAAGTTAGATAGGCTTTTCTTGTAATAACATTAGTGGCTCATTTATGGAGTTTAATTATCTAATTAAGATATCTAGCATTACAATCCTCCAATATGTAGTAAACAAATCAAAAAATGTCAATAAATATCAATTTTAAAACATTTTAGCATTAATTCCTATACATAAGAAGACAGTCTGTTCAATAAGGCTTTTATGGAGGATACAGCAGAAAACACGGGCTTTATTTGAATTTCCCACGAAAACGTATACACCGTTCTGTATATTAATTTTCCAGTACTGCATTATATTCATTTTAACAGAAGGAAATTGAACAAACCAAATATAGATATTGTGTTTTATTTACTGTAGTTTTCTCTTAATTACTACAGATTACTGTGCTTAGGGATATATATATATATATATATATATATATATATATATATATATATATATATATATATATATATATATATAATGTTTTTCAAAGGAACTTCAATAGGATACAATAACGTTTTATTAAGTCTAGAGATGTACATAGTAAAGCTTAACTGGAATTAGATGACCTGCACATGATTTCATGCCAGTTGCATTCAGTTTTCAAGCAGTGATCTCCAAATGTGGTTTGAATGCCTCTGCGTACCTACCATCTTAGGTCAAAGGAACAGGCGATTAAATCTCTCTCTCTCTCTCTCTCTCTCTCTCTCTCTCTGAATCCGGAATGACTGTGTAGATAGATGGGAATTAATTCTTGGGTCGTCATGCGAATGTGTTTGCTACACACGAGTGCATATCACACATGGATTGAGTGGCATCATTATTTGGTGATGTGTGTATAGTCGTGAGCGAATATGGGCTCGTGTGTATAGGCAAGGCGATGGTTGCCGTTTACCCGCGGACTTCTGTTTCGAATCTCCGTAGAGTACGAATTAAAAGTTATCTAATCTGTAAGATAGTATTATTTGTATTAAATATTAATTCTGCCTACTATTACGCAATCTTCTATAGAATTCATGGATAGCAATTTCCGTTCTATCCGGTGTGTATTTTTAATTCTCTCTCTCTCTCTCTCTCTCTCTCTATATATATATATATATATATATATATATATATATATATATATATATATATATATATATATATATATATATATATATATATATATATATATAACAACTATGGGATTTATTTTACTTGTCACGAAAGATCCAAGTTCGTTTTTGTTTTGCCAAACTGCCCTTGCATTTGGTTATTAAATAGATCCATTTTGTGAATCTGGTAACAGGTCTCTTTCGTCCTATCATAAATTGTCAGAGATGTTTATGAAAAAAAAAACCTATGTGATAAACATATATACACTCAAGAATCGAATGAAGTTGAACTTGAATTTGTATGTACCCTGCAAATGACCTTAAAATACAAATGTTAGACAAAACTTAAGTGTTTATAACTCTTTGACTTATGTGTATATCTTATACCCATGATTACATGGAAATGAATCAATCAGATAAGTGAAGCTGTATCTGATCGACCGAGTAGGCAAGTCAGCTTATGAGGGAATACGGGTTAATGCGTGATTAAGTATGATATGTGGCGTATCTCAGAAACACTTTTTCGGACACAAATTATAACAAAAAGTAATAAATTTGCAATAACGAATATTAAGATGGTTTTCAACTTGACATCATGTTACGTATATTTAATTTATATTTGATTTAATTTAATTGTTTATAAGTATTAAAACCGTTAATTTTTAATTTAATTACATGTCAAAATAATATAGTTTTGCTTACTAAGAACTCGTACTTTTCCAGAAAATAGTTTGACCTTGACTGTTCATTTGTAAACACCTAAAGCTGACCTAGCTCCCAACCTTGATTTTGAAATCAGTGAGAGAAGTAAACGACTTTCTATATTTTTTTTATTCTCGAAGTAAAATGATTGTTTTTTATCAAGGTCATACTGGGGCTACATGATTTTTTAATGTGTAAACAGCCTCCATTTCGTAATTCCAGGCTTTCCGAAATTGCGCAGTCATTCGTTTTAATAGTATTGCTTAGAAAGAGATCTCTCAGTTGGGCTTAAAAACACTGTCACGTGAAGGTGTTCTTTAGTTGTAACAGTTTGGAGGTATATTTTAATTTTGATTCAAATTCTTTGGATTTAAAAGGATTAATTCTTTTTCCTGGAAATATTTGAGTGCTCATACAGAACTCTTGGACAAAGACATTTCATTAAGTTTTATTCGGAAATTCAAACACCGCATTATCGTTTGTGAATAACACATAACTGTAGATCTTACAACACTATAAAGGCTATAGTATACGTCATCGCCATCCATTTTGAATTTTTCGTCGGGACTAGAACTTGAGTTCCTCAGAAAACTTCATTATTAGGACTTCTCAAATTTAATTTGTGGATTATTCTTGAATTTCTTTTTGGATTTGATTCTTAAAAACAGTAAGGTTTTCCTTTTTTTACATTTTTTTTCTTCAGGGAAATAAATTATTTGTTAAATTTTACAAAGCTTGTTGTTTTCACTCTTTCGTTTGTTACTGTTTATTCGAGTCTAAACACGTACCATTAGAATGAGAGCCTCGTCCTTGGATATATTAGAATTTTGGCTAAAATATTTCAGAAAAAATTGTTTTTGCAGCTTGAATTGCCCAGTTATTTCTGATTGCTACAAATTGAAAAATAGGCATCAGAATCAGGACAGACCTATTCCAAATGCTCTTGTTTCTAAGAGGTTAAGGTCACGATCATGTATTGAAAGCAATACATTTGTTTGGTCTAATAAACCCCAGTCTGATTTTATTATGGAGAATTATGAACCATTCATATCGAAGGGTTCTATATCACTCTTGGGTGATTCGGCCAATGCTATCCCTATTCAAATTGTAAGGGACACATGAGCTTTTCAGAGTGCTTTATTGTCAGGTACTTTGCCTCTTTCTAAGAAGTCTTCTTCTAATGAGAGTGTTCTTATTCAGGGAGTAGAGTGCGGATTTGTTAATATACCTCTCCATTATGTACATTTATCATCAGACTTAGCCTTATAACCCGTGACAGTCGGCACAGTGTCTGTTTTACCGGTTGAGGGCATTCATTTATTACTAGGCAACGACCTAGCTGCAAACAAGGTTGTGGATAATCCACTTGTAACTGACAAGCCCTTTTTGGATCAGAAAGTAGATCTAATTGAAAAAGAATTCCCTGATATATTCCCAGCTTGTGCAGTTATCAGAACTATGGCAAAGAAAGTTCTTGAGAATGATGTTGATAAGGAATGCATTCCTTTAGCTGACACATGTATTGATCAGGCTTTTGATGAGGTTACTTTCAATCCTCTCTTGGATCAATCAGAAGATATTGATCACAGTGATCCTGTTTTAACTACTCATTCTCTTTATTCTAATCAGGGTGATAAAGGACAATCTTTTGTCGTCGAACAGGAAAAAGATACTGAGATCTCCTGTTTGTTTCCAAGGGCTATTAGTGAAACTGAAGCCACTGAAGTTCCTGTCTGTTATTTCATTAAAAATGGAATTCCTATGAGAAAATGGAGACCTCTCGATCTACCTGCTGGTGATGAGGGGTCAGTAAACTATCAAATTGTAGTCCCGAAAACTTACTGACAGGAAATACTTAGTCTCGCCAATGAAACTCTTTTGGCTGGTCATTTAGGGATTAATTAAACTTATCACAATATCTTGATGCGCGTTTATTGGCCAAAAATTAAAAGTGATGCTGGTAAATACTGTAGATCTTGTCATACTTGCCAAATGGTAGGAAAACCCTATCAGAAGATACATAAGGCTCATCTACAAACTATTCCTGCCTTCGACGAACCATTTAGTACAATTAAGGTATATTTATTGGTCCCTTACCTAAGACCAAGTCAAGTAACCAATAATTGTTGGCCATTATGTGTGCGCCAAAAAAGTTTCCAGAGGCAATTCCTTTGAGGAATATTAAAACTTTGATAAAGTAATTTATTCAATTTGGCCGTCCCAAATCTGTCCAATCGGGTAAAGGGTCACATTTTAGGACTTGAACTTTGCAGTCTAGTATGCTTGAATTTGGCATTCAGCAATTCAAGTCAAAAATGAGATTATGGTTTGACAGAAATCCAATGGAGACAACTTTTGAGTCTGATATTAGAGTTTTGCCTCTCTTGGTCATTCTTCAAAATTCCGTTCAGATTAGATATTACGGCCCTTACAAGGTTAAGAAGAAAATAAATGAGTTAAATTATAACATTAGTGTTCCTGGGATCTAAACAAATTATAGGAATACCAGTATATTGAAAGAGATTTAAGTGAAGGAATGTCATCGGATTCTATTGACATAGGAGTGACAAATCTTCGGAATTCAGAAATTATGAAGATCTGGGCCAGAAACTTTCACATTTACAAGTGCAAGAAAGAAATGAACTTAAACAGTTATTATTTGAATATGAGCACTTCCAGATGTTCCTACAAGAAAGAACAAAATTTTCCATGACGCTGAAATCTTAGATTCCAAACCTGTGAAACAACACCCGTACAGGATGAACCATCTCAAACAGGAATACTTGAAAAAGAAATTCAGGATTTGCTGGAGAATGATTTTATAGAGCCCGGTAAAAGTGACTGGAGTTCACCATGCATACTTGTTCCAAAACCTGACAAAACGTTCCGTATATGCACTGATTATAGGAAGGTAAATAGTGTGACAAAAATAGATTAATTTCCATTACCAAGGATCGATGACTGTATTGATAAAATCGGAAATGCCAATTACGTCACCAAATTTGACCCTCTGAAAGGATTATGGCAAATTCCACTAACGGAAAGAGCAAAGGAAATTTCGGCATTCGTTACTCAAGATGGACTTTACCAATATCAAGTAATGCTCTTTGGGATGAAAGGGTCGCCAAGTACATTTCAACGTCTCATGAGTATGATTACCTCTTGTCTAGACAATTGTGATGCTTACATCGATGCTGTCATCATCTACAACGACACCTGGAAAAGAACATTTAGCAACAATTCGGAAATTCTTTGACAGACTCACAGATGCAAGTTTGACAAATAATTTATTCAAAAGTGAGTTTGGCCGTGCTAGTGTAACTATTCTAGGAAATATTGTGAGACAATGACAAGTTAAACCTATAAATGCTAAGGTCAAGGCTATCTCTGAATTATCTGTGCCTGTTAATAAAAAGCAACTGATGCGATGTTTAGGTATGGCCAGATACTATCGGAAATTTGGTTCCAATTTTTCAATAATTGCTGAACCCTTGACAAATTTATTGAGTAAGAAAAACAAGTACCTTTGGACTGAAAAATGTCAGGAGGCTTTTGACAAGTTTACAGCCATACTTAAAAGCGCGCCAGTTCTTACAGCTCCAAATTTTAGCCAATCATTTAAACTGTCTGTTGATGCAAGCGATTTTGGGGTTGGAGAAGTTTTGAATCAAGAAGACAAAAATGGTATTGATCATCCAGTGCGCTATTTTTCTAAGAAATTAAATAAGCACCAAAAATTATTCAACAATCGAGTAGGAATGTTTGACTTTAAAATTGGCATTACAACATTTTGAAGTTTAAATTAGTTCAGCTCCTTCTTCGATTATTGTGTTTAGTTACCACAACCCCCTTACAATCATCGGCAAGATGAAAAATAAAAATTAAAGACTCCTAACGTGGAGTTTCTTGTTACAGGAATAAGATATTGACATCAGGCACATCAAGGGAAAAGATAATTTAATAGCAGATGCACTTTCCCGTGTATAACAGTGTATTTTTTCTTATACACTGTGTGTAATTATTTAGTTTCTTTTAACCACATGTATAATTAATCTATGGTAAAAAGAAACCTTTATCATATAAATCTTTCTTTATTTATGGGGGAAGTGTTACGTATATTTGATTTAATCTATATTTGATTTAATTTAATTGTTTGTAAGTTTTCAAATCTTTTATTTTTAATTTCATTACATGTATTAAAAAAATGTAATTTTGTTTACTAGAAACTTTTCCAGAACATGGTTTGACCTCGACTGTTCCTTTGTAAACACCTAAAGCTGACCTATCTCATGACCTTGATTTAGAAATCGGTGAAAGAAGTAAACAGCTTTCTATATATTTTTATTCTCCAAGTAAAATGATTGGTTTTTATCAAGGTCATACTGGGGCTGAGTGATTGTTTTTATGTAAACAGCCTCCATTTTGCAATTCCGGGCTTTCTGAATTTGTGCAGTAGTTAGTTTTAATAGTGATGCTTAAAGAGATCTTTCAGTTGGGCTTAAAAACACTGGAACGTGAAGGTGTTATTTAGTTGTGACATTTTGGAGTTATATTTTAATTCTTATTCAAATTATTTGGATTTCCTGGAAATATTTGAGTGCTCATACATAATTCTTGGACAAAGACATTTCATTAAATTTTATTCGGAAAGTCAAACACCGCATTATTGTTTGTGAATAACATAGCCCTGTAGACCTTACCACACCATTAAGGCTACAGTATACGTCATCGCCTTCCATCTTGGATATTTCGTCGGGACTCGAACATGAATTCCTTAGAACTTTTCATTACTAGGACTTCTAAAATTTAACTTGTGGATTATTCTTGGATTATTTTTAAATTTGATTCTTTAAAACCGTAAGTTCTTACGTTTTGATTTTTACAGTGTTTTTTTTTTTCTTCTTTTGGGAAATAAATTATTTGTTAAATTTTACAAAGCTTGTTGTTTTCACTCTCTTTACTGTGTATTGGAGTGTAAACACATAACATAAGAATTAAAGCATAACACCGATGTAATGTGATTTTCAGGCGGTTTGGCTCGTTTCCATTACAGTCAGATGTCACAGTTTCTGCAAAACATTTTTGGATCCGGTAGATTAGTTGCATTCGAACAATTTTATCCGTTATGATCACACACAGAGAGTGGAATATGTAAGAAGCAGTACTCATTTAAGGTTTATGATGCTCATGTGTATAACGTAAGAAACAACTATAGGAATTTTGACACAAGTGTAGTGTAAGTACAGGTGTGAACCTGACCAGCAAACTATATATTCGATCAGCTTACAGTAGGACACGGGTGATCATAGAAGATTCTTTCTCTTAAGTCCACGGCCTCATTTTGTCTCAAGTTTTGGACCATATCGAGCGATGCTGTATTTTTCTACAGGAGCAAGTCATTCCGTATATGAGTCCGATGATAAGCACAGTGATTTTCAACGTAATCAACCCGTAGTCGGCTCTGATAATAATGGGAGCTATATTATATAAAATTGCCTTGCAAGTGGATTAAATGAATTTAGAAAACGGGAAAATCAGACAAGAAAGCCGAAGTCATTCATTAACAAACATTGTTCACACAATTAGTCGTGCGTATGTGTCCGTGACATAGCATCCAATGTTTTATTTTCCCTCTCTATTTAATTTCTGAACTAATGCATCTTTGAGCTACCGCTAACATAAAATATCTTTATTTTCTTGAAGGCTGCTGTCAGGCATAATATTATTTCATTTGGTTCGTAAATATAAGAAACAAGGATGAAAGGTTATATTTTTAATTAAGTTATCAGATTAATTTCCAGCTATATCACCACACGAGTGAGTAAGTATGGTACCTCTTTAATCAAACCACATAATAAATAGGCCATACTGCATTCGGAAAAGAGTCATGATTAGAGTTACGGCCACACGAGTAAGTATGGTATCTCTTTCATTAAAACCATATAACTAGGTCATACTTCATTCGGGAAAAGAGTCATGTTTAGAATTATCATTGGGATATCGTCTAAAATACATTATGCCCTATTTGTCAGGTATTCTGTCTTAACGAGAGTAAACCATGCAGCAAGGGGTTCGAAAAGGAATCAATGTTTGCTATATTTCTCGACTGATTCAAAATGGATGCAGACTTTAGTATAAACAAATTTAAATTTCTTGTAAATGAATGATACGTAATCGAAATAGTATAATTTGTTCCTTATTGTCTCCACCGCCTCCGTCATTCATCCTTTTCATGTGTGGCTGGGTGGAGTGCTTTTTCGTTTTGTCAACAATCCCTTTGTAATAAACGTATGACCAACAAACCTACCTAGATTATATAGCAAATAGGGTATTTTCAGACAATCACCATCATATCACATATCTCATAACAGTTTCAAACAGGATACCATTACGAAGAATGCGATACACAAAAGATATCTGGGTGACCTGATTTCCCGAAAATGCATTCATGAACTGTGCCCAATTAATCACGTGATCAGTTATTGATACCGCAGTCGATAAACAAGGATTTGACAGTTGCACAAGTTTTATCAAGTCGTTAGTAAGAACACGGCTGAAATTACATCAAGGTAAGTCAAAATGGTATAAAAAAATTTTTTAATTCTCCATGTTTGTAAATGTCTCCAAATTGTTAAATACGTTTCCTCATTTAGTTAGGTCACTATCAAACTATACAAGTCACATCAGTGGCGTACTAAGGATAAATGGCGCCCGAAGCGAAGATGATGGCCCCAATACCTCTAGTGCCCGTGGTTTAGGTGCTCCAAGACATCTGGCTCCCAGGGAAATCACCCGTCCCCCTCCCCTTTAGTACGCTATAGAGTCACATGCATTTTCTTACAGTTTTGGAGTGCAAGCGCACATTTGACCCAGTATAAATCAACCATTTATTTGCCACCCTGAATGATTGACACTGAGCCTAATTATTCATATCATATAAAATACATGTTCTTTTTGTATCTGGATGTTTGTATTTCTGTAATATTTCATTGGGATCCAAAGAATGTATTTGAATCGTCATTCAGTAAGGAAATAACTGTAATGAAATAGTTCCACCCATTACATAGGTCTGAAAAGGACCCGTTTAAACGGATACCTCGCATAAAGAACGCCTTCGAAGAAATACGGTGTAGTAGTCTATGAATATTGTCTCAAAGTTTCGAACAAGGTAAAAGAAACTGCTAATAAAAATTATTTTTGTGCAATGCATTTCTATAAAGTACATAACACATCATGCTAAAAGAAAAGGAAACAATATTTGGTGGAAGTATTGAATTTACATAAAAATGACATGTACCACTGGACGTATATACACATCCGTCGGCATCAGAAATCTCTACCTGTAGTAACTGATGCATTACATTAAAACTTAATAGAATTTAAGCTTAGTATTTTAATGATATGCTTAAAACAAAAATAACAAAAATAATAATTGTATATGTTTAATACACTTATCATAAAAAGAAATACATTATGAGAGATCCTAAATTTCAAAAATTAACATACAATGTTTGTAATAGCTTTCATTCAGGTTGTGATTGCACATAAACATTACTTAGCATCAATATAATCTGTTAAGACAAGATAATAGAAAATATCATTTACTGGAAACAGTTAAGAAATCAATAATGTGGAACTTGTACAAATACTACACTGATGACAGCAATGTCAGGTGTAATTATTGTCAAATTGTCTCAAGTAAAATCGAAATATTCACTGTCAAGAATTAACTAGAATAGTCATACATGAAAATGATAAATATCAACATGTCAGTCCTCATAACATTCTGTCTCCTCCATATCACAGTCCATGGGATTAGCATTGGTATATTCAGAACCTCGACATTCACCGCAGGCAGGTGAACATTGAAAATTGGTTTTGCTATGCTACAATCAGTCTTACAGTCGCATTATTGCCTTCCGAACTTGAACGTGATAGTAGACACCGAGAGAGTGGTAATTGGCTGTGGAACATGTTGGAGGCAGTGACCGTAGGTCGATAAATCAGCCTCTCACCCGTGACGATATTTGTTTTTTTTTTAGTTTAGAGGATGATATCATCTATTCATTATCTTTTTTTTGGGGGGGGGGGGCACCAGACAGATGTCCCTCCCCCCATTTAAAAAAATGAAAGTTTTTCTTGTGTATTTGTATCCACCGCAGGTGTGTAAGTTTGTTATCTTTTATAAAAAGAATTTAGTTCAAAATTTGTTTATATAAAAATTTTGAGTGGGATATTTTTTGTTCCCTAGTGTTAACTAAGAGGTGGTTCCTCCGACATAGGTTTTGCTCTTAGTCGGAATCTCCTCCCCCTCCCTTTTTTTTTCTTCCTCAGTAACCTTTGCCAGAGGTCGCCTATGTCCTGTGTATGCTATATGTGTTTTGCTATATTGTATTTTTTCTAATTGAGTTTGTGTTAGGATGACAGTGTATCGAATTTACCATGAAGTTTTTCTCCATTTTTTGACTTCAGATTTTTAAGATCTGTATTTTGGAGACAAAAATTTGGTCCGAGTCGGGGGATGAGATGAGGGCTGCAGCCCGCATTGGCGGTGACATCCTTTTATTGGGTGTCTTACGAATTCCCCTCTCGTCCCCCTCCTCTCATCTTCTTATTTTTATTTTAAGTGTTTTGAATTTTGCCGAAGAAAACGGTGCATTATTTTTTTTATTTAAAAAAAAATAAGTCAAGCTAATGTCTCATGTGGGTGATTATGGTGTGTCGTTTTCTCGTTAATCTTTAATGTTGGAGTTGGCGTAGTCCGAGTAAGGAGCCGAGTAAGGAGCCGCATTTTATTTATTTGTATATGCTTCCCTTATCTGCGGACCTACTCCTTCTCCTTTCTTATTTAGAAGTTCAGAAATTTTGAAAGAATATTTGAAATTGAGGTTAGTCCCTTTTGGTTATTAGCAATCTTTGTTGTTCGTTATATTTGTTAGTCCCCCGTGTACTTGCTTTGTTTGTCCATTTCCGTCCTGTGGAATTTTCCGTCGCTCTTCCGATGGCCCTTCCTCTTCGCGTGGCGCCTTGTGACTTAGCCCTGCGGCGTCTGTGCGTCATACTTCTTTTTCCCCTTGATAGTTTTCTATTAGTAGTAAATAGAATTAAACAATTTAAGGTTTGGGATGTCATAGTTTATTCAATTTTCCTTCAGGTCATGTGAGCATGATGCAGACTTCCACCGTGATTCAGATATGAAAGTCTAAATTGTAGCAAGTTGAAATTTAAAAAAAAAATTACTAGCATACTAATTTTTATGTAGCATAAAATAAGCAAAATCTTTTGGGAAAAAGAAAAAAAAACATTGTTTGGATTTATTTGACCGTCGTATTTATTAATTTTGATTTTGTTTATTTTTATTATTATCATTATTATTTTATTTTTTTACTAAGAAGAGGTTGGTTACAAATGGTTATGTTTTTATTTTTATCACATCTATTCATTATAAGCTGCAAAAATTTGCAGAACATTTGGCTGCACACATAGGTTACATTTTATAGACTTATCCGTATTTCTCGCGGCTGTGGACCTATCGTTGGCTGAAGGGTTCTTTTGTAGACATGTACATTATGTTTCAGGAGCAAATCCTTTGTTGTTTTTGTTTTTACTTGTAAATCCACGTGGAATAGCACAACCATCTGTCCTTTGGCCATTTTGAATTTCGCGCTAGATAAATGTCTGTTACCGATTACCGGTATGTCTCTTCAATGTGTACGCAGATTTGTTCCGGAACGATTTGTATGCAGCAAAATTGCACATTTTAATGAACAGGTGGCATTATACCCACATATCGTCCGTCAGTATCAGCTCAGATGGGGAGGGGGTGATTTATCGGACTACAGTGACCTCAACTGGACAAAGGTCAAAGTTTTCTTACCTTCTAACAGAAACGCTTATAACGAAGCAAATCATGGGTTAATTTACCACTGTAAACAACAACCAAGGTTTTTTTTTATCTAGCCAAAACCACATTATCATCATCATCAGAATTAAAATTATTGAAGACCTCTGCATACTCTTCAAGCTGCCTGATCTTCACGAGTCCAATACCTTTTCCAGTTCCATGCAGTTGGGAAGTTGTATCACAACCGAGCAGATCATGAAGGTAGAGAAGATACTAAAACAATACTGCGGCACTGTCCACGTTGATCAATTCCTGTGCCACCATTCCCAAGACAATGCTGCGGAGAGACAAATCTTCATCACTGAATGAGTTTCTTGCACTCAAGACCTGTACCAGTTTTTCGGTGTCTTTGCATCCTCTTTCCTTCCTTGCATTAGATGTATATAAATTTATTCCGACAAGTTTGGGCATAAAGCTGTTTTTCTACTGTACTTTACATGCTACATCTATTACGTTTAGATCAACGGAAGTAGTAATAATGTGGTAGATATGCATCACTGGGGAGAAACATTATCCACTAAGTTTACTTTTAAAGCCGCAGTAGATTGAGGACCGTATGGGAATTAGCATTACGCAGTAGACTGAGGACCGTATGGGAATTAGCATTACGCAGTAGACTGAGGACCGTATGGGAATTAGCATTACGCAGTAGACTGAGGACCGTATGGGAATTAGCATTACGCAGTAAGTTTACATTGGGAGCCGTAGGATAGCATCAGAAGGAAGATTGAGAGCCGTGCTGGAATTAACATTACGTCGTTGGTTTCAATTATACGCCTCTTGACCAACGCACAGGAAATGTAAACCTTGTATCGGGAGGAGACCGAAAAAGGACCACAATCCATTCTTTAATGTTATTGTGATTGGTTACGTCGTGCCAGGCCTGAATGAAACTCCGGTAATTCAAACCATAGATTGTGACTGGTGTCTTCACCGGTTAAACGTGTTGGAGCCACTTTTCAGCATCGGGAATATCCAGGTCACTGGAGATTTATCTGGGCCAGTATTGGCTGACACTCAATGCCTGTAATAAAATTTTCTCACAGGAATCTTGTGATACGATTCATTGATTGATATATTTATTTCTCCATATATTACAAAGAATGCATTCAATATTACACAGAATGTAGTATCACAACTCTATGGTTTTAAACTAAGTAATATAAAAGAGCGAAAACTAACAAGTTTTGTAAAAGTCAACAAAGAATGCACTCCACTTGAATAAAGAGGTGACAATTTAAAAAGAACTTACAGTATTGCGAATTAAATCACATATAGTTCAAAATGGTCTATTACCTGTACTAATTATAAAGTTATAATTAAATTCCAGTAGTATATTTTCCCATTTTTGTTTTTGCAATTTCTTGCCAAATATATATATATATATATATATATATATATATATATATATATATATAGATAGATAGATAGATAGATAGATAGATAGATATTGCATACATGGGATTCAGTCGATGCAGTGTTTATCTTCTTTGTATGTGTGGTTTGTGCATCGACCCCTTCATTAAAAATGGACTCTTCCAGCTTTTATTTGGTGTGAAAGATCACAATGTTTGGAAGATTTTGGCTGCAGTCGCGTTAGAAATTATAAATCAATGAATGAAATAAGTAATTTTTGTGTATATCGGATAATCTTGATACGTTTTCCATTTTAAAATCGGTAGGTATGTACAAGCTGCGGGGGTGGGTGGGCAGAAACTGTAACAGCTCTATTAAAAACGTTTTGAATTCTATATAGGTATATTACATTTTATATAACAACATATATCTTTTCAGCGTAGAATGTACTTTAAACTGAGAACTTTTTGCAAGCGGAACCATTTCTAAAGGAGATTTATACATACTATTGATTTTATCTGGAACAATAAGATGTATCTATAGTGAATAAAGGTTACAACCTACATGAATAAGAGCTGCATGATGCCCAACAAAAATGTCCACTGAATATTCGTTCTAGAGATAATTTTGGTGTAACGATTTGTAATCAATGTAGGCTTACAACCTTCAAACCAGATACCTCGTTGTAATCAATACGTGCTGAACAATCGAACTAGAGGCATTCAGACAGCTTAAATGTAGAGTGCGTTTCAAAGACATAACACGTGTAAAAAAAAAAACAATACACATGGACGTTTGGACGTATAGATACCCATTACTGTTCACTAGTAATGTGTTTTTTTTTCTTCTTCTAGTTAGTGGATCAATTTATTTTTTATTGATTTATTCTTCTGTTTCTCCAGCTCGAGAAATCGAGATGTGGAGGTCTTGATTAAACAGTATGCCCCAATTATTTCTGTTTAAACAGTAATGAGAAAATAAAGTGAACAAAATATCTTAATCTAACTATTCCCTTTTAAAATACACATTATAAACTATGAACAAAGGGCTCGCCTTTACTGATCACTGCCATCTCACTTGTCTGCCTGGGTTTGAGTCTCTGGCTCGGCCAGTGTGGGTATGTGAGAAAGCTTATCAGTAGCTTCCCGTGGGTAGGTGGTTCTTCTCCGGTTCTGCCTACACCAGTTATACTGGCCGCCATGAATAGTCTATCTTGCACTAAAAAAAACTGCGTAAAAGCAAAACAACAAGAACAGTATATTTAATGTTTTACATCGTCATGCATATTTATATGATGAACATAGGAGCATTTACGATACAATTACCGAACGTACAAAACCAAGCTCTCGGGTGTCACAACAGAGCGTAAAGCCAATTTCAATAGTATCTCTATGGTATACTGACGTGTGTTGACTTTGAGCAAATAAGTCTATAGAACCTTGTTGTGTAAGAATCGCGTGCTCTGGCCCTGTAACGTGTAAGTTGGAATTAGTTGGATACTTACAAAGTACTCTTACTTCTACATATTTTCATCGAAGCCTCATATTGTTTGTAAAGGGGCGCTTCTGATAGAGGCATGCATATTGCCTCTCTCTGTCGTACACACACACACATCAGCACGCACCTACCACACACACAAACATACACACGCAAACGTCGCATACTTTGAGACTAGCTACTAGCAACCATAACATGTTCGGTAAGTTGTTTAGAAGTCAAGACGGCATGACAATGGCTTGTATTGTGGTTATATATATATATATATATATATATATATATATATATATATATATATATATATATATATATATATATATATACACACACACAGAAAGAGGGGGGCAGTCAAAAGTCCTTTGCCATTGAATTCTAACATAAAATCATGTGTATGTACTTCACGTAGACTCTGTGAAGTCCCTTTTCATGACAAATGATGCAATCGCTTCATAATTAAATGGTGGTGTAATAGCCATGTAGTAGAAAGGTGAATGATTCATTGGTAGGTGTCTAGATGCGATGTGGAAGTTCTGACTACAGTATTTTCCGGAAGAAGAAACACAGTCACAATACTTGATGTTTGCAGCATGTATGGGAAGCATTCAACATGCCAGAAATATCGTTGTTATTAACATTTTCAGGTCAATGAGTGATCTGTGTACAGAAAGTTACAGTTAAATAGAGATGATTGAGAGATTCATGGATGTTTGAATGGAGAGGAAAAAATCATTACACTCCTCAAATATGATTTATCAAATAGCAAAGAAAAAGAGTTGTCATAGGACAGCCTAGCTAAAATCTTGCAAGAATGAGAGACTTGAACTATAAAAAATTGCTAAAATTAAAAAAGCATGATGTGTAAGTCATAGTGACCTCCTTTTGTAGGATTGGTGTACTGCGCATGGAGTTAATTCCCTTGGGCAAGTTTCACCACTAGACCGTAACTAGTATCTGAAATATTGATTAAAATGTCTAAAGGTCACATTGACCAACTTTAATAGGAATAGTTTTCTATAGATGGAGGCTGATATCATAATACAATTGCATGGCTATTTTGAATAATACCCTAGAAGATGACGCAAATGTTATATTTGCCACAAACAAAATATGTCACAGTGACCTGCTTTTGAAAATTCATACAGAGCAAATATCAACTTCCAGTTTCCGTATTGTCAAGCTCGGTAAATTATGGGTCTGCTACTCGGTAAATTATGGGTCTGACTACCCCTATGTTGGCATAAACTGTAGGGAAATAAATGGCGATGTAATTAGCTTCTAACAGAAATATGTCAGGTTTCTTCCAAGTATATATATTTAATTGATATTGTGTTCTTGACTTTTGTCCATGATCGTGGATTGTGGATAGAGTTTTTGCATATCTGACGTTTGTCCATGATTGTAAGTTGTAAACAAGATGTATACTAATATTTGACTTCTTTCCATTTGAATTTCAAAACATTCTTTTGGGTTGTGGAGATGTGCGTAGATATGGTATTGATAAACAATTAGTTAATTCCTGTATAGATCAGTCTCTGTGACTCTACTGCGTTTACAGTTGAGTTGCTGGAATCAGAAATAGTTCAAGAGGAATTATTTATTTAAATTATTCATTGGAATTACTAAAGTGCTCATTGACTTTGGATTAATACATTACTTTGAATGTTTATGAAGTCATCGAAAGATATTCTGGATTGCATTAGTGGTATATCAGGACATTCAAGGTTATTTGCATATCATATCATTCAAGAAGATTGTAATTTATTGGGAATATTATATACTCTTTGACTTGTGACAAGACACTTATGATTTTTGTGAAATTTAATTCAGTTTGCCTATTATGGAATTAAATTATTTTTTGAAGTTTGCTTATTCTGTTGGTCTTACTTCCTTTCTGTTACATATATTAATACCTAAAGTCGTAACAAAGGGTTTAACAATATTCTGCTACCCGAGAGGCCAAACAAAGAATGATAATATACTCAGCTCCTGTATGAATTCTGTCTAGTTCCTTACACACACAATTCTGCCAAGAATCGCCCTATCTGAAGGTACCTAAAGCATGTTCCTCACTGGCTCTTGGTTTAAGAGAATTGTTAGCATACTGTCCAGGAGAAAGAATGATCATGAATTTTCTTTGAAACAGTATTATGATTGAGTCCAATGCATTATGTCAGTTTCCGATGTTAAGAATCCTCTAGCATTTAAATACCCGGAGAAATAGACGAATAAAGTTCATAATGCAGAATGGGGTCACTAGAGGGGGTCGAGATAATGATGTTAGGAGACAAGCCAGTGGCAATAATGATTTTTCAATTCCGTCTTAACAGAGTTACTTTAGGGGTACTTGCTAAGAGAATTATGTTAAAAATTTCCTGATCTGGAGCAATAATAGCATTTTCTTCTCGGGGATTAGTCAGTGTGAGGCTTAACATAATGCTGATATTTTAAATATCAGCGTATGATTATGGACGGTGTGGACATTATGCAGAAGAATTTCAAATTTTGAAACAGCCACTAGGAGGTTGAGTCTGCGAGCGGGGGCGATTTTAGATAAATCTGAAATAACCCCAAAATCAGAAGAGTAGCATGTCTTAGAATGTATAGAATGTCTTATAATGTTGGTTTATGTGTTTGTGATTATCTTTCCATGCATAGTCCTGCACTGGATAGGGGTTTGAATGGGACACCATGTACTTGTGGTCCCGGGCCAAAGGTAAGAAACTAGTTTGATCTCTACGGTACAACTGTACATACCCTTACTGATCATCAATAATCAGTGCCTATGTTACATGTATGAATGCAAGTATACACGCAGTGAACCAAAGTGTCTATGTTAAATGTATAAATGCAATACAGGGAACCAAAGTGCCTATGTTACATGTATGAATGCAAGTTTAACACAGAGATGATCCATATCGTGGCAATTTTCACATTGAACATCATGCTATTTTGAATGTATATAAACATATGTAAATTGTTCCAAAAAATAAATTAACTACAGTGTTTTAAGTGTATCACATGCATTATTCTGAGTAACTTGAGATGACATCAGTTGAGAACAGACAAGGGATCTATCTTTGGGTAATGTTTCCATTGAATCTTACATACTAAATTTGAATACGGTCAGTTTCTTGCCAGGTCTATCTCTATTTTATTTTCTTCGAACACACACACACACACACACACACACACACGTGCACACACATACAGTGTATTTGGACCTTATGACCTCAAAAGAGCACAGCAGAAACTACACATTTTTAGTACCTATGTTACAATATTATAATTACAAATAGGTACAACTACTTAATCAACTGCCTGTTAAACAAGATATTTGTTACTTTGATTCTTAGTTTTTAAAACTTCAGTAGAAATATAGCAATCGAAAACATTTCTTTACTACTCTAAAACAGTCTCTAAAACATTTGAGAGCACGTGCAAGGGTTTCCTCACACTCTAATGTTGATCAATTCAAATCAGAGTTGTCACGGAATTTACGAATGAGTAACCTGAAATTTCCAATTTCATGTTCAGTGACTTAATTAAAAATTAAATGTGAAGTTTTGGGCAAAGTTTTTAAAAGTGGAAAATTAAACTGCTTGTCCTAGTGGCAATTGATTAACTATCCTTTCCAACCGAATCGGCACACAAATGAGAACTAATATGGCACGCGCATGCCATGTCGTCAAAGCTATTTTTAGAAACAGGGATTTTGTTATACAACCACTAGCACTTTCTAAGTTTCGGTACAACAACCAATAGGATTGAAAATTATTGTTTACTTTTTCTTATTCTTTTTTTAATTATTTATTTTGTAGGGTGTGTGTCTCAGATGTTCTGAGATTTTCTTACTACAGTGATGGAATTTCAAAAGCCTATGAGCGTATTCGTGTGTGTGTGCTACGTACGAATGCGTGTACCAGAGATTTTGATTTTATCATTTAGTGATGTGTACATTGCTGAGATGGGATCGGAAGGCGATGGGTGACGTAGATGTGACCAGCCGACCCGGTTTCGAATATCGAAAGAGTAAAAACTAAAATTTATAAAATCTTGTAATGTATGGAAGCCGTCATTAAAGGTTGTGTCGACATGAGATTAAGAAGACGGATCTTTAAAAATCATAGACATATGAATCATTGTTCACATAATAAAATACTGGTTGCATCGATTAGAACGTTCTCAGGATTCCATGCATACAAATCTTAAACCCAACCCCCAAACAAAAAATGCATACAAATAGTGAGAATTGTTATAGATATATATGTATGGAATTTGGACGTTTTAGGACAACGCTCATACATCCAGATATTTAGGAACCGGACACATTTCGGACAACGCTCCGGTGTTATAGTGGTTAGTGCGTCCGCCTCGGCTGCGGGAGGTCTGGGTTCGATTCCCGGCCAAGTCATACGAAAGACTTACAAAAATGGTACTAGCAGCTGCCTCGCTGGGTGGGACATCATGATGCCACAGTGCTACACATCTTAACGATATTACTGAATTTTTTCCAGCTATTGTAAAAATCCGAGTCACACACACACACACACACACACACACACGGACAGCGCTAATATATTTAGATATTTTGGGATTTGGACATGTTTTGGACAACGCCAATATATTCAAATATTTAGGATTTGGACACGTTTAGAACAACGCTAATATATTCAGATATTTAGAAGAACAGTCGCAAAAGATGAACTGATGCATTCCACCAGGCAAAAACTTTGACAAAGATATGATGTATGGTGGAAAAACAGTATAAAGAAAAGTCCTAAATTATTGTGTATAGCAAAATCAAGAACAGTTTTTAATTTGATAGATGCCTATTATTAGGATTCGAAAAGTAACAGCCACACAAATTTACACAGTTTAGAATAAGTGCTCATTCTCTGCAAATCGAAATTGTGCGTTACATAAAACCTGTTATCCCCATCGATACTAGATATTGCCCCCTTTTGGGCAAAGTAGAGATTTTTCTGCCATTGTACTAAGTATGTATACAGGAGAAAAATCTTATTTAGTAATTTAGAGCAACTTGGATAATTTGTGTTAAGTGCATTAGCTTTAATCAACACATTCTTTATAACAGTGTAACGATATGTTAGTGGGAAACATGCGCCAATCGGTAGTTTTCTTCAACGTCTGAACGCTTAGTTTATTTATTCCATAGGAAAAATAATGTTTATTCTAATATTATTCGCATGAAATTTGTTAGGAATGAGTAGCCTAGTTTTACCGTTTCGTCAGTTTTGGTACAATATGATTTTTTTTATACTATTTGCTCTTGATACCGATTCCTTCTTAAACTGTACATCTTTAAAATATACAAAACCTTCCAGGAAAGTTTATAAGAGATGCTAAAGTTTAAACTATTTGAAGATATATGTTTTTATAGTGATACTCACCTAGGTGTCGCAACATCATATCCAAAGGAACCAACATAATGGCTAATACATGGCTGGCACTAGTATTTTTGAGCAGTCCTTTAGAAATTGCTGAGTGGTACAGTATCGTAGGCCTTGCATGGACGAATAACTCGTAAGGATCAATGAGACATAGGGTAATGTTAGCGGTGAGGAGTCCATCTTGTCTTGCAATGTTCTTCGGACAGATAAAAAAGAAGTCAAAATGGAGGACACTTCGCCTGAATGATTCGGTCTATTTATAAAAGAAGTCAAATTGTAGTGTCTTCAAATTTAGAGCTATTACGGGAAAAGTATCAACTCATTTGATCATTTTACCCCTAATCGGCCTTCCTGCATTCAATTACAAAGGTATACAAGTTAGCAAAATTAAAGATTTCAAGCTCATCGAGAGAATAATAAAATAAAGTATTTGTAAATGATATCTAATACTGGCTACTTTGCCTGCAGACACTGACTAAAGACAGGCTCGGCTAGCGTGGGTACATGAGAAAACCTGCCAGCAGCTTCTCGTGGGTCGGTGGTTTCTTCTCGGGGTTCTCCAGGGTTCTTCCTCCACCAGTTATACTGGCCGCCATGTATAGCCTATCTTGTGCTGAAAAATGGCGTTAAACCCTACAACAACAACAACAACAACAACTGACTACAGAGGTTGAAATACTTTGGAAAGTCGTTGGACTGCAATTACAATAAGCTTCCCACAGAGCCTAGGTTTCAGTTCATTGCAGATGCAGTAAGTCTCCCACAGAGACTAGGTTTCAATTCATTGCAATTGCAGTAAGCCTCCCACAGAGCCTATGTTTCAGTTCATTGCAATTGCAGTAACCCTCCCACAGAGCCTTGGTTTCAGTTCATTGCAATTGCAGTAAGCCTCCCACAGAGCCTAGGTTTCAGTTCGTTGCAATTGCAGTAAGCCTCCCACAGAGTCTAGGTTTCAGTTCATTGCAATTGCAGTAAGCCTCCCACAGAGCCTAGGTTTCAGTTCATTGCAATTGCAGTAAGCCTCCCACAGAGCCTAGGTTTCAGTTCATTGCAATTGCAGTAAGCCTTCCATAGAGCCTTGGTTTCAGTTCATTGCAATTGCAGTAAGCCTCCCACAGAGCCTAGGTTTCAGTTCATTGCAATTGCAGTAAGCCTCCCACAGAGCCTAGGTTTCAGTTCATTGCAATTGCAGTAAGCCTCCCACATAGTCTAGGTTTCAGTTCATTGCAATTGCAGTAAGCCTCCCACAGAGCCTAGGTTTCAGTTCATTAGATAGCTTCTCGATCAGTACCCTGAAAACTGATTATAAATAAATTTTTACGTGTGCATATTTATATATTTAAAACAAATAACAACACTGATATCAATGTATGGTATATCAGATATGATATACAACATTTTGACTATCTTTTTCATCGATCAAAGGTTTACATTGATGGTTGTATAGCATAACATAAGCCTGGTGGGAATTTGGGTTAATGTAAGGTGAAAAGATATGCACACGAACTGGGTAAGAATCTCCGATTCATGTATATGTCTGGTGGTCACACCCATCCAAGTGGATATGTGATGCGATATAAATTCTAGGTGATTTCAAACAAACCGGATTAAATGTGAGTTGCTTTAAGTACTTGGTGATTTCAAACAAGCCATGTGTGAAAGTGGGGTGATGAAAATTCTAGGCGATTCCACCCGAATCAGGTTGTTGTTGTTGTTTTTGCTGTATGGTTTAATGTCGTTTTCAGCACAAGATAGGCTATACATATATAGTATAAATGGTGAAGGAAGAATATATACATTATCATACATATATAACTTTAGATTCGTTCACATACATACATACATACATACATACATACATACATACATACATACATACATACATACATATGTGTGTATATATATGCGGTGGAGATGTGAGCATATACGATAAAACGAGACAGGTAGAAACCACATTGCAAAGTTACTCTAAATGTTAAAAAGAACATTATGCTGTTTTAACTTTTACCTGAAAGGTATGTCGACCTATATTTATTTTTCAACTCGCCGTGTACAAATCACGTGATCAATTCCGAGCTAACGCTTGTGCTTTATTAGTCAGCAACAGACAAGGAATCCATATGTGCTTTTCATTTCAGTCAAAACCTGGAATAATTTTCTGAATTGACAGGTTTGTTGCGGTTGGTCTGCCTTATCTCACCCCCTCTCTGACACAGATGCAAACGCACGTCACATACTTACATATATACCATAACATGTCCTATTTGTTTTATAGATATACCTAAACATGTTCCAGTTGTTTCAATGTCCCGGTAACACGAACCTGCTTGTTTGTGTGGAGGTAATAGGCATAACACTTTCTCTGGGTGAAAAGAAGTGTTCCATTAAGGAAATTTGGAAGTGTTAACCTATTATAGCAAAACTCTTTATAACTCATACATGAAGACTTACCAAGTTTCATTTAGTAATCTTTTGCGATATGTAGACATATCAATAAGCTCTATGGAGATGGCTATCGCTGTTCACATGCAACAACAGAACAAGAAGAGCAAACAAAGACTTACTCACAAATAAAACTGGTCCATGAAAAGGGTTAACTTAGATATATCCAGATCATGCAAATTCAAGAATTATTTTTTCTTTGTACATTTATTTCAGTTTATTTTTCTTGCTACTTTAGGATATTTAGCCATTAATAGTAATCTTAAAAGGTGTAATCTCTCTCTCTCTCTCTCTCTCTCTCTCTCTCATAGCTATGCATTGTTATTTTATTTCCAGCTGTACATATGGAAAACAAAGAATTCTTTTGTGGTCCCAACCAACCCTCCTTCACCAGGAAGATATATCGTTTAGTTTAGTTTGTCTCTTATTCATTGTTATGATTTTGTTCGCTGTTACATGCAGTTATGCCTGTCACTAGTACATTACGGTTTTGGCTTGAGTTTTCTTAGACAGTTCACCTGTGTATGATCTAGCCAGGTATTGGCTTTTCTTAGTTCACTCATTCATGTGTATATAACAACATGTGCTAAGTAACAGTGTGGTGGTATGTATATTTGATTTAATATTATATTTGATTTAATTTAATTTTTTGTTTGTTAGTTTAAATTTTTTTCTCATTACATGCTATAGTAATGTAATTTATTTACTGGATTTGATTTTTTCAAGAAATTCAATTCAGTTCAGCGTCGGTAGCCTAGTGGTTAGAGCGTCCGCCCCAGATGCGGGAGGTCGTGGGTTCAAACCCCGGCCGAGCCATACCAAAGATTTACAAAAATGGTACTAACAGCTGCCTCGTTAGGCACTCAGCATTAAGAGGTTAGTGTTAGGACTGGTCGGCCTGGTGTCAGAATAATGTGACTGTGTGGGACATCATGCTACATGTCTGCGGCTTGATGCCCCAGTGCTAGACATCACTTTAAACTGCATCGTTAAAGCTACGTTACAAATCTAAATCACACACACACACACACACACACAGAGTTAAGTTTGACCTGACTGTTTTTCGTAAGCAACTAATAATAGAAACTTTGTATCTGATGCTGACCTGGTTCCTGACCTTGATTCAGAACCAGTAAGAGTTGAAGTAAACAACTTTATTTTATATTATTTTTAAAAAAAATTCTCAGAGTAAGATTTATAAAGTGAAATCGAGGCGAGACTTGGAATACGTGACAAATATCTGTATCAATTAGGTTGTTTTTTTTTTCTTTTTCTAGTGGAATGACCCACACCCGGGCATCTGTTTTGCATCGTAGCTAGATTTATCATTGATGTTTGAGAAAGAATAGTCATTTCTTGCTTTAACACTGGAGACGTCCAGGTGTTTCATGTTGTGACCAGTTTGTTTTGCTAATTATTTTGTTTTCTTTAAATTATTTTTTTGATTTCAAGCGATTCTTTTTTCTTGGAAACACTTGTGCTCTAAATTAATTCTTGGACAAGGACAGTTATCGAAATTTAAACCGAATTTAAACACTAGAATTTTATTTTCTGTAATTCAGCAATGAACTGTTGATACATCAGTACGATGCTGGCTACAGCTTATGTCATCACCTTCCATTTTGGATTTCATCAGGATTCGAACTCAGTTTCATTAGAACTTTTTATCATTAGGACTTCTATTTTTTAATTCTTGGATTATTCATGGATTATTTTTGGGTTTGATTCGTAAAACCATAAGTTCTTTTTCTCATTTTTACCTTGTTTTATAGGGAAATAAATTATTTGTTAAATTTTACAAAGCTTGTCAACTTTACCTTTTTCTTGATACGTTTTGTAAGAGCATAAACACGTAACAGTGGTTAGTTAGAATATTGTATATTTATATCGTTAGTATTAATATAAGAACATTGTGTTATTGTTTCCTCCACCCCTAAATTAGCCTCTTTTTGGTATAAAGCCTTCATTCAGCTGTTTTGTTATGATGAGCTTTGTTATACAGGGAAGGAAGATGGGTATTTTTTTCTATTCTTGTATATTTACTTGTTTCTCTAAGTTTTTTAAAATTATTTTAAAACAAGGATTTACATGATGTCATTCAGGAAATTTGATGTTATTAGTTCATAACACGACCAAGGAACTAATGATGTATTCATGAGCCGTTCTTGTGTACTTTGACGCTATTTATAAACAATGCTTTAAATATAATTCTGAGACTGCTCCGGTGGCCCAATGGTTAGAGCGTCTGCCTCGGATGCGGAAGATCGTGGGTTCTATCCCCGGTCGAGTCATACCAAAGACTTACAAAGTGGTACTAACAGCTGCCTCGCATGGCACTCAGCATTAAGAGGTTAGGACTGGTTGGCCTGGTGTCAGGACAATGTGACTGGGTGGGACATCGTGCTGCATGTCTGCGGCATAATGCCCCAGTGCTAGACATCACTTTAAACTGCCACACTGCAGACATCGTAGCGATATGATTGAAAAATTGTTTAAGCTACGTTAAAATTCTAAATCACACACACACACACACACACACACACAACTATAATTATGTTATTTATATCTGAAAATAGTAATTGTTTGTAGAACTTTTGTACTTGAAAGAATTGAACTTCATATCGATTACATCCCATCCATGGACGGCTGTAGGGAAGCTGTGTGTAAGCGAATTTCAAGCCTCAGTACTTCATGAAACCTGTAAAATCAAAGTGAAATTTTTAAATATCTCTTATTTTAACTTGTCGAAGTTATTAGTTTGGTCTTTGACTCTCATACTCGTCTTTATCTTCAGCATTTGTGATAATTACTGTAGTCATGTCGCAGCCTTGGCCGTAACATAAAGCAATGGTGTATACAAATATATGCGAACAATAAAGTTGGCTGGGTAACTTCAACGTGAGAAGATGAAACATAAACACATCAAATGGATTCTTGACCAAATACAGATAAACACAACAAATGGATTCTTGACCAAATACATAGACACACATCAAATGGATTCTTGACCAAATACATATAAACACTTCAAATGGATTCTTGACCAAATACATATAAACACTTCACATGGATTCTTGACCAAATACGTATAAACACTTCACATGGATTCTTGACCAAATACAGATAAACACATCAAATGGATTCTTGACCAAATACAGATAAACACATCAAATGGATTCTTGACCAAATACTTATAAACACTTCACATGGATTCTTGACCAAATGCTTATAAACACATCAAATGGATTCTTGACCAAATACTTATAAACACTTCACATGGATTCTTGACCAAATACATAGACACACATCAAATGGATTCTTGACCAAATACATATAAACACATCAAATGGATTCTTGACCAAATACTTATAAACACTTCACATGGATTCTTGACCAAATACTTATAAACACATCAAACGGATTCTTGACCAAATACTTATAAACACTTCACATGGATTCTTGACCAAATACATAGACACACATCAAATGGATTCTTGACCAAATACATATAAACACATCAAATGGATTCTTGACCAAATACTTATAAACACTTCACATAGATTCTTGACCAAATACTTATAAACACATCAAATGGATTCTTGACCAAATACTTATAAACACTTCACATGGATTCTTGACCAAATACATATAAACACTTCACATGGATTCTTGACCAAATACATATAAACACTTCACATGGATTCTTGACCAAATACTTATAAACACATCAAATGGATTCTTGACCAAATACAGATAAACACATCAAATGGATTCTTGACCAAATACTTATAAACACTTCACATGGATTCTTGACCAAATACATAGACACACATCAAATGGATTCTTGACCAAATACATATAAACACATCAAATGGATTCTTGACCAAATACATAGACACACATCAAATGGATTCTTGACCAAATACAGACAAACACTTAAAATGGATTCTTGACCAAATACATATAAACACTTAAAATGGATTCTTGACCAAATACATAAAAACACTTCACATGGATTCTTGACCAAATACATATAAACACTTCAAATGGATTCTTGACCAAATGCAAATAAGCACTTCATATATGGATTCCTGACCAAATACCTAATTGCTCTTGGCAAGTAATGCTTCCTGCGGTTTTGCACACGGTTAAGAAACAAACAAAAAGATTAAACCACGGATAAATAAAATTAACCACTCAAATCCGTACAACCAGACAGAGGATTCTTTATTAATACGCCTCTCAGCAAGAAAACAATCGAGGTGTATAAGTAAGCTCATTTTAAGCAAAACTATCACTGAAAGACTCAGCGATTCATTTAAGGCAAATACAAACGAGTACAGGTTTTGGTATGGTAGTAATTCCTA
Source organism: Sinohyriopsis cumingii (assembly GCA_028554795.2). Taxonomy (NCBI): domain Eukaryota; kingdom Metazoa; phylum Mollusca; class Bivalvia; order Unionida; family Unionidae; genus Sinohyriopsis; species Sinohyriopsis cumingii. Next base: position 141,741,937 of record CM068829.1, read on the forward strand.
TGAATGTTTCAATGATATTGAACCTGACACAGAGAATATTAGCATTAGAAAAAGATCGACAATTACGTTTTTTCAAAAAGCAAGACTTTAAGGATCCTACATATCAAACAGTATACATCTGAAGTAGAAAAATGGAAAAAATGAATTAGATTTAGATGAATGTATGTTTGATATAGTGAAAACCGCATATAGACAGGAAATAAGCAAAATGTACAAATACAGATTTCTGACATGATTGAATATTTATCATTGCACGTAGATAGTAATGGTCATTTGAAAAAAAGCATATTACACAGCTATTGTTTCGATAATGATTATTTATAAGTTATAAATAGTTTGTTTACTTAGGCTTCAGTTGTAGTCCTAGCCTGATCATGACTTTAGAATGGTCGAGAAAATGAACCTATTTATAGTTTGGGGTTACTTTCCTCTGGGATGATTGAGATCTAAAAGCGACATAGTCAGTATGGGGACGTATTGCGAAATAGAGTCTTTGGGATTGTATAAGGAAGACGAAGTGAACAATTGTTCATTCCTAATCTTATTCCTGTTTCTCATTTTAGTTTGCATTAATATTTACTGTTGTGTTTAGATTTGATTTGGGAGGAATCATTTTTGAAAATTATTTATGGGAATTTACAGAATGCTCATTATCGCTTGAACTAAATCACTATTTTGGGATTATTGTAAATTCATTCAAAGACATTCTGTATTACATATTGTTATACAGCAAGACCGTTGGCACATCGGTACATTCAAGGTTATCGGTATATCAGAACATTCAAGACCTGGAATTCATTAGGAATACTCTATTCCTTTGGATACATGATTGAACGTTGTTTTTGTTTCGCTTTAATTCACAATACTGTAATTTACTCTAAAATGTTGATTTTAAAACTTAGAGAATTAAATTATTTCTTGAATTTTAGCGATTTTGTCGTCGGTTTTTATTTTTCTGTTACTTAGTTTAAGACTATAGAATCGTAGCAATATTTTATTTGCAACAGCTATGTTCAGTGTTTATTTTTGCTCTTCCAGATCTTGATAAATGGAGTTGTTATTATTTGTATCTTCTATAAATGGCAACTCTTTTTTGCAGGTGTGCTGTCTCCATTTCATCGCTATTGAAATAACCGCAATAATGGCTGAAGGTGGAGAAGATTTTGAAACAACGATAAAGAATGTTCGGCCTTTTTTATCTGATGCTGTACAAATATCAAATTTAGAAGTCGAAACAGATGTTGGTGATACTATAGAACTTACTAATAGTTCTGAAGAGCAAAGTAGTGTAAGTGTTTATACTGACAGTCATATATGCCACGAATTGAAATTAAATTGGAGAAACAATTTCGTAAATTTAGATTATAAAGTAGAATTGGATTTTGTGAGCAAATATGTTTGATGCATAGATAGAGATGGTTATGGTTAAATTCTAACTCCGCTACATTCACCGTCTACTCCTCCTACTCAGTTTGCTTCTACTATTCCCATACCTCCTTCTGCTGCAGGCAAATCATTCTTGACCCGATGACAAGTGAAATGAAACCTTAGCCAGCAATAAAAGTAGCAATAGCAATACATGACATTACTGGTGGCATGATAAGTTGGTTATTGAAGAGAGATGGATAAATTATTATTTCGTATTACCAATGTTAGCTTGTTTTAGCATTAGCGGTTTCGATGTGATTTTGCATGCCGTTTGTTTGGATTAAGATCTCGTAGACCAGCTGATTGTCTTTTTCATTGTGTGCGCCTTTTCAGTTATTTAATACGCTATAAATATCAGCATTATATTTTTTCAGTGTGGTCTCTTTTCATTTCTACTTGTGATATCTTTTATAACCCAGCTAAGACATTGCCTATACTTTAGTCTATATTTGTCTTTCATGTATACCATTTTAAAACATTTATTAATGAAGTTTTTGGATGTACATTCTTTCCCTCCTATGCTTTTGTGATTAATACAATTTCGAATGCTGTATACACTTTGCGAAATATAAAATAATTTTTAGAAAGTCCAAACTTCCAAACAGTTCTCCAAAAAATATTCCAAATCACGCAAGTAATCTTATGCTTTTCAAAAATGTACAAGCTGAAAACGGAACAAATATGTGTACAATGTTACAAACTGTTTATCAGTGATGTTTTGGCATGTACATTCTTTTTCTCCTATGGTTTGTGATTAATACAAATTCGAATGCTGCATATACTGTACAACCTCTATTGCATCGTCTTGTGCTTCATTTGTTTGAAGAGTAAAATTTCGTTATCTTTTAAAGCTCAACATTGTAATGGTTCAAGACACTGCTATTTATGTATTATGTTTCCATCGTCTATGCAGGAGAAGTTTGTGTGCAGCCAGCTATGCTTGTCACGTATTTAATATTTTTAGTTCGTTTCCAGCTGTTAAACATTTCTTCATATTGTTAACACTGTACAAATATTTGTTCCTTTTATCTGTTTCGTTTTTTAACTCTTCTTTGTTAACTATACGTTCTATTCCCCTTCAAGTCTTTCAGTTTGCAAATGTTTTAATAGCTTAAAGTGCCATACCAGTGTATATAAAGTAAATACAATTCAATATTATTGAATAGAAAATCATGTCTAGAAGCGGTATGAAAAAACCCGATGAAAAAATTCGCCATAATAACTGAGAAATACGCTCAGGTGTGTTTTCGAAAATAATACACATCGGACCAATTTTATCGCTCGGTAATACATTTTGAACACAGACATTACTTCCGTTTCTATCGAAACATAAACAAAGCACTTGTTCCGTTCCATATTAGCTAGTTTGAAAAGTTTTATCATCACAGTCATGCCAAGAGGAGATCTTGGAGGTACAAGCAAGGGCAGCGGGGTCAGGTGTGTTACAGCAAATTGTTGGAATTCAAATGCTGATGGGTTTTCCATGCAATCCTTTCCGAAAGACCAAGCACTTCGACGCAGGTAGACATATTTTGTAACAATTTGTAACAATCAAAAGAGCAAACTGGGATGGTCCGACTGAGTTTTCTGCCCTCTAGGCTCTACTCCTTTCAGTTCACACAAGAATGCTCCCCATTTAGGTATACATTTGATGTTGAGCATATGGGTAGGGCACCAAAAGAAAGTCAAACTCAATGATGCCGCTACTCCGTCATTCCACTGAGTGAAGGAAACTGACAACCAAGCCAAGGTAAACTTCAACACCAAAGCATCAACTGTATCGGCTTGAAATGTTGTCACCATCAGAGAAAGTAACTTGTTAAGTGTCACCACCAAAGAAAGTAAGAAGGGGCTATTCAAAGAGAGAAGTTGCAAGGGTGAGTTTTTAATGGCATGTACCATATTATATATATGATATTCAACAGATCAGTCACTGCAACATTTCCATTTCTACCCTATAGAACGTTTTTACATAGTTTTCAAAACAAATGCATTAAATATCTAATCAATCAAGAACTGAGATATAAACAGTGGATAAATAGTCACAATTTTCATGTTGCCTTCAACTTTGTTTGACCATGTGAATAGAAAAATCTTTCTGCTGGTAGATTTAGAAGACGTACATATATTTTTCATTGTCGGACAAATGTGTGAATCAGATTACATATAGATATTTACAAACGTGACGAGGTTTATTCCCATCCGCAAAGAATACAAATCTGAATAACACAAAATGTAGTAGAAATTTTACAATATTGTGTTATGATTTTTTTCAGTGGTGGTGGTGTTGTCATGTTCAACAATTTTTCAGTCGTATCTTGGCAACAATCATTTAAGTCCATCAAGTTTTTTAATTAGTAGATTTATTTCTTATTGATCAATGATATTTGGTATGCAAAAGCATCTTATGGAGCACATGTCATATAGGTATGTGACTTTGATTTAACTGTATTGGTCTAGTAATTTATTGAATTTAGATCCATTTTTGTTAGTGTACACTTTAATTTTCATGCAAGATAGCATAAAACCAAGCTTTGGTGAATATATTTTATAACTTATAGGATCTAAAGTATTTGACAAGCTTGAAGAGATTGTGACCAGCAGACAAATGAAAAAATATGTACCAATGCTGTCATCTGGACCACAAGCTTCAGGGATACAACTCTGTGATCAATTATTTTGCACCAAAGATGACTGGTTTCTCCTATCATGGAATGCTTTCAAGGTAAAGCTTAAATTATTGCACACACAAACATTCTGATTCAGGTTTTTCAGTGTTTTATTTATAGTCCAGTATATTTATATTCAAATTAAATTATATATATCAAGATCTGATCTTTTGATATCCTACAATGTAAAATTTTATAACAGTTTTTAGTGTTTTGGAATGTTTGCAAATAAAGTATCTATAAAAATAAATTATCTGTATTCTGATAGAATGATATACTGTATTTTGCATCTTTATTTACTTTGAAAATGGCTTTAGCTAGCTGCATTGCATTTTAATGAAAACAGCCAAAGAGAGAAAGCACCAACTACGGATGTGAGAGCCAGATATAAAATACTGTATCCAAAGTACAAGAAAGGAGAATACACTGTCAGGAAAATCCTTGTCGACTCAACATATGGCAAGAATATACATTAGTAATTAATGAACATAAAGGCATATATCACTTAGAAATATAAATACTGTTGTGCCAAGTGTATGTACCTATATTATTTTTTTAAATTATTAAATTCAAACAGTAAAGGCAAAATATTTGTTAAAGTTGACACTCCTTTAATTTTAAAGGTCATGAATTTTCCCTGTGGTAAAATAGTAAAAATATACAAACAATTGTAAAAGCAAATACTTTTAATTCATGTATTAACTTCAACAAAAGGTTGCAGTTTTTGGCTTGTACAATACAATGCATATTAAATTTAATTTGCAGATTATGTCAAATGTCTGATGAAAACAGCATTCACAATTGGACAGGTGTCTCACATGAATCATGAAGGAGTAAAACTTATGGTAGATGTATCACCACCATTATGTAGTCTGTATGAGAGATCTGACAAGGATATTGCTACTCAAAATCTTTTTAGCAGGTTTAATTGCTGTCAGCCTCATGAAAGCCAGTGTAGTTCAGGTTTTGATCAGGAAAGGCAGTACCGATCCTCTGAAGAAGACATGATAGAATGATGACCCTCACTTCCTTGCCCAAGAAGTGCCAACACCACAGAGCAAATTGTCTATATGCTGCATACCGATGTCTTCTGAAATAATAATTTGAAAATTGAGTTGAAATAAAATATGCTTTATGCATTAGATCAAAGTTGGAAATCAAAATTTTAGTAGATAGTATTAGTAGTGACCCAGTGTGATTTATCATTATTTTGTATATCAATAAAGTTAAATGATTCCAGTATAATCTGTGCATACATACATACATGCGACACAAAAAATGAAATAAAACAATATTTGTACATGCATATGTGTTGTTTTTTGGCATGATTCATCAGTATCACTGGTATAAAGGTTAGACAGTGTAGACCTTCAGAACGTGGGTTCAATCCAAGAAGATGTCATAAAATGACTTGAAAAAGTGGTTTATTTGTTTTTTTGCTGTATTAATAACCCCAATACTATGCTGTCATGCATAGATCACGAAAGCAAAATTTATGAAAAATAAAAAACATGAAAATTACTCCGATATTTTACTTATTTCCTTGTTCTGGATGTTCTCCAGATTGTTGTCTATACTGGTAGTATGCAACTTTTAAAACATTGATGTCAATAAAACTGCAATGAACCCTGGATGGTGTGCTATACACTGTATCCCTTGGTATTCATTGCGGATACTTGTGACATTCTCTATGTCACAACACCATACACATTTCCTTGCTGTAGGCATTACCAAACAATGTCTACATTTACATGTAAAATAGAGTTTTCTTTTTTAATGCATTGTGCTGTGCTTGTCAAATTTAATCTCATATTTATGAACACATCAGTAGCACAGTACAATGACAAAAACTGACTAAAGTCAGGAACAGATAAAACGTTTAGTACAGCATCGTAAAATTAAATTAGATATGAAAGAAAATAGAAGTTGCAAGAAGATGCTTACCACAGACAATAAAAGGATTATTTCATAGTTTATTAAAATCAACTATTAGCGTACATATAAGAAATTCGAAATTTTAACTTATAATACAGCGTTCAGAATAAGAATTCACTTTTAATGTCATGAGGGTAATATCCTGCCTATTTCAATAGCTGTGAAAAAAAGCGGACCTCCTCTCCTAGAAATCTTAAGTACTTCTAAATCATATCAACTTGTTCACATGTTTTCAAAGCTTACAACTGTGATCCGATGTACCTTTTACTTATCAACGTATAGATACGTCTCTACCCATGAAATGCTATACACTTGTGCAGCCTTTATTACAGTTGAGAAAAAATCCAAATTTATAAAAGAATAGGAGACTGTCAATATCGTCGGATACACAGTTTTATCGTAACTTAGGCCGTAGACACATTCAGAAAACAATTACCTTGAATTGTCCGTCAATCTATCTTGTCTTTCTTCTTCGTCATCTTCATCTGCATCTTCGGATTGTTCGGTATTGGAAATATAGGGTTCAGACTGGTACGGATTAATTTGGGTGACGATACCAACTGAGCCTTTGTTTACAACAAGTGTTCAAAATGTGACGTCACGCTCTGTTTTCACTAAATACCGGAAGTGGTCGGCGGTTGCTTTCGGTTATGATCGTAAACAGGTGCAAACGCGATATTAGGTAGGCTCCAACACAGTTATTAATGAAAATTTTTCAATCGGATTTTTTATATTCGTATTTTGAATATATAATCTCGTTAACCAAGAAATAAACTGAATAAATGTAGATACACTGGTGTGGCACTTTAAGACTATTTGCATGATTTGGAATGTGTTTTGGGTGCTGTTTGGAAGTTTGCACCTTTCAAACATTGATTAGTATTTTGAAAATTTTACCTGTTTTACAGGTTTTGAATTGTGATGATTTAAATGTGATAGTGTTATGTAATAAAAAAGAATGATCTATAATATTCATCTGTTTCTTCCTTGCTCGCGTCACCAGGAGTTATGTCTATCGAAAGGCTATGAGAGTTGTTGTATCCTTTTGATCAGCTGTGGCAGAGCGTCAGTGTATTTTTTGGTTTCATCTTTTATTGATATACTCATCCATTCTATGGTGTATGATTTGTTAATCCTTTTAAAGAATTCTAAATTTTTGTATAGTAAGTAGAATTTATCCTTTGCATTGGAACAAACGTTTGCTTCTTAAAATCATAGCTTTTAAAGTTTTCGATATATCACGAGTTCCTTACAAGTGCCGTGCACGTCTTCCATTTATTATGTGTTCACTTTTTCAATTCAAGCGCATATCGAGAAGACATGTCACCGTCAATTTGTTTGTGTCAATGTATTTTTCATACGCTTGTATGTCAAAAATATCTTTCTTTCTCTGGTCATCCCTGTGCTTTACATAAACTCGTTTCGAGGGAAACTTTTTCCTCTCCCTTTATTGTGTAGTTGTTAAGTATTATGTTTAGTTAATGAATCTTTCATTTCGGTGTATATTAATTTATTTATTTCTCCCCTTTAATTTCCTGGCACAGTTAATCGATGTTTGTGCAAGCAGCTTGACTTTCAGATTATCAAAATACAACTATGGTGTGCAATTTAAACTGACTTAAAAGATATACAGAATACTTTATGGCTGATAAATATTCATTAGACGTTGTCAACAAACCAACATGACGACCGTCAGACAAATTCTAATTAATTAGTAATGTTTCTTAAATATCGTGTGCCATTTTGAATCGAATTTCGCCTACATAGCTTAAATTTTGTTTTGGTTGCATCTTTAATTTGTATGGTAAAGTTAGCCGCATACATATTTCGTTAATTGTACTCCCTTTAAATATGTAATCTGTTCCTTCCTCATACTGTACTGTTCAAGCGTTTTGCTCTCATGGCTGATGCATTTTATTGCATTGTTTTCATCATTAAAATTAAACTGTAAATCAACATATTTTCTAAGGCTTTGGTGTATATCTTATTATGCTTGAAATCATGAAATCAATATTTTGTTCTATAGTATGCAGTTTCGCAACATGTTAAAAACACGTTTATCCCGTCAAGACTTGGAAACAAATAGGCATCATCCCCAGATATTAACATTGTTCCTTTCTCGCTAAATGGATGAAATAGTTCCATCACCTCTCTGTACGTTGTCAAATTAAATGCAATTTAGCTCTGCACTTTTTTATGATTTGTACACAATTTCATTCTTTATTGTTTTTACAGTCTGAAACGTCCAGTAACATTTTGTTTCTTCTATCGGTAAATTAGTATGCTGTCCATTAACCTAATAACAAATATAAAATAATTAGATTTTGATCCAGTAATTATGTTTTTAATTTGTGAAATATATCCTCGAGTTCACTTTTAATGAATCTCTACCGTCACAGTTGTTTATTTTTTCATTGATTTCATGTTCTTGTATCCGAAGTCGAGAACACTAAAATACAAATATAAATACAGTATGCTTGTTCCATTTCCCATTAATTGCATACTACTTCCTTCTTTGGGATAAAGGCAGAATCCGTTTATCGTCGATTTCATATGAAATTTTATTAATAGTGAAATTCATGGAAATGCTGCTGAACTCAATCACTTTAAATGTTAGATTATTACAATCTGAATAAACGAATTAAATATTTAGCAACGACAACAACTCTGGATATTACTAATGTATTCTGCTCAGCGTTGAAGCCAGAAGAGATTTCCATAACTTGAACGTTTTCCAACAAGTTAGTAATAAAAGAATGTAAATGCTGCAAATAGTCCTGAAGTCCTAAATACGGACGAAGGGACAGACAAAGCCTATTTGTTTGGTTTCAGTTGTGAAAGTAGGCAACTATTTCAGTAAATGTCTCAATATCTAGATCTGACGTTTAGTCATCTGTCTCTCTGATATTTGGCTGTCTATGACGTTTTCTTTCTCCCTCCAAAATGGCCAAAATTATGATGCCATGATTAGAGCGATGTAAGTATATTTTAATGTTTACAATGACAGGATTATCGTTTTATGGAAACAAATAGATAAATGCACACTCCAATGTATATTGAACACATAAGCAAATATATAAATACTAGATAAATGAACATTGCGATGTATAATGAACAAGTAAACAAATAGATGAACAATAGATAGATAAATTCATATTGCAATGTACAATAAACCAAATACAAGGACAATTTTCAACATCTGATTAGCGATGTTTTTAATTTCCAGGACAATTCCTCCATCACTGAGGAAAATGCAAATGATCTTCCTCTTGGCTGGCAGTCGGACAAATCTCTTAGTGATTCCTTGTCTGTTTTGTTTGAAAAAGAACTCTGGACAGATGTAACCTTCACCTTTAGGACTGATGATCAAGTCTGGTCGGATCAAATCAAGGGTCATAAGGTCATGCTGGCAGCAAGGAGTCCAGTTTTCCAAGCCATGTTTTTCGGACTAATAGACAGCAACAATGAAATAGAAATAGTAGATGCTTCCCCAGAATCATTTAGGATGTTTCTAAAGTAAGTGATACTGTTTAATGTGGCACCCCAGCAAAATTTAGATTGTTTCTGAAATAAGGATTAGGCATTGAATTATATCACCCTAAACCATTTGGGCTGTTTCTGATGTAAGAGTGATGCAGTTTTATGTGGCAATTAGACTCATTTTCTGAAGTAAGGGTTTTCTTTCGCCCAGAATAATTTAGTCTGTTTCTGAAGTAAGGGTGATGCCGTTTTCTGTCGCCCAGAATAATTTAGTCTGTTTCTGAAGTAAGGATGATCCCGTTTTATGTGCCAGCCCATAATCATTTAGACTGTTTCTGAAGTAAGGGTGGTGCGGTTTTACTGGGCACCCCAAAATCATTTTGACTCTTTCTGATGTAAGAGTGATGCGGTTTTACTCGGCACCCGAGACTCATTTAGGCTGTTTCTGACGTAAGAGTGATGCAGTTGTATTGGGCATCCTAGAATCACTTCGGCTTTTTCTGAAGTAAGGGTGATACAGTTTTATGAGGTGTCCCAAATATGCATGTCACAAATTGACGATGGTGTTGATGACGCAAGAATATAAGTTATATGCTCACGAAACTAACGTAGCCACAATCATCCGGCCCACTCCTGCTTTTATTGCTATGTTATGGCAAGCCGAAGGTATGATTCTGTTGATTACAATATAGTTAGCTTTTTCGCACATTGGTGGGCGTTCAAAATGGCCTCTTCTTGTCAGTTGCATTGAACATGGGCCTAAAAAATCGAAGCCAAATTAAAAAGAGGCTCTGTGAGCATTAATAAAGGAAAGTTGAATACACTAATGAAAACGAAACTTATCAATTTACACCTTTAAGGTAAATAACACTAAAATATATGTCAGTCAGTCAGAATGCTGTAAGATGAATTTACGTTTTAAGAATGTTTAAAGATGTGTTTGCACGGCGAACGTCTTGAAGTATTTTACCTTATTTTTCCCTGGACTATTATCGACAAATTCTCAATGCAGATGTAGTCCGTGCACGCCGAGTCTAAAAACTGACGATGCAAAACAGTAAAATAAGAGATAGAGACAGACAGACATAATAACATAGAAAGATACACACAAACAGAAATGGAGAGAATATGATAGAATCAATTAAAAATATAAACTCTGGTTTATTTTATGTGAGGTACCATTTTTCGTGAACTTAGTTCTTGAATTTAAATACCCACCACAAAATTAGTTATCGATTATGAAGAAGCCTTCCCCCCTTCCTTATTGATACAGTCTGAGGGATATACAGAACTATTCGATAAGTCAACTGCATTACTTTTATGTGGTTGTTGCTATTATTCTTGTGGTTTAACGCCATTTTCTGCACATGATTAGCTATATATAGCGGCCAGGATGAATAGCTGAAAACGCAGGCAAGAACCACCGATACTGGCAAGCTTCCTTACATATCTATACTGACCGCCCCAAACTCAGACCTACTAGGACAGAGGTGAGATTGCAGCCGTTGGCAAAAGTGAGCGCTTTAGAACACTCGGAGCATCGCTCCCCCCCCCCCCCCGCAACAAAATATATGCTTTTACCTGTGTTTATTGTATTTTAACCCTTTAAAACAGTAAAGAAATATATAGCTGGTTAAATGCACGTATATATGTATACAGTATCCGGTATCTGTCAATTCCACTTACTGCCTTAAATCGATATATCATTAACTATAGAGATAAAGAGATAAATGATAAATTGTTCAGGCTCTAATATCAACGAAAATGAAATAAAGCATAATAAATGATAGTATTATTTAAACAAATCTGATTTAATACTTATCATTTAAGTGAAACTGTTACTGAAAAGTTGAAATCCTCTCAAAAGCATATCTCAGTTCACCCATGCATGATCACTCCAAAATGAACACATAGTATAACGCTTTAAAGCTAAGCACAGCTTACGCGCACACTTCACCAATTACAGACAAAACCGCTGAATCAAAACCACCGAATCAACTTCTTCTCACTCTGGTCTCCTGGTATGCATTCAGGTTTGTCAGGCAAATAATCCTGAATTTATTAGATTACTCGACTCAGGTTTCCTCAGAGATTAGGCCCGATATTTCGCGTATTTTCACGAGAGCCGCAATTTCTCATTCAGCATGAATCGGTTGATTTTAAGGTCCACTAATACAGTACAACGATGGGATCTTCCCTTTCCTTCATGGCTCGTTTAGCATTTGATTTGTGGCATAGTAATTTTAATCATTCTTTATTTCTTGTCAGGTCTCGTGAGATTGACACAAAGGAGTGATTAAATTCTCTTTCAATTTAGTTAGCATTTCCGCACTTTGATGTGCTATGAAAACATCAAATATTGACACTGCATCGAAAAATCGTTATTTGATCACGTGTTTTGTTTACACACGGAATGATGGCATTATCCGAAATGAGTGGGGAGGGGGCTCTAAGCTGAATTTTACCACTCTAGGGCCCTTTGTTAAAGCTATGATCAGCAAAAAGTATTGATGGGGCAGTAGTTTAAGAAATTATACATATATACTTTAATAACCAAATGGTTTAGTTTTATTGCCTGCGTTGGCTCTCTGATATTGACCACTTCGACGAAAACACGGTGTGAGTGATCTTGACAGGTGTCTAATTTGTGCTCATACATGCGATAGTATCATTTTAACCATTCAAACTACCGTTGTTTGCTGTCTGCATATTTGGTTTGTTTGTATTCTATATTCTGGGTATCTGTAGATTAGAATCCATGAAATTAAATGCCTGCAAATGCGTAAATTGTGATAGGCAAATCCACAAATGTAAGTACCTACAAAAATGTACTTTTTGACAAAACTACTAAAATAAGACCCACAAGAATAAATGTTTCACACAGATTATGACGAGTTCTACTAAACATGTTACAAGATGATATGTTTTATATAGAAGTTGCATTATTGTTTAAAAAGTCCATTAGAAAAGACATAATTTTCTTTAATGATATTTTAATTAGTCTATTAAACCATACGCACCATGTATTCAGTAAATGTAGTTTCTTTACAATAAAGAATTTGAGAAATATTTGTACTTAATATTTCCAAACTTAGAGGAAACCAAATGCAGTCATTTGCAACTAAAGGATACAATTTTCTTAACTGTAAATTGACCTCGATCAGTAAACATAACACATTATGGTATCTAACACACTCCAATGCAACGTTAATAGTTGCATTTCAATAATTATTTATATGACCTTCACAATTATGGCAATGAATGATTTAAGATATGAAGAAAAAAATCAAGGGAACACAGTACCAGTACATTTTCGTGTATTTCTATAAAATCTTGTTATATAGAACTAGAAGAATTATAACTTTGGTTTTATATACCATTCTTTTTGTTATTTTTAAAGTGGCTGGCATAAATTCAAAACTTCAAGGTTGGATAAATATAACAAAATAACAACTGTTGGAGTGTAGTAAAACTAGACAGTCCAATCTTGGAAAAGTAGCAGTACAAGATGCAGAAGTTGAAGGTTTGCATCCATCGGCCGCTTGCTGATGATAGGAATGATAAACATTAAAATATTTCTTGAACATCACTCCATTTAAGTTTCCTGTTCTTTTTTATTTCTGACTTCCTTTGATACTCTTATTTTCACTAGTTCGACGAATTCTTTTATGGCAATGCATAATGATTCGAATTTTAGATGACTCCTTTTAGGGCAATTCATATTGATTCGAATTTTAGATGAATCCTTTTATGGCAATGCCAACTGATTTGAGTTTTAGATGAAGCTTTGCATGGCAAGGCACACAGTTTAGAGTTTTAGATGAATCCTTTTAGGGTAATGTATATTGATTTGTGTTTTAGATAAATCCTTTTACGGTAATGCATATTGATTTGAGTTTTAGATGAATCCTTTTAGGGCAATACATATTGATTCGAGTTTTACATGAATCCTTTCAGGGCAATGCATATTCTTTTGAGTCTTAGATGAATCCTTTTAGGGTAAAGGCATATTGATTTGAGGTGTAGATGAATCTTTTTAGGGTAATGCATATTGATTTGAGTTTTAGATGAATCCTTTCATGTAATGCACACTGTTCGAATTTTAGATGAAGTGTTTTAAAGGCCCATTTCTGGGAGGAATTTACAATATCGCATTTAGTTTAGCTTCTTTGTCATCATCTATAATAAAAAGAAATTGTTTGTTTGTTAATGTTCACAACAACGTTTCCTAGCTGTAGTAGATTATGATTGATTGATATAACGATTCGTCATTAAAAAGTCTAATATATGTCTTTAAAGATTATAAGGACAGTAATTTAAAGATGTAACAATGATAATACCGTCTTGTATTACTTTTTTATATTAATTTTGGAAACGTAGGTCAATATTATTTGAAAATACATTTCTTGTTAATTAATTAACCGATACAAAAGAGGATACACATTACATCAAAATCAATAAACCATAAATGCCATTAAAACGGCCTACTCCTTATGTCTGTATAATTTGGATTCTATTGTACTATTTGATTTTCATATTTCAGCTGTCTCTACACCGACAACGTGGCTCTCGATGAAAACTCTCTAAGTCAGGTTGTGAAAGTAGCTCACAAGTATCAAGTAAGTCATCTACTGGATTTGTGCTCTGAGCAACTAGAAGCACTCATATCTGTGGAGAACGCGTGCGAGATCCTGGACTTGGCCGTTTTTTACAACCTGGAGAGTCTCATAGAAAAAGCTTGCAATTTTGTAGATGACCATGCCGACGCGATCATAGAAACACAGGGGTTTATGGACATACCAGTACAAACGCTCAAGGTGATTCTATCAGGGGACACCTTTCATACCAAAGAGTTGAAACTCTTACGTAAGTGTTTGGAATGGGCGGAAAATAAATGCATGCTACAAGGCTTAGAACCTGAGGATGAAAATAAGAGACAAGTTCTAGGCGATGCATTTTTCCATCTGCGACTTCCAACCATGACTCTTTCTGAATTCACAGAGAATGTTTCAAAAACACAGCTTATTACATTAGAAGAATCTGTTAAAATATATCAATATATGGGGTGTCCATCACCCCAAGAAGAGGTTTGCAACTCCATTATTTCGAGAAAGCCAAGATCCTCAGTCATACTGTGGCCAAATGACGAGAGTAGTATGAACTTTTACTGCCCAGATGATGTTTATCTGACGGGAATACAACTTATTGGACCAGAGAATCTGCCGACATGTCTAGCATCTTCTTTTCGATTTCTCTCTGATGAAGAAGACCAACCTGAGAGGCAGCTACGCGACATTGCTATTCAGGGGAAGTTTACAGTCATGGAAGCTAACCTAACCGTTACGTTTAAAACACCATATCTTCCAAAACTCCCTAATTTTGTTTCCTTTGAACAGAATATTTTCCTAGCCCGAATGGAAAAACCATATACATTGATCATAAAAATAAGCAGCACTACTAGCTACAGCGGATCATATCTAGAAAGACTTCGAAAACTGTTTGCAGACTCTTGTTCAAAGACTTCTGTACATAAAAGGCCTGTAAACTTTCTCCACAAAGGTTTTCCATACTGCTCATGTCAACCATTAATCAAAGGCGTACAGTATACAAACATTTCCAATAGGTAATTTCTATTGATTACAAATGTTATATAAGTTTTGAATTTGAAGTCGCTCACCTAGTTCATAGCTTTAATGATATTTTAAAACAAAGATGTTTTATATAATTAAAGAAGCAGGTGAAATACATTTTCCCCTCATAGTTCTTACCGAAAATGACTGTAGTTGCCTAAGTTATTAACTAATTCTTTTTGGTAATATATGTCCCAGTCACATCTTTCTTAATTGAACAGAAGCTCTTTGTGTCATCTTCAACATCAGCAATTCCTGGAACAATTGAAGTGAAGGGAAAGAAAGATTGAAAGACAAATGGGAAACGTTACACCACCTCCAACTAGAAATGCATGTATGTGATATTATTGTGCATCGCCTGCTCGATGCATTGTTTCCGCTGACAATTTAAATACGTTTACCGTTCGTTTGTGATGAAATAATGACGTTATAAAAACCAGTTGATATATAGTACTGGGTTACGCTGCACGGTTTTTACAAATTGTCGTTTCCTAACACATTTGTCTTTTGTTTGAGGTTCAAATTTTTATATATTGAAAACTGTCATTTCTTATGGTCCAGAATTTCAGAAACCTCTACAAGTATAACAGCTCGTTTTATTCTAATCCTAGGTTCCCATTATTCCCCACATGTTCATATTCAGCTTGTGTTCTGAGCAATACAATATATCTTTAAGAAGAGTTTTTATATTGTACTATGTTGAAAACCCTGCCTAGTAAATAACGTTGGGGGAAAATGCAATCGTGGAACCAAACCAATCCATTATATTTTATAATTGGTATTTTTCCAAATAAAGAATACCAGTAAATTGTAAAATTCCATCTATGGTGTATTGCAGGAAAAGTATATGGCGGTGGGGATGGGAGGGGGTGGAGTTGAGGTGGGGTGGGTGAATCCCTTAATTAGTTTTGTGCTTTTTATAACAGCTCTAGATGCTAATGTTGAATGAATAGAGTCCTCGCTTTAACTATTGAAAAAAAAAATTAAAATTGGGTGACAAAAACTTCGTATCATCCGCTATATAGTCAGTTATATTAACAACGTTTGTATCGTCAGTGGAGAAGTTTAAGTCAATGGCTTTAATTCTAACCGTTAACTTCTATATTGTACGTCCAAATACAAATTATTGAAGAAAATGTTTAGATTTGATACGACCTCTAACAGAAACGACGGAGAGAATGAGTTCTATCCAAAATATATAAAGTAATCGTGCCTATCAAATGATATAAGAGAACAAAGAGGAAACAAAACAAGAAAAACGAAAACAAAGCAACAACATATATATTAGCCAATCTAATAATGGAATAAAGCTCCAACCATCAACAAATCTGACAAAGTTTTATTCCCATCGATCTCAATAAGAAGGAGCACGTGTCTTTCCAAGTATCATAAAATTGTGCAAACAAAATACGTTTTTATTATAAATAAATATACATGTAGATTGTTTCATGGTCAAGCGTTACCCATGGTGTTTGGCTTTATAATGCGATTTGTTCAATCAATGCATCACCACCTCAGTCGCCGAAGTGCATGGGGTTGTGTAATCCGGATACTGGTATTAATGGTGACGTTGGTGCATGGGACGATTCTTGTTATAACTCAGTAAGAATAGCCAAAGGCCCTGGAATAACATGTCTGTGGTGTGGAGATATTTTTGGACAACATGTTTGACAGTGAGTTCTTATATGATGCTTGTATTTACAATTAACAGAAAACATAATAGAGAAATAGACCAAGTAATCTACCGCTAAATTTTTCACTGAGCGTTTCAAAACTCCGGCAAAGTAAAAACGACTTAGGGAGACATGTCAAGATTATGGACCTGATTAGAAATGTTCCACAAGTGGCGAAAACTTTACCATGTAAAATTAGTGCATAACTGATTACTTTAATGAAAGTGGAGTATTGGCACCTGAATCAGTTTTAATACTTACAATACAACAATAGACAACGATTAAGGGACTTTAGCTACGGCTACAGCATTTGATATTCAGTCTTAATACTTACAACACATCCATAGACAGACAATTAAGGGACATTAACTATGGCTACAGTATTTGATATTCAGTCTTCATACTTACAACACATCTATAGACAGACAATTAAGGGACATTAACTATGGCTACAGTATTTGATAGTCAGTTTTGGGACATTACCTACGGCTATATGATCTGATATTCAGTTTTAATAGTTTCAACAAATCTACAGACAGACAATTAAGGGACATTAACTACGGCTACATCACTTGATATTCAGTCTTAATACTTGCAACACGACAATAGACAAACAATTAAGGGACATTAACTACCGCTACAGAAATGTATATTCAGTCCTAATATTTTCAACACATCTATTGACAGATAATTAAAGGACATTAACTACGGCGAAAGCATCTGATATTTAGTTTTAATAGTTACAACACATCTACAGACAGACAATTAAGGGATATTAACTACGGCTACAACATTGGATATTCAGTCTTAATACTTACAACACTACAATAGACAGACAATTAAGGGACATTAACTACGGCTACATCGTTTGATTTTTAGTATTAATACTTACAACACAGCTATAGACAGACAATTAAGGGACATTAAAATTTGATATTCAGTCTTAATACCTACACCAAATCTATACAAAGACAATTAAGGGACATTAGCTACGGATACAGCATTTGATATTCAGATGAGTTTACTCTTATCCCTAAAGCGCTGAAATCTGAGCAAAAAACAAAGGTTAAGAAATTTGGAGCACCAACCCCCTCCCCCGAAAAAAACCAACAAAAAAAATTTGAACCATGCACACCTTTCCCAGCTGCCGTACTACGGACACAGAGAAGCTACATTCCGCAATGTAAATCATCCTAAACTCAAAACTCGACAGAATTCGTTTCAGCCTCAGAGTTTCAAAACTGTGATACATGGAATTAATTATTTTATTTATCTTTAAGATGCAATTTTGGTGGAACTTTCAATTTGTCTGTTAGTGTTATTGTGGGATCGAATTAGCTGAGTAAATCATAAGATACAAGTGACAAATACCTGCAGCACAAAGGTTGCCCTACCTTAGACAGCAGCAGCTGTTTTGTATATGACGCAAAGGTGAAATAATTACAAGTTGTTAAACTATTTTTGTTGAGTTTCTTTACTGGGAGAATGCTGGGAATTGTAGGATTGTTTACAATTTAAATACGTGCTTTTGTACAAAAAGAAAATAAAGAGAAGAAAACAGAAACAATATTGTTTAGCATTTCTCTTTTCAAAAATATGAGAATTATTCTTAAAACTCGTGACCGCATTATTTAGAAAGAAACTGAATCATCGGTTTATTCAAAATATGTCCTAATGTATCACTTTTTAGTTCAATTCATAAAAAATTTCTTGTAAGGACAATATAAAAATGGACAGTTTGAAAGTACTGTAAATCAACAAGCTTTCTGAAACAAATGGTATTAAGAACGAAGGACTAATTATATCCGAATATGTTAACAGGGGCGGAATAATATTTCAGGATTCTTCCTGAATAGTCTTCGTTGTTATCAGTACCGACCACAACTATACTTTCAATATGGAAATTCTGATAGCTATTGAGTTACATGTATGAATGTACTATGCCAGTCAAGGTACCGTTAGAAGACCAATATGGCAATAACCATTTCATGGCATTGGGGAGTGTAATGAGCATTTTACGTTAAGCTTTGTATGTATGAAAAATTTAACGCTCGTCGCAGCATGCTTGGTCTTCACGCAACAGCATACTTCAGTGCATTAGCTCAGTACTGTCTGAGTGACGTCATCTTTTGCACGTAAAATGCAATATGAAATTGCCAATTTTAGTGATATAAAATACATTTTCTGCAACACAAGTTGTCCATGAACATTTAAATGACAGGTTTTAATTTAACAATTTATAACTTTTTGAATCTTATTAAGTACTATATTTTGTAACAGATGATCAGGTTTGTTATTAGATTATTCATAGCGAAAACAATGAAAGCAATTTATTGAATCAGATGTTTATTTATAATATGATTGAAAGTGAATAAATCTGACACCAAACTTGTGCTCATAAAGTCCAACAATGGATTTAACAGAATGCGTACCGATTATGTCGCTAAGGGTGATCACCCAGTTTGCCGAAGGATCCCTCAGCTGACCCCTTGCTCGCTGCAGACCCGTTGGTCCCGAAGTTTTGGTTCCTCACCGCGGGAAAACCACTATCGTCCTCTGAGCCAACGTCAACACCGAAATTAGTGCACAGGTTATAAGAAACACCACGGAGTCCCACAAATACGTTCCGGACACGCGCACATGAAGTTGCTTGTTACATATTATATCATTTTGTTATAACAGCTGTACGATTCTATTACTATAATAACCAGGTTTGCATTAGATTTTGTATCCGACAATAATAATCTCAAAATTTTAGCAAACATAACAGTTTCTCATCCTTTAATATATATAACATATAAATGAATCGAATTCGTCCGTTAAGTTTTAAAATGGCAAACTTAAACATACTCTAAGCTATCAAATAGCATGGTGTTAAATTACATAGGTCTGTTTATCTGTAAAGTTTAGAATAAATACAGGAATATCCAATATATCAAACGATTTTATCACAAAATATGGAGAGCGAAGAATGAATGCAGTTATTTATCTCATATACATCTACAGCTAAAGATTGCTGCCGTAGAGTGGACAGCCTCATGACAAAACTGGGTTTTTTTTTATAATACTGTCTGAATTGACTCTAAAAGTACCATAGTTATGGTGACAATCTACGGTATGAGAGCTTACAGTAATCAGTTTTCTCACTGCAAACACTCTGATCGTGCAGCATTGAGTGAACTGATCTCAGTATTTTCAAATAACTTAAGACGTAAATATTCTGTTCCTGGGTAACGATGTACGCGGAAACTAAACCAGAACACATTTAGTTCAAGCATTATTTAAAACAATAAGTATTCACAATTCCGTGACCTATAGTGATATTTGGCTATACCACACCCACCCACCACGTGAAATATATTCCAATTACCAATAGACCTTAATCACTGATCATGAATATTTTGATTTTGTACTGCATATATTCACGTAACGAACATGTGAGCATATACGATACGATTAAGACGGACACGGACCACTGTTCACAAATGGACTAATTTTCGCAAAAGAACATAATGTTGTTTTGAATAGAACGTAAAGGTATATCAACGTATGTTGATTTCCAGACCTCAATCGAATCAAATGACCAGTCTAGGTAGCAATTGATTTAAAATTAGTTGGCAAACGAGAGGGAACCATATAATAAAGAAATCTTAGGATATAAATCAAGACGAATGCTACTGTAGATGTTATCAGCAAAAATATAAAAGTAATAGTTCCCTTCCGAACGTGGAAGCATAACAGGTCTTGTTCGAATAAATGCAACTCCCCACGGAACCAGATAACGTACCCATCTATTAACTTAGAAATGAAACGTTTGAGCAACTTTGAAACATATGAAGATAAATTTCTTCATCTTTTCCGGATTCTCTTTCCAAACTGAAATAGCTTGGAAAGCCTTAAATCTGCCAACCCGTTAACAACACAGATGATAATAACGATAATAATAATGAGGACTTTGTATAGCGCCTAACCTAAGCGCTTTAGAACATTAGACGACACCTATAAGATAAAAACATGTATAATGATATGATGACAAAACCAAACACCATGAAATTAGAAAACATAAAAATCATGCTGAGTATATTTAAGGTAGGAAATATTATGTCTTTAAGTTTGTTCTTGCAGTCGAAATAAGTGAGTTTTGAGAGCACACTTGAATGTGATCACTGTGTCTTTGTGTTTAAGTTCAGTGGGCAATTCATTCCACGTTGCTGGGCCCTGGTACGCAAAAGAACGCTGTCCATATGACTTTGTTTTTATAGTGGGAATAATGAGTACACGATTGTCAAAAGAGGAGCTTAAGTATCTTGCTGGTGTGTACACATGGGTGAGGTCAGATAGGTATGTTGGACTAGAGTCCGTCAGTGAAACGTAGCACAGAGAACAAATTTTGTGTTTGATTCTGGATCGAATGGTTTCGTACTGATTGTGTGAATTTAATGTTGGTGTTGCTGATATGTATTGTTTGCGGTAAAGGATGTGAATGGGAAAGTATTTGTGTTGTGATCAGAATGGCCTCAGTTTTATCATCATTCATCTGCAGCTTGTTACATGTCATCCATGATTTCACATCAGAAATGCACCTCTCTACACCTTGGATGGTAGCATCAACTTCAGATGGGTGGCTAGATATGTATATTTGGGTGTCATCAGCGTACAGTTGGTAAGACGCTGGATGATGATCTATGATACTTGAGGGCGGCTGAGTGTATACAATGAAGAGAACATGTCCAAGAACAGACCCCTGTGAAACACCACAACATATATCAACTGGGCTGGAGTGTATTCCATTTGCAGACAGAGCTTGTGTCCTGTTGACCAAGTAGGACTTGAACCACAGTAAGTCTATATCATGAATGCCAAATACATGCTGGAGAGGGTGAAGTAATATATCATGGTCTATTGTGTTAAATACTGCAGACAAATCAAGGAGG
Source organism: Sinohyriopsis cumingii (assembly GCA_028554795.2). NCBI lineage: Eukaryota > Metazoa > Mollusca > Bivalvia > Unionida > Unionidae > Sinohyriopsis > Sinohyriopsis cumingii. The sequence continues at coordinate 141,763,686 of CM068829.1, forward strand.
GTGAGGACTGTAATCGTTCTGCTATCCAAAGCAGAGGGAATTTCATTAACTACTTTTAGAAGAGTAGTTACAGAAACATAATTTACTTATCCAATCTGGGAAAGTATTGTGTACTGCTAGCTGCCTATTCATTTGGTTAATAATATTGATTGGCTAACGGAAGAGTAGGCTGAGCAGTCAAGGCATTCATGGAGGCACTCGTTTCCGAAGGAAGATTCAATTCACTGACATAAAAAAGTTACAAGTCAACAGACTTAAAAATACGTGTACTTAGATTCCTCAGCAAGATTCTAAACACCATAGCCACTGGGATATCTCGTACAGAAGAAATAGTCTAGATGAGATGATATTATGATGAGCGCCGGTGAGACACATACCTGACTCATGCATACTTCCTGCAGTGTGAACACTGACCAAATTATATACCCTGCTAGTGTCCGCTGATAGTGGAATAAACTCTTGCTTAGCGTGTTGACCTCCAACCCGTGAGATAAAAGCATTTTTTATGTCAAGTCAATGTACCACCTTACAAAAATCTTGTACGTGTTGAGGAATGTAGTGCATGTAATAAATTGAGCCATGTGTTTTAACTATTCGACATCTTTTGCAAAATTAGAATAAGTTCTTTCAACGTGTAAAGAATTTGTCAGTGTAAAATCTAAAAATGCGACTCTCATAGCTCTTATACTAAGCAAATAGAAAAGAACCAAAACCACCAAGTCTTGTTAAATTCAAAAATAATTTTTTTCTCACCTAAATTACAAAGTGAAAACTAAAACTAACTTACGGTATGGCCAAGCAAATTCCAAATAATTCGAGATTTTCTAAAAAAAGTCCTAATGATTAATGTTCTGAATACCATTTAGTGGGAACCCAACGCTGAAAATGATGTGCCTGTGATAACCTGTGTTGTAGTGATGTGCCAACAGTCTTTTGTTGAATCAAAATTATACAATCCAAGAATATCTCTTTCTTTGAATTTCACCATAAATCCATGTGTATATTTCCAAGCATGTTATTTTTGAACACTTCGTATTTCCATTTCATGTAAATTGAATTACATAATTTAAATGAAGAAAAAAAAATTTCAGCCCAGTTAGATACTGGACAAGACAATAATACAAATGATTCTGCTCCGATCTTACAGGATGAACGAATAGCTTCTATAAAAGACAAGATTATATGTCCTCCTTGATCTAATTTACCATTCTGAAAATAATACTTAATGGAAAATTTCATTCCGGAAAGTAACAGATGTTTACAAGATTAAATCTTAGTTATTATTAGAAGCTGTTATTAACATTATAATATAAATGTAGTAAACAGCAGGTAGGCCTGCATTTCATGGGAAATATCCATACTTATGAACTCAGATGGAGATAAACATGTTCTTTAAAGTACCAAAATCAATGATTTCAGGTCAGGTCGAAAATGAACTTGAGTTTGGGCAACAAGTCCAAAATGCAAATATCCATAGAATATATATATATATATATATATATATATATATATATATATATATATATATATATATATATATATATATATATATATATATATATATATATATATATATATATATATATATATATATATATATATATATATATATATATATATATATATATATATATATATATATATATGTATGTATATGTATATATATATATATATATATATATATATATATATATATATATATATATATATATATATATATATATATATATATATATATATATATATATATATATATATATATATATATATATATATATATATATATTGTGTGTGTGTGTGTGCGTATGTGTTTCTTTTTGGTCCGTGCAGAACAAATAAAATAAAAATGATACAATTAAAATGCTAAAATTACCGCTCTCATGTATGCATACTGCATTTTCTGGCTTTTTAGACCCATTTAGTGGCTTATGTGGTTAGAGAGTCCGCCTTGGATGCGATAGGTGGAGTGTTCGAACTCCGGTCGAGTCGTACCAAATACTTTTAGAAATTGTATTAGCAGCTGCCTGGCTTGACTCTCAGCATTAAGAGGGTAGTCTTGGGACTGGTCGGCCTAGTGTCAGGATAATGTGACTGGGTGGGACATAATACATGTCTGCATCATGATGCCCCAGTACGAGACGTCACTATAAATTGCCACGCTGCAGACATCGTAGCGATATAACTAAGAGTTTTGGACCCCCTGACTTAAAACAACAACAAAAACATAACAAAATCTTGACGTCAAAATTAGTTGGAAGATAGCGAGATGATATTGGCGATTACTTGTTATAACTTTATTATGACGGGATGTTACTGGCCGATAACTTGGTGATCAGTCAATGACTCTATGTTCTTTGAGACCGAAAAGCTCTCCTTAGAAGAATAAAGGCTGATTTAAATTTAGTCCTAACTCCAAGAGGTCTCTGATTCCTCGGTGAAGTGGGAAATTCTTATTATAAGAATAGGACTAGGGATGAAACAAAGACTCGAATTTAAGTTTCATCTGATTTATTAAGTCACAAAATCATTAGGTCATAAACATTCAAGCCTTAAATATCAAGTGCATCGCTTCTAAATAATAACTTATTTATTGATATAGTGGTAGTGTGCAATTTGGACAAAAATACTTAATTTGAATACAGTTTTTAATCAGAGAATTTGATATAAACAGTTGCAAATACCTTAGTTACAATGTTCGGATTTTATATTAATGTACTATTTAGTGATAGACTTAAAACTATTGGCTAACATTTAATTATGTGTTAATGGGTTAACTTGACACAAAACCTTGAGAAACACTCAAAGGCTATAACAATAATAACTAACAGCTTATGTACAAAGTCTCAGAAACACTCAGTAGCGTTACAGCATAACAAATAACTTAGGAATAGAGCCTCAAGAAACACGCAATAGCGTTACAATATAACAAATAACTTAGGAATAGAGCCTCAAGAAACACTCAATAGCGTTACAATATAGCAAACGACGTAGGAGTAAAGCCTCAAGAAACACTCAATAGCGTTACAATATAACAAATAACTTACGAATAGAGCCTCAAGAAACACTCAATAGCGTTACAATATAGCAAATAACTTAGGAATAGAGCCTCAAAAAAAAACAATAGCGTTGCAATATAACAAACAACGGAGGAATAGGTCCTAAAGAAACATTCAATAGCGTTACAACATAACAAATAACTTTGGAATAGAGCCTTAAGAAACACACAGCGGCTTCATAATCAAATTTACAAGTATTATAGTTCCATGATTTCCAAGTTTTATTGAACTGTAGTAAGTATTATTGTAATGAGGTATGTAAAAAGTGCTTGACTTTGTCACACAATGTCATAAAAAATACCGTTTACATATAATTTAACTGATTGGGCACATATTTATGCTAAAGTTGCAGATTTTAAAACAAATGAACGACTAAATAAATGTACTCAGAGGTTTAGAGCAATGGTTTTTAAACTGTGGATCCCCGGGCAGGGAGCCGTGCGGTTTTTCCAAGAGTGTCTACCGTAACTATGGGACGAACATAATTAAAATCTAATCCAGCGAATCCATCCATTTGTCTTTCCACATGACTCCATGCTGCGAAAATAGATTACCAGCCTGGGTATGTGAGCGAGCTTGCCAGAATTTTGATTAAGCCATTAGGGCCTAAAATAGATTACCAGCCTGGGTATGTGGGCGAGCTTGCCAGAATTTTGATTAAGCCATTAAGGCCTAACGATGATTTTAGAGAGGATATTTTCTATTCCAACTTAAATTCCAGATAAATTGTATTGTGTGTCTCAAACAATAGCCAATATTTTAATGAGTGGAGAAACAATGTAATAAAATGTTCATCTAAAACAAGAAAACGTATGAAGCATTAATGCAGGAAAATAAAATTGTATTTGTATTCTTTGTCAGACTAAATATAAATGTATTAGTTATGTTTATTTTCGAGAAATATTTATATTGAAACCTTTGTAATTTAAGATCAACAAACCATCGAAATAGATGCATGTACATGAATGCTAAATTTTGGTCTCATTTTCAAACGTTTTTTTTTTTTCCCCTCAAGGAACTGAAGGCCAAAGTGAAAAGTCGCCTTTGGTTTTAAATACTATTATTGCGGTTTTGATATTTCTAAATAAATACCTCTTAAGATAATATAAAAGAATTATAAAATTAAATTGCTTTTCCGTTTGCATTTCATCATTACTAACCGTATCTATGCAATAATCGCTTCGGAAACGCAGCGCTGTCCTCCGATTTCTAGATAATATAAAATAAAAAACCGTATGTTTTCTCAAGCGCGGTGCTCCGTTTACTAGATAATATAAAGTAACAAAACCGTATGTTTTCCCAAGCGCGGTGCTCCAATTTCTATATAATAAAAAACAATAAAACTGTATGTTTTCTCAAGTGTGGTGCTCTGATTTCTAGATAATATAAAATAACAAAACCGTATGATTTCTCAAGTGCGCTGCTCAGATTTCTAGAAAACAAAATAACAAAATCCATATTTGCATTTTCTAGACAGAACGAAAACAATTTTTTTTTTTGAGAAGCAAAAGCGACTTGTTCTTAATCATGTTATAAAGTTTAGGCGGAAAATCTCTTTTTATTATAAGCGTAAAGAAAACCAATGTTACTAATTGACATAAAGGTCTCGTATTCTTTAGAGACTCGAGTCGTCCTGTAGAATGTACATTTCAAAAGTGATTTAAGAGATACTCGACGAATGTGGTACTAAAACATGGAGAAAGAATCACGTATTAGTAAAAACAAAATCAGTTAAAAATTAAACATGCTTGTAAATTATCGTACTGAGGACACAACACTTCAGTTACAAAGAATACCAAACCAACCTGAAGTGAAAATAGGCTTTGGATGAGAAGTACACAAACACACATCCACACACGCGCGTGTGTGAGATATTATTAATGTAAAGATTAAGACCTGAGTTTTGTATTAGCTTTAATCTTCAACTTCATCTTGTAATATGCTATGTTTTTGCCTAACATTGCATTCACACAGAGTGGTTCAACAATTGTAATAAAAATAATGACGAGTCTCTTTTACAAAGTGATTTCACTTTGGCTTTCAGTTTCGTGACAATAAATCCGTTTGAAGATAAGATCCAAATTTAGCATTCATGTATGTGCTATTATTCCGATGGTTTGATGATATTAAATCAAAGTTTTAAATATAAATATTTCACGAAAATAAATACACTTAATACATTTATATTCCTACACCCTATTTCGACTGATCGACGGCTTTTTGACGAAACAAAGAATTTAGTAAATAACAAACCAGCGGTACTTGAAGAACTATTGTGTGGGAAGTTTCATGAAAAGAAAATGGATGGACTGAAAAGGCAAAGGGGATAATGACATATATTAGACTAGATTTTATCGTCGAATATTTGACGCAGAAGAGATTGCAAGATGTTTGCGAAAGACGGAGTTCCATTATGAAAAGCAGGCTGGCGATCCAGTAGTATTGATATAATCATGGCAATCTCGAGACATGACATTTTTCTTGGACCGCATCAGTTAATCATATTTTTTTAAATCTATGTATGGTTGATACATCATCTGCGGAAACGGGCTAGCTTTGCACCCTCTGCGATTAAAGGTTCGATACCCAGTTCCGACAAGTGCTAGACCAATGTTGTTGCTTTCCTTCTTTATATCAGGATTCTTCATCCATAAAGTCCACGATACAATGACCTTTCAGTCGTCAATCAGGCATTCTAAAAATTGCTTGCACTTATTTGCAAAGCTGGAAACATACAAGTTGTAACTGAAAGTACAAATACAACGTGTTGCTGTATATATACATGTTGTAGAGTGAATATGTTACAAGTAGTGGTTCATAGTGAAGTTTAATAATACATCTAAGGTTAATGAAGAGCAACAAAACAACAATTGTATAAATATCTCATATTAGAGCTGGGTACCGTGGTATACTGCGGTATTTCTCAGTGTACTTGGATACGTACCACGTTATACCGCAATTATATTAGAGACGAACAATTCAATGTTCTGGGGCAGGGGCCTGACACTTTTCTGTTTGATTCCGTCTTTTAATAACTGGAGAAATATATTTTACTCTGATTTATGGCAACGTAACACCATATTATATCCGTGATAGTGTAATGACCATGGCTAGAGTCACGATGACTTGGATAATATTTTCAGTCTTTGCTTCTATTAAGTTTGTCTTTATAAATATGGTGAATATGAATATGAATTAGAATGTTCACTTACAAAGCATAGCAATTATATTTATCTCTAATGTCTATCGACTGTCAAACTAGCAGCCAATCCTGGCAACCGATCTTAACATGTGTAACCTATTTTCGAGGTAGAGGTTCTTTTGGTAAAACGTCTTTGAAAGTCTGTCATAAAGTTTTCAGAGTGTACTGTTTAGCTTATCTGCTACAAATAGTATGCTCTTATGCCATTACTATTTGTAATCTATGTAAAATACCTGCAAAATCATGACTAGAAAAGTCCATGTATATCCTTGTATCACGATGTCCGCCATTTTGGATTAGCATGAGTGTTTCGTATTTAGAGATTCTATACTTTCGCATTCGCAATTATTCTCTCTAATGATAGTAGGATACTGTAAGAAGGTAATGTGCATGTTTTAGTGATAACCTCATTGCAATACAGTTGTACTGATGTATGCATTTCGTGTTTTGATGTGACAGTACCGGTCGTCTGCATCAAGTGCAGAACCCGCGTCTACATGAATCAATTCAATTATTCAAGACTTAAGTTATCATCATAAAGTTTAATTTCACATAAGCTTGATCTCATAAAATGTTCTTATTCATTTCATAGAGAAGTCATACAGTATTGAAATACTTCTTGTTATGTAATTTATGTACTTGTAATGTTGACATGGTATACCATGCAAAACTGTATTGTTTACAATGCAATACACGGCACACCATACAAGACACTGACTGGTTGCATGGGTTGCTGTGCATGCATCGATTGGTTGAATTGTGTCATGTGGTGTCTGGGGGAAGGTTATAAATAAGGGAGCGCTGTCACTGTTGGTCAGACAACTGACGAGTACAGTCGGCGCCAAAATACGAAGTGACAAAAAGAAACAGCAAAGTGTCAAGTTAGTACATTTTGGATCTTTATAAATAGCACGTTTTACAATATCGAACAAACAAGAATAATATATTTATTCCAACAAAAATAGATTGTAACAGTTGTCTCCCACCACACCTGACAGCCCCCCCCCCCCCCCCTCCAGTTTGTTATATTATAATTACATAATCTGGTTGTACACAGTAACTATTGCTCTTATTTATTATTTATTTATTTTCACAAATTCATTAAACATTGTCAAATTGTTCTCGATATCATGTTGATGATATAACCCAAGCTTTTGATCTTTTCTTACATAACACTATCAGTTCCTATGTACAAAAATATGTAGCACCCTTAGGGACCAAAAAGGGCCTTACAATATTATTAAGAAGAAAATACTATTTTGAGATAAAAGGAAAAGAATCTGCTCAATGGAAAATCATATCCCCGGCCCTGATAGTTAAATGACCTTAGAGTAAATGAATTTGTGCATATGCATGTCAATTGCTGTGTAAGTTGCAATATAAAAGCTGTAACTACAGTGTGACGATTCGGCGTACACTATAGGTGATACTGTGAATGGCACCCAGCTGACATGGATAAAAGTACGAAGCTTTAATATTGAAGCCTATAATTTTATAGCTGCAATACTGATGTGATATGCATAGAAACTTTGATGGGATGCCAACACCGGGCAGGATATTAATCAGAGAGGACCGGTAAACATTAAACACGCTTGCTCAACAAACGATAAACTATTTAGTGGACTTCAGAAATTACGTAAAGTTCAGACGGAAAGCATGTGCGCTCCTAAAAATCGTTGGATTATGTATTTATCGTGTGCAGTGCACGCCCAGTCATTTAACAGCATCACCATCAGCAAGGTGCAGTGCCAGTAGGCCACCGGGGAATTTTGTCAGTGGGTAGTTGCTCACAGTGTGTGACATGGTTTGCAGAGCTTCGCAGCTACAGGAAGAGTCAGTGGCCTGTCGCCATCATCACAACGTTGACTGCACAAAGACCCTGTCCTGTCCGGAAACGGTTCAGCGTGGTCCACAGATGTCGTGGAAGGTTGAAGCTAGGAGGGCAGACAGATGACTCAGCTGCGATGAAGTGGTTTACAATATCTGTTGAAGACCACTCATCACTCCATGCCGAAATAGCTGTCATATCCTCCGGCAACGGACCTAACCAGAATGGGCGTCTCGAAGTCAAGCGGTGACAGTGGTGAAAATGGCATCCTTCTTGAAAGCCCTGCAATCTCTGTTACTGGATGGTAATGTTGACACTTTTTTAAATATTTAATTGAAGTTTTGGACTTTTGATAGTGGTGGGGCATGTGGGTTTCAGGAACGCAGCAAGTTTTCATTCTTTACTTTTCAATATAGGTTTTGAATGTTGTCAGAATGTTGCAGGAATGCTACTTTGTGACGTTAAACAACACAGTTATAGCAACATTCCTGCAAGTTCATCAAATCATGTTGCCACAACCTTATATGACAAAGTTTACACAACCTTAATGAAACGTTGCTGCAACGTTGTTGCAACATCGCATTATTAGCTTGGTCAATCTTTCCATCCATATGTGCGCACACTTGACATCTATTTCGAACGAAGGAAGGCCTGTTCTGACACAATTTGCAAGTCTACGTTCCAGTGATCTGCATGAAGACTTTGCACGAAACCGAAATATCACAAAAAGCTCAACAAATCATAAATAATCAGGAAACAGCGCAATAATTTACAATTCCTGTTAGCCATTAGTTTTCGTATATAATAGAATAGTGATGCACGATATTAATTGTACTCTCTGTGTGTGTGTGTGTGTGTGTGTGTGTGTGTTTTGGATTTTTAACATAGCTTTAACATTTGTTTCAGTCATATCGCTCCGATGTCTGCAGTGTGACACTTTATATTGATGTCTAGCAATGGGCATCATGCCGCAGACACGTAGCATCATGTCTCACCTAGTCACATTATCCTGACGCAGTTACGACAAGTCCTAATACTAACCTCTTAATACTGAAGCCTAGCGAGGCAGCTGCTGGTACTATTTTTATATTAATGGTACTGGCAGAGAGGGAGAGCCTTATATATTGTTCTGCATCTGATATTGTTAGATCTTCCTTTTTCAACATCAAACGATGGTTAATACATTTGGTTGACAAGAAAACCGCAGGAGTCAACAGTTGTTATATAATGTCTTTTGAGTTTTATTATTAGCGCTTACCGCAAACAACTGGAGAGACACCTCATGCCGACAACCATCCACCACCACCATTTACGAGTCGTCTCATTTATTAATAATTGTCAATCCATTTCAAAACTATTATGTATAAACCATTTTTATTGGAAACAAAATTAATTATATCGATTTCATTTATTTCATCACATTGAAAGATAAAGGCCTAAACGTCTTGCTTTTATTCGATCGATTCGTCAATCTACTTAGGGTTGAAATATCTTAATGTCGTAGTGTTGAGGGCAAAAACGTCTTGCTTTTATGGGGTCAAGTCATCAATCTACATAGGGTTGAAATATCTTAAGGCCGTAGTGTTGAGGGCAAAAACGTCTTGCTTTTATGGGGTCAAGTCATCAATCTACATAGGGTTGAAATATCTTAAGACCGTAGTGTTGAAGACAAAACGTCTTGCTTATTAGGGGCCGAAATGTGAATCCACTTACGGCCGAAATGACTTAGGGCAGACGTGTCTTTGGCTGAGATGTCTAGGGCCGAGATGTTTAGGCCCGAATTATCTAGGGCCGAAATGTGTAGGGCCAAGATGTCTAGGGCCGAAATGTCTTAGGGCAGGCGTGTCTTGGGCCGAGATATCTAGGACCGAAATGTTTGAGGGCCGAAACGTCTAGGGCTGAGATGTTTAGGGCCGAAGTATCTAGGTCCGAAATGTCTTAGGACCGAGATGTGTAGAGCCAAGATGTCTAGGGTCGAAACGTCTTAGGGCCGAAGTGTTTAGGGCCGAGATGTCTATGGTAGAAGTGACTAGGTCCTAGATGTCTAGGGCCGAAATATATAGGACCGAAATGTTACTTTACCGAGTTCAATAAGGTACATTTTCAAGACATTAACAAGAAGATTGGATTTTACTAGAAACAAAGATTACACATTAACATCATTAAAATACTACAGTTCCTTTTTTTATATAAAAAAATCAAACAGCATTTTAGTTTTAAATCGTATTTCAAGATATGTTTTGCGGAGATAGTTTGAATATAATAACAGAGAATAAGATTGAAGAAATAAATTTGTTTTATTTGACTATGTGATTATAATGACTGTATTCCAGGCATATTAATTTTGTGTAATACATAACCTTTGAAAGTTCTGTTAAATAAATACGCAATGCTAACAAGAGTCCTCCATCTTTACAAAGCCCTTCGTCTTCTTTAAAACACGGTTCCTGTTATTCGGCCACTATGGTGATGAATTCATTTCATTATATTGTAGTGAAGTTATATTTATTATGTACTGCATTATAAGGCGACATCGCTACACGGTGTATGTTCGAAAGACAACGTTATAATGAGTTTTGTTGTTGATGATGATGTGGGTTTAAGATCATTGTTCAGTACACCATGGTCTAAACGTAGTGGGCAATATATTTGGAGCATTAATTATATTGTAGAAAAAGTGAAAGAAGATAGAATTGATAGCGATGAATATCATTTAAAAGAATAAACAATTATCCCTAAGATCAATTACATTAAACTATTGCCAGACAAAGACTATACAATTACTAATTTGCTAAATAGGTAGAATGTAAGAAGTGTATACTTTGTTCATTAGAAATAGTTAAACAATGATAAATGTATAGAAACAAAACACACACGATGAACATGCAGAATAGGTATAGCTAAAGTTACAACGAAAATGCACAGTTATAAAAAAGATGTCCCAAGGTCATCATTAATGTAATTGAAATGGCGAGGCAGCTGGAACCAAGCAGCAAACATAACACATGTATCGAAATACATTAGTGTGCGTTTCTAGTGCCGACAGCAGCAGCAGAACTACCAGCAAATATTGCAAACTTATCCCCACATTAATATTATCACCAGAATTTCTTGTAGGTAGTATTTAAATGAAACAGTAGATTTGAAAATTTGATCCTGAGTGGATATACCGAACCATACATTAATAATATGTATTCCATAGGGAAAATTTAATTAAAACACAAACGCTACTACCAGTAAATATGTGTAGTCAGCCTTATTGTTAGTTAAAGGGTACATCCGCGTCAATGAAGGTATTAAAGGATAATGCTAGGCTAGGTACAAGGCTTATTTTCAGGTACAGTGATCACTTCTGTCATTAAATGGGGTTGGTATCGTAAGGAAACTGTAGATAGCCAACCCTATATAGAAAAAAAAATATGTCGTTATTCATCAAACGTGTTTCAACTATTATCAGTTGTTATCTGAGTTTTAGGGAATAAAAGATTTGTTTTTCTTTACAAACGATGGGAAGGTATCAACCAGTCAATAAAAGATTCACATCATACATGTAAAGCATGGATAAGATTAATGGAGAGAGCACCCCTTATAATAATTTTTTTGATGTGTAGAACTCTTTCAAAGATTATACTCGGTGTACCTCGTTTGTCATGGAATTTAAAACTAAACTGTTTTTATTTGCCATATAAAATCATTTGCTGTACATTTGATAAATTTTAATCAAGCCTGAAAGATTCAAATTATTTCTTTTACTTTCAGTATGTGTGCCAAATTTAGTAATAAAAAGATACCTGTTTGGTGCTTCTAGCATTTTGTGTTTTACCAACAACAATTATTAGGTGAAAAAGTAGTTTGTAATTCAGTTGTTTTCATTATGGATTCAAAAAGATTTGACAAGAACTCATCAGTATTGTAATAAACCTAGGGTGTATGCTATTTGTATTTCCGTCTCGGTTTACAGTATGCTTACATTTTAGCGATTATGTGTTGATTATAAAGTCGGTTGGAACGATATGACTCAACCTGAGTAATTAGCCAATTTATAAACGTCATGATGTATATCATTCACCAGACTTTATGATAGTTTGGATTGGTTCCGTAAAATGGAACCTCTCTAACTGCTTAAGATAGTGAATTATCTGAAAAGTTTAGGTATACATGCTTAATATTTTGAGAAAGGAATAATTCTTTGTATTGGATGGTTGGGGCGTGTTTTAAATGGCACGAATTTATAATATTCGGCTTGGGAAGTGTTATTAGTTAATCGTGCAAATGTAATACAAAAATAAACCATGCAGTGTAATATAACTAGAAATTCGTGATGTGTGGTAAATATGTGATTGAAGCAATTGTTTATAGTGGATTTTTCGTTTAAGAATCTTTTAGTTGACAGCGAATGTTGTTTTGAGGTCCTTGGAAAAAGATGATAACACAGACTGCTTAAGACAGTGAATTATCTGAAAAGTTTAGGTATCATTGCTTAATAATTTGAGAAAGGAACAATTCTTTGTACTGGTTGGTTGGGGCTTTTTAAAAAATGGCACGAAGTTCTAAAATGTTAATAGTTAATCGTGCAAACGTAATGCAAAAATAAACCATGCAGTGCAATATAATTATAGTTTCGTGATGTGCCATGCAGTATAATATAATTAGAGTTTCGTGATGTGTGGTCACTATGTGATTGAAGAAAAATTCTTTATAGTGGATTGTTCGCTTAAGTATCGTTTGGTTGACAGCGAATATTGTTTTGAGGTCCTTGGAAATAGGTAATAACACGGACTGTCAAACCCAGGCTTGCGCAGAAATTGTTTGATTCACTTGATTGTGAGACAGCTTCTTTGTAACAATATATATTTTCTGATGGTAGCAGTGCGACATAGGACAGCTTTGTTATATTTATTCTCTAGTTATGTTTATCTTGTTTTAAAAAGAGAATGAAATCAGGCTTTTTTTGTCGTGACAACTAACAGGAAAAAGCGTCCTCTAAACCTTACATGGGAGTTCACTTTTGTGTCTAGCAATATGTATTGCCTCCTTTGTTTCAATTTCCATTTAAATGGGAGCAGATACTGTTTTTTATGAGCCGATGCTGTTACTTGTAGGATATAGTTTGGGGTGGAATAGAGAATATTTTTTAATAATAAAACCAGGTCTGTTTCATAAAAGTAGAACAGTATGAATTTGCTTTGTCCCGACCAGTCACGAGGTCAGTTGAACTGCATATTCCGTTTGAAAAGACATGATTCCGGGTTGTTAAAACGCGACTATTACCGCCAATACCACCCACTGCCGTCAAGCAGAAGGAGCTTATCGAAACGGACAATGAAGTTCAGTTTCTTATGACTTCAGCTCCATGTGTGATAGAGAAATCTGACAAAAATGCACATGTATTCAGTGTCAGGTCTGATGATTCAGAGTTCGGGCTGTAGTACAACGTTTGGCTCGTCTATCGCAACGATATGGTAGTATTCGGTAGTATTCGGAAACAAGATCGGGCAGTTGCTTTGGAGACAAGCATTGGTCTTTCCGTGACTTCAAAGAGCCGGTCTGTATCCGAAACCAAGCAAGTGGACTTGTGTACGCAGAGGTATGGTATCTTGGTCATACCATACCAGCTGCAGGAAAGGCCACTGATCCTGAAAACGTAGATGTAGAGAATGGACTACCCCAAAATAAGTTAATGCGGTACGGAGATTCATGGGTTATGTAGTTATTATCGGCGGTTCCTATGTCACTTTTGCTGAAATTGCTGCTGCCTTTCACCAGCTTTCCTAATATGCTGAACAGATGAGGATTCGAAGAATTACGTAAAGTACTTGTCTCAGCATCAGTGTTGGCTGTATATATCGAGTCAGTGGTGAAGCCAAGGCGTTATGGAAAGTGGACACGTTATTGGATATGTCCGACGTGATGCTCGTAAAACATTGGCTTGATAGTTCTGGCAGCTAATTAAACGTTATATTGGCGTACCGTACAGCTTGCGACCGGACGTCTTAGAGTTCACAAGCTGATGACACTCAAACTTTCAATAAAAAGTTTAAAACCTCTCAAGATTGAAAAAAAACAAAAAAACAATCTATTATTCAAAATGTATGAACTTTCTGTACAAACACATATCTGAAAAATTAGGGCAACATCATGCACAACGAGAAAGTGAACATCAAGCTTTCTGTAGACAATATTATTATTATAATAATAGCTGAACGAAATAGTACAGTTGGTATAATTGTTGGATTTGAAAACAAAGGTTTGGTGGAACGAAACTCGGTTTGCACATATAACAGAGTACCATCTGAATACATAAAGCTAGTTGCATAAAAGAAACTCTAAAGGATGCAAATGAACTTGAAAAAAAGCAAGATACAAAATCATAAATTATATAAGTTCATATCTACGAGTTCAACGAAACAGCCCAGGTCAGTCCGAGAGCGAATAGGAAGGTGCTGGAAAAGTGTGCAGTACATGAAATGAGAGCCTTGTAACATACTGAAACTTGAATGGCCTCTGCAACAATTATATTGTATCGTTTCACCTACAGTGTTAAAAAGAAATTACAGTCAAACAAAGTAGAGACAACTGAACTACCATGGAATAATTGGCTTTTAAAATCAGCTAGACAAATTATTTCCTATTTTGCCGCTGATCTATAGTTCGTAATCAGACCGTATATTTGTATTCAACCTAGATATTCCTTTGATGCCATCTTGTAGAAAGAAATATTAATCGTAGTTTCTTTTCATCGGTTGATAATTAATTTGTTTTATCAGCTGACATTTATTCCATTATTCAACTGCTACAGCTCCTCGGTTAAAATCACGTTTGCATGTGTTAATCACATTTAGATGGCGTTGATTATCCAAAGACTTTTCGTATAGTCTTATATTCTTCCTGTCGTATGTTAATCAAATATTTATCTTTTATCTCTCACCGCGATAAAGAGAAATATAAAAGTTGTTACAGATAACATAAATGTTCATTTGGTATATGCTACTACTCGCTTGATTACCAAAACTATTATATACTAGTATCTTAAACTCGGACAACACTTGTATTAACTGAAAGTAATGACATCTAAAGGTGAATTTTATTAATTCATGCATAATTTATATGATACATTCAAGTTAGATAATGTGCAGCCTGATTTTGCTGTCCATACTGCCGAGATTAATTGTTTGCTTTTCTAAAACAATGTCATATCACCCTGTGCACCGTATCTCTTCACTCAATCTCCTTGTACAGCTTCTTGATCGAAATTGTGGTATCGTTGTGTGGTATGTAAACTAGTTGTTTCCTATGAAGTATATCATTTTCCTTTTAAATTTACTTGCGAAATCTTGATAAATATTGTTGTTTATTATTTTAATATACTACTGTGGCTCACAAGCAATATCCGATGAACGCATCGGTTGTTGGGACTGTCATCATATATAACTCTGATAATTATCAGCAGTTGGAAAATGAAGCATGACACCATTTCTGGATATGCATATACCATCTGTAGTGTACCTCCACTAGTATTCATCCTCCATCAATGAATTGGCAGTGTACTCCATATCATGCTTTCATGTTGTCAACATGACTTGTTGTCTGATGTGTAATCGTAATTCAGAACATATTCCTGAATAGCACAGCTCCAATGTAAAATTCGCGTGGCGCACTATATTTACGTGTCCAGATAGAACGTGTAGAACAACTTGGAATAGTTAGCTCTCTTACAGATAGATATAATTTAGAAATATAATGATTTTAAAATGTTCCAACAAATGTTATGATTCCATTATAAAAAGATGTTTTGTATCTTTATGATTACATATTGTGTTTTCTCTTCAAATCAGCAAAGGGTGGGTGGTCGAATTATCTAAAGCGCTCGCCTTTACCAATCACTGCCATCTGTCCACATGTGTTAGAATGTGAATATGTGAGAAGGCTTACCAGTAGTTTCCCCATACGTCGTTGTTCTTACAGGGCTTTTCACGGGTTCTTTTTCCTTCAGTATACTGACTGCCACGAATCGTTAAAGCCATAAACAACAACATCAACAACAAATAAACTGGTGAGTTGTCTCCCTCGAGTTAACTGCTCCCTTGATCCGTGATCGACTATACGACTCTGACATTATTTTGAAAGCATTAATGTACCGTCAATAAGCATTGATTATTCTTGGTAGAGCATATCAAATATATCAAAAGAGACCAATTTAGAAACAATTAATAAAGTGTTTTAAAACTATTAATAAAGTGTTTTAAAACAATTAATAAAGTGTTTTAAAACTATTAATAAAGTGTTTCAAATACTACTAACAAAGTAGCTAAAAATATTATTAGTTTTTCAAAAACTATTATAAAAATGTTTCAAAACCTATCATAAAGTGTTTCAAAATTATTATTAAAGTGTCTCAGAAACTATTATTGAAGTGTTTCAAAAACTGTTATTCAAGTGTACAATTATTATTAAATTATGTTACAAGTTACTATTAAAGTGTTCTTAAAACTATGATTAAAGTTTTTTCAAACCCTATTTGTAAAGTATCACAAACAAAACTAACGAAGTGTTTCAAAAACTACCATTTAAGGTTTCCAAAAAACATATATATAGTATTTCAAAACCTACTGTTTAAATGTTTCAAAATATGGACTACATACAGTTTCCGATAGCTTTTAATCGTCTTTTCCGTGAAAGCTCACATGTGTGACAAGATACAAATTTTTACACATTGTACGATGTAAAATTTGTGTGACATGATACAAATGTTTACACATTGTACAACTGGTAATTTATATATAGCTGTCAAACAAATGTTTCTATTTAACGAAATTTTCCCCACCAGTTAACATTACTCAAGTACAATAGTTAAAGAGAGAGTGGAAGGAAATGGGTAAAATGATTGTATACACACAACATTGCAAGAAATACCTTAGTTGCAAAGTCATGTCCGTTTTGTCTTAAGCACACGACTTAAACAGGCAGCTAAAAATCTATATGAAGATTATATAAGTCGATCACGGGTAAGTGTATTCAAAGTGCGGAACTCAAAGTCAACTGTAACATGATTTGTGTGTACCATCCTCAGATAGAAACGTATCTATGCAGAGAATCTGAATACGTTAAACTAAATCGGCAGTTGCATGAAAATCCAATGATGTTTTATACACATGCATAAAACTATGCAAAGTCTTGGTCGCTTCTTTGTTCTGTAGTAATTTTCAGAAAAAGTCATAATCCAAAAAGTAAAAAAAATGTGTGGAAATTATGGAATGGAAGTCATGAACAGCTAGAAAATCTGCACAATAATCGTGACTACCTGCTTTTATTACTCTTTCTCCATTTAATTTTGTTTGGGTTTCAGACAGGCCAGCAAGCACGTCGTTCTCTTAACAATGTACCTTTCTCGGTTTCATTGGCCTCGGTTTGAACTGTTTTATTGTGTATTTCGCACGTACGGTGAAGTAATAATATTATTATATACCATGTGACCAAAATCGGCGTTTGGTATGTAAACATGGTGTTTTCTTAGTAAATTATATAAGAATGCTGGAACCATTCTTTTTATTGTCTATACTGCTTTGATCTTCACTATCTGGCTTTGACCCGGAAAGAGATTCCTTGTCTCTTTACAGAAAAGAAAAGAGCAGCATAAATCGTCATGCTTACATCAGCTTGCTTCTATCCTTATGTAAGTGAGCAAATATTAAATCCAATTTCTAAAACCTCAGTTTCTTGTATTTGTTATTGTTATTTTCTAAACTATATTCATTTTATTATATTTTATTATCATTATCTTTTATTGATTCCGTAAATGTTTATTCAAATATTTCACATGAAACTGACAAGAAACAGCGTCAGACAACATTTTTATCGGTAACAAATTCGTGATTCTTTTCTATCAGTATTATCAAATATTTTTGGTGAGTGCTCTTTTCTCATTTAAGTCCTTTTTTATAGCATGCAACAAACCTAGGATATGTGCTGACTGGTTTACATTCTCATTTATAAATTTGAAATATATTAGTGATCACTTATTCCATTTTGGAAAATTGGCGTCGTGAAGCTATTTCTCATACTGAGTAATTTGGCGGTATAGACGTCAATGTAAGCCGTATTCACAAGACTTTATTATGGCAGTTTCGTGGATTAGAATGTATGTTCGTTGAAAATGTGAAACAAGGATTAACCTTGAAATTTGAAATCATCTTATTATGTTTTCATGCGCATCTTTTCAGTCAGTCGTATAAGCAATGAAGTTGTATAAATAACCAAGGTGATCCGAATATATTGGGATTTCCTCTTATGCAAAGAAATTACCGACGAACGAAATGTATGATTTTCTTTAAATTACTGTGCCGACATACATTAAAAATAGCATGGCTTTTAAAGTCTTGGCATAATGCAATTTATTATACCAGTAAAGTTGTGATCCGCCTATGGTGCATTGAAATGAATATATAACTATTGTTTTAAATAAATACCATCAACTCTATGATACATTTCCACTGATGAATGATTAGAGACATACGATAAATGACGATAAAATATTAATGAAGTATGTTTTCTAAATGAATTTAGTATGGTACACAATTTCATCGTGATAGGTTTAAGTGACAAAATACGCAGAGACCAGGAGTGAGAGAAAAAGAGAATTTGGCCTTGATGAACCCTTGAAACTGAACTTAAACCAAGTACCCGCAATAACCCGCTTCATCATTACAGTGTGTGTACACCATCATTGGGATTTATCTACAGTGTTCATCATATTATTGATAAACAGTTGCAATAGTCTGTCGACACCCACTATACGTTAATTGCTTGATTTTTTGGTAATGATGCACACATACTGCAATCTATTTAATGCTTGTGTATTTTTGCAGTTTATGTTATTTTTAAAATCCTAAACTAAAGTTCTAAAAGCAGATTAATTTTGAAGTATGGAAATGTCCGAAAGCCGCCTCTGTCACCGCCGACTGTCCATCATTGTGTTAGTTGGTCAGACAGCAGGCTAGTAGTAATAGAGAAACAGGGATTGGCAATGAAAAAAATGTTCTTATCGTAATATTCTCTCTCTCTCTCTCTCTCTCTCTCTCTACCACTCCGGTGGCCTAGTGGTTAGAGCGTCCGCCTCGGAAGCGCGAGGTCGTGGGTTGAAACCCCGGCCGAGTCATACCAAGACTTATAAAAATGGAACTAACAGCTGTCTCGATAGGCTTTCAGCATTAACAGTTTAGTGTTAGGACTGGTCGGCCTGGTGTCATGATAATGTGACTGGGTGGGACATTATGCTACATGTCTGCGGCATGATGCCCCAGTTCTAGACATCACTATGAACTGCCACACAGCAGACATAGCAGGGATATGACTGAATTTTTTTTTAAAGCTACGTGAAATAACAAACTCTCTCTCTCTCTCTCTCTGTAGCAAGACACTTTTGCGCCAGTGTCATACGATTACGTTTCTGAACCTATAAAATATGGTACAAGTTACATTCAAAGCCACTGACGGAAAAGGAAAGAGAGATAGATGCATAGGATAAAAACAATTGTATAGGCGGTTTTAGTGTTACTTAAAACAGAATAAGGACTTAGATCAACTGTAAATACATTAATATGCTTGAATTACCTCTTGTTGGTTGGTCATTTTCTTAGTATATATTTCAAACTCATTGCATACCTTCACCGTTACGTGTATGGCTGAGCGTTCAGTGTTAAAAATCTGAGCACGAGTTTGTAGCACCCTATTTTCTTTATTAAAACCATATTTGATGTTGAAATTGTAAGTGTATCTTACATTTATTAAATCATTATGAATGAAAATAGAAGCCCCAAAAAGAAAACAAGCAACTTATCAATTTGCAAAGGGGATTGTGAATAGCCTCAAACGGCACAGAACTACATTATGTACTGGAGACACTGACCAGGGATGAAGAGAGTTCATTAACTCAGTCAATACACTGTTGCCTGTAGTCAATCTTCACTCCGTTCAAAGAAACGTATGTGTATTTGTATAAAATATAAATAAAATATACTAGTAATATGTGCGCTGCATGTTTGATATACCACTCGTCGGCATAAATGTTTCATTTAAAGGAAATTCGACAAGTCTCATCCTTTAAGGAAACATTTATACAACTCTGAGAAAAACAAGGATACTGGGTACCACTATATCTCTCATATATATATATATATATATATATATATATATATATATATATATATATATATATATATATATATATATATATATATATATATATATATATATATATATATATATATATATATATATATATATATATATATATATATATATATATATATATATATATATATAACAACTTAAACTGGTGGGCTATACCAGGTCAGGATATCCGGCGGGCAGTACCGGATTAAGCTAGTGCGGGCCCGTAGCATACTGTAGCATATGTTATTAACGGGCCCTACATTAAAATAAACCGCATACATATAAAAACACATAAAAGCGCGGGACCCGTTGCATTTGCTACTTTTGCTACTATGATAATCCTGCGCTACCGACGGGTCATAAACCCTAAGTGAATTATGGTTTACCTAACCAAGCATGTGAAGACCAGTTCCGGCGGAATGCGCGGAAGAAACCGATAGCTAGTTCAACGAGTAAGGAGGCGATTCTCAGCAACGCGTTGTGGAGCATGACGAGGCACAGAGGAAGTCCTGGTTATCCACTGCATCGGACTCCATCTACAGCCCTCTTGACTTTGTCTTATACTGGATCCAAACGGTCTTGGAAGATTGAGGTCGACGACGTGTAACTCTTCCTCAGTTTAAACTAAGTCAACGCGCACGTCACTCACCTTGACATCCTTAACCCCAAAGTCACTTGACGAATGACGAGTGACGAATTGGCAGGTGTGGTTACACTGGTAGACGTAGCCGCAAATCAGCACACAGGTGGCTCAGGCCATGTAGCCGTTCTACACTGACAAGGGGCAGCAGAGGATTTCGGCAGCCACCCTACATGACAAGAAGCAGCCCTTTTAAGATTCATACTGCTCACCTCCATGACATAAGGAAGGGGCTAGAAAATGTGCCCTAAACATTGCTTGATTCATCTTTCCTTAGCAAGTTACATCCATGACCCTACATTAACTATGGAAACACTGTAAAGAAAGAGATAGTTCATCCACGGTCTATAATGCCATAGAACATTCAGGAGGTTTGCACACCCAAAAATATATATCTATTAATTTCAGCAGAATAAAGTGTATTGTCAAACAATACTGTCGTCTTCATACAGTGATTCCGACCAGTCCTAACACTAACCTCTAAATGCTGAGCGCCAAGCGAGGCAGCTGTTAGTACCATTTTTGTAAGTCTTTGGTATGACTCGGTCTCGGATCGAACCCACGACCTCCCGCATCCGAGGCGGACGCTCTAACCACTAGGCCACCTGAGCGGTGGGTTGGATATAATCACTTTAGATACTCGAAAACAAGGAAACATTGTCTAGGTGTGCTAGACTTGGCAATATTACAGTATTTTGTTTCTATTAGCCATCAAATCAAACCCAAATAATATAGCGAACTGTAACAAGAGACATAATTCTTGTATATTCATGATTGAGGTCCAAAACCTAGACATGTATTTTTTAATATTCATATACATTTCAATTACTTGTTTAAAAGCATAAAAGAGATGTACATGCATACATACATACATGCACGCATACATACATACATACATACATACATACATACATGCATGCATACACACACACACACATACATACATAGATACATGCATGCATGCATACATACATACATACATACATACATACATACATAGTGAATATGGACAAAAGACGCAAAGTAATAAAAAGGACATTGAAGAAATCCAAGTACTTATTTTGGTTCTGATTCTTTTATAAACTGAAGTCCTCAAATTTGCTTCACGAGCTGGGAAATTGTATAGAACAAAAGTCCATTCCAGTCATCTAATACGTGTATTCGTGTATAAATTGCATAGTTAACCGGGGTTTACGGGAGTTTATTGGAGGAGTAGCACCTCTGATGGGGTAACAGTCGTACCTCTTCAGGCGTAGCTCGTCTACCATTGTTCCCTACATGCACCCAGCTCTCACCTGTGGCTCCAAGATGTAATATGCGTAGCAGCCACACCACGGTAAACCACTTCAACAAGTAACGCTATACCAGGTGAGGGTATCTGTCTGGTAGTATAGGATTAAGCTAGTGCGGGGCCTGTATCATGTTATTAAGGGGCTCTACATTAAAATAAACCGCATACATATAAGAACACATAAAAGCGCGGGGCCCGTAGCAATTGCTACAAGGATAACCCGGCGCTGCCGACGGGTCTTAATCCCTCTGTGAATAAAGTTTTACCTACCCAAGCATATGAAGACCAGTTCGGTGGAATGCGCGGAAGAAACCGATAGCTAGTTGGGTATGGAGGCGATTCCCAGCAACACGTTGTGGAGTGCATGAGCTTGACGAGGCACATAGGTAGTCTTGGCTATCCACTGCGTCAGATTCCATATACAGCTCTATTGACCTTGCCTTATACTGGATCCAGATGGTCTTGGAAGAGTGAGGTCGACGACGCGCAAATCTTCCTCAATTCAAGTCATCGCGCACGTCACGCACCTAGACATCCTTAACCCGAAAGTCCCATGGCGACTGACGATGACGAAGTGGCAGGTGTGGTTACACTGGTAGACGTAGCCGCAAATCAGCACACAGGTGGCTCAGGCCATGTAGCCGTTCTACACTGACAAGGTGCAGCAGTGTAGTTCGGCAGCCACCCTACATGACAAGAAGCAGCCCTTTTAAGATTCATACTGCTCACCTCCATGACATAATGAAGGGGCTAAAAAGTGTGACCTAAACATTGCCTGCTCCATCTTTCCTTAGCAAGCTTTAGCCAGGACCCTACATCAGCTATGGAAACACTGTAAAGAAAAAGATCGTTCATCCACGGTCTATAATGCCATAGAACATTCAGGAGGCATATCGGCCTCTTTAGCGTCCTGCGCTGACAGACCATTCCTTCCAGCTATAACACTGGATATCTAAAGTAGTCCTCGTCAACTCAGTGGACGAACTCGTAACGTCAACCTATTGATCACAATCTGAATAAAGAATGTATACTCACGAAAATGGAAAGTTTACCGTAGAATAAACTCGTTCCTATTTTCATTACTTCCAACTGTCATTGGATGAAGAGGAGATATAAAGCAGAGAAAATGTGTGGATATGAGCTGCACAGAAATACTTAACTCATCGTAGCAAAGCATAAATTGTAGGTTACAATGACCTTTATTTGCTGTAAGGCTTATAAAGAGAAATACTTAGATAAAGTAATGGTTTTTAAAAAATATATAATTTCTTAATCGCAGAAATCTATACTCAGAAAAGATAGATATGGTTGTGATTCATGTATTAGTATAAAAAGCATTTTAATAATTGGATGAAGGTTTGCACACCCAAAAATATATATCTATTAATTTCAGCAGAATAAAGTGTATTGCCAAACAAAAATTGTCGTCTTCATACATTGATTCCGTCTACTGTACTTTTCGCAAATGCACGTAACCTCACCGTATACCTGCCCCGGTTTCAGACGTACGTAATGACTGTAGAATGGAACCATTCCCGGTTTCAAAAGCACGTAATAGCTGTAGAGTGCAACCAATGCAAGCGAAGATGGACGTAATTATATGACGTCACGCGATATCGTCACGTAGATACTGTATTGCAATCAAGCTGTGGTACATGACAGCAGTGATTTGCAGCTGACAAATGAAGACAAACGGATTCCAAGCTTTGTCAAATTTCCGTCATAGCGTACGAAATAAGTTTTGCTGGTTTCCCTGAAGAGAGATAGTCTGCAGTAATGAAAATATCAGTTGTATTCTCCGTTATTTTGTTAGTCAATTAAAACCTGTGGTTTTCCTTACACATATCATCTGACTCGAACTCTTATATTCGTCTTTGCATAATAGGCTAAGTACCTTCTGAAATCCGCTAAAGCTTTGAATGCTGCAGGTCTTGTTTTAGGTTAAATTGTTATATAATGTTCGATAAGTTCTAATAAATTGCATCACCCTCTCTGTATATGTCCTATATAAAATAACCTTAGCAACAAAACTAATGAACATGCGCTATAAAATACAAGTAGCTGGGGGGGGGGGGGGGAGAGCAGATAGATGGTATGTAAATGTGAGGAAAATATAAACATGTTATAAAGCCGCATACGTTTGATATTCTAACAGAAAGTGTTCATCTAATTCGATATACCAGCATACACAATAAATAGCATATAATTCGATATGCCAGCATACACAGTAAGTAGCATGTAATTCGATATGCCAGCATACTCAGTAAATAGCATCTAATTCGATATGCCAGCATACATAGTAAATACCGTCTAATTCGATATGCCAGCAAACCCAGTAAATACTGCTGGAAAGAATACTGACAAAGAAATCTTTTTTTTTAATCGTATTGTTTCTTAAACTTATAAATTTGGTTCTGATTCGTGATTGATGTGCTCGAACAATCCGATAAGCAACGTAGCACTATCACAAAATTGCATGTTTATCTCGATTCAGGCTAGCTTTAAATTGTTAAATAGATAGGTTGGATATAATTTATGCTGGTAAACTGTTACACATTTGAAAGGTGGAATAAAAAAAATGAACTTTGATATAAGGTTTTACTATGAGAAGAAGGAATAGTATTATTTTTGCTATCACTATAATAGGCTCACCACTGGGTTAGGAAATACCATGCCAAGACCACCTTGAATAAAACATTTACGTTTAACTGGACAATAAATATAATATGCATGACAATAAAGGAAAACACATACGCACGCATCATACAGTCCGCAATCACTTTAGATATTCGAAAACAAGGAAACATCGTCTAGGTGTGCTAGACTTGGCGATATTACAGTATTATGTTTCTATTAGCCATCAAATCCAACCCAAATAATATAGCGAACTGCAGCAAGAGACAGAATTATTGCATATTCATGATTGAGGTCCAAAACCTACAAATGTATTTTTTAATATTCATATGCATTTCAATTACTTGTTTAAAATCATAAAACGGATGTTTTTGCTTACTGATTCTACAAGTGTAAATAAAATATTTGGTCAAAATATTCATGAAATTACACACAATGTCCAATTGTTCACTTCCTAACATGTATTCCGTTTTCGGACAAATTTAAAATCTGGGCACTCTGGTGCACAATGCCTAACATAATGTTATCAGAATTTTGAATAATATTACAATTATACAATATGTTTAGTGCTTTAGTTGTCACTCTTACAGAGAGCAAATTTGTCCTGGAAACCTAAGATTCGCCGTACAACTAGTAACACAGTTCCTTGTATCAACATAAGAAAACCAGCAATGGCTTTCAACTAAAATGTAACGTTTGAAAACAGATCACCAGACACAGTCGTGTGCATCAGACTCTATGCCTGGGTGATGTACACGTGACATTATAGTGTGACTTAAAATCTCCATTATGACCCTGTATCGATATTATTATTTCATGTTAGACCTACAGGAGGTATCCAAGATGTCTCTTCCTACCAGAATCATCTGTAGAAACCAGATGTCTGAGAGGACTGTGCGCAGACGGAAGTGCTTTTATGGTATTAAATGACCAAAGCCATCTTGCCAGTGTTATGCATAGTTAATTGCTTGCTAGTTATTTTTTTTAATATTATTTTTTTAATTCATGCAGATGTAATGTAACATTGTATGTTGAACTTGACCTTGTCCAAAATTGAGTTCGTTTCTGCTTGACTGGAATTGACTTTTTTATATATTTTATTCGGTGTAAACAACTAATACGTATTTATTATTATTAATAGAAGTAAATATGTTTATTTGGGCCTTGGTATAGGTTTTGGAATTACCTCTGCGTAATATACATAGTCAAGGTTCTTGGCTTTATTTTGTAAACATTAGGATTGTCCTAGAAGAATGTTTTTCCATTTGGTAAGAATTTTATTTAGAAAATGCTAATTGTGACCTAAATTCAGGTTCAGAACTATGTAATCTTGTAATTGAGAGGATTCTGCCGTCTTGCTTTAATATTTAGAACGTTTTTGTATATGTTGTGCCCAGTATAACATTTTTGCGCTGGAGATTTTATTTCTTCAAATTATTGAATTCAAGTGATTATTTTTATCTGGAAATACAAACTTATTCTGATAAAATTCATGGAGAGAGACATCCACTGGAATTTATAGTGAATTCAAACCTGGAGTTATATTACTGTGATTTAACAAAAGAATGTTGACACGGCAACATTCTATAAGCTACCACAAAAACATCATCGGATTCAGTTTTAGGATTTATTAATGACGTTTACAAAATTTTATTCAGGACTTTAAATTATTAGTACTTGTGTATGTAATTCGTAGATTATTTTGGGATTTAATTCGCAATTCCGTAAGTTCTTTTTTCTCATTTCACTTTGTATTCTAGGGGAAAAAAATATTTGTTGAATTTTTTTAAAGCTTGTTGCCTCTCACTCCTTTCTGTTACTTGTTTTAAAAGCATAGATTCGTAACAGCAGGCTTACGGAGAAAGGAGACATCGATTATGTGGCTCTAGATCTGAACGATTCACGATTTTGTAACTCTTGTGGATCTGAGGGACAAAATATTGATACCATTCTTCCTTTCAATGTAGAGGAAATGAGCTCCATCTCTTCAAATGAGTTCATACATCAAATTATTGGACCAGAAGCATCACTGGTACCACTAACCATTGTAGAACGCAGCAACCATAGCAATACCAATCATCACACTGAGAGCAACATCATGTTTCGCTCCCTCAGAAACATTGGCGAATGCAACAAATACAGTAAACTGCATGCACTACGCAAATAATCATCACAGTGTAAACGACATTCATATTATCGCAAATAGCAATAGTGGAGACTGTGAAAAAGTAGCCTCAATCATTGTATCCACAACATCTATAACAAGACATATTACTTTAGTACCACCTTTCTCTTTGGAGTCGATAATGGTGTCCAAAACAACTACAGTGTCATCGATTGCCGTTCAATGCGTACCTAACGAACATGGTGACCAAGGCAACTCGAAAGAGATGGAGAAGCTCAATGTGTGCATGTATCTGAGAAAATGCTGTAGAGTTCATTTGTAAGGTAATACGAATTCGAATATGCTGTAGAGTTCATTTGTAAGGTAATACGAATTCGAAAATGCTGTAGAGTTCATTTGTAAGGTAATACGAATTCGAATATGCTGTAGAGTTCATTTGTAAGGTAATACGAATTCGAAAATGCTGTAGAGTTCATTTGTTACACTGTTGCAGAACTACACAGTATAGAATTTCAACTAAATTTATTTTATGTTAATTGCAAAATTATTGCAAGTGTTTTCGACAGCTGAGATGTTTCCATCGTGAATCCACGGGGTAGAGATGTTAAGCATACCGGGGACTCTTCGTAAGAAAACAAAATCAAACCGTAAATCAAACTCTGTGAATGTGTGTGCTTTAAATGGTCTTCTCGACTCGAGTATACGTCCTGTTTTGTAGAGAGTGACTAACATTTCAAATGTAGCCCTGAAATCTTGGTTCGAACGAAAGCCGAATCTTCCATGATTGCGTGCGTGCGTGCGTCCATAAGTCGACAAGTTTTAAATAAACGGCATTACCATTTGAAGAGAGAAGCGTTTCTTTATTTTCTGCTTCCCAGACTCTTTGCATTTGTTGCCTTTATATCATGCATGACATCATCATCATCATCATCATCATCATCATCATCAATTTTTGTATGAATTACTGTTACGAATATATGGTCACAAGCTTAAGTAACAGAAAAGAAGCAATTTAATTATCAAATTTATAATTGAAAATTTTATAGGAACTTAAAGTAATATGAAGTGAATCCAAACTAGTCCTTATAAATCTCTAAGAACGCCCTAAACGAATGGAAAGTCCCCTGTCATGTTCAATATCCGAAATGTACTGGTCCTCCAAGAACCGTGACATCATCAAGATGTCGTTGTCAAGAATTCATTCGAATAATTTTATAAGTTCGTGAATACAATTATAGTTCAAATAATGAGCACTTTCTATGTATAACATAAATCACGTCTGCAGACATACAACAGTAACACATTACATATGAATGACTGCAAATAACTCAGAATGAAACAGAATGCTTAATGTTCTCTTTATATGCACCGTATATTGCGACCGTACTTCGCAATATACCCTTTTTGACAGCATACACTGTTGATCTTGATGAACTAAGCATATTCACAAGAACTCGCACAACCAACGGAAAACAACAGAATATATCTCGAAACTTTCATATCCTATCAATCACTGAAAAACTAAGCCATAAGGGCCATTTTAAGTTTTGTTTTTACGATTATTAGTACTAATTGTCAAAACGTACGTAAACATCTATTTATAGGTCCTACACAAGTTGCGTTCTTATTTGAGCCAGATTAGGTATACAATTTGTAAAAAAGATATTCTATACAGTTTACTACCATGAATAACAATTGCGAAAATGAAATAAAAATCATGTAGCAGGAGTTACAAAGAATATAGATATACATAACATAATCAAAAAATATTGCTTTTTTCTGATCATGATTCCAATGCTCAACCTTGTGCACAGTTACCATACCTGATTCTCATTTTGCAAACCAATTCTCCAAATGTCCTGTTTAAAATAATATTTCCTTTAGGTATTTTATTCAATTAAAACATATTTTACAAATAATCCAATAGGTGGGCATTCAAGGTAGTGGAAATCAAAATGAAAAGAACAGATTGTCTTGTCTATTACAAAGTACTTTTGGTGTATCAGACATAAACCTAAGCCTATAAGGGTAAACCTGGTGTTCCTGGTATGAAATTCAGGTCCACTTCGGACTCGGACTATCTGGGAGAGTGTGGCGGTCGCTTTTTCATCAGATCATTCCGGTGTTAGAGATTCTGGTAAACAACGAGTAGGCAGTGTTCTAAGTTTAAGTTCTGTTTTAGGGATGTACCTTATCAGACACAACATAGAGTAAAATAAATCAATATCACATAGGGAGTGATAGAAGATTTTCGAAATAGAGTAACTTGGCAAATAACATGGCATGCTATATATTAAAAGTTTGCTTTGTTTACCATGACATTCTCTATGTGAACAATTGAAGATGCCAAAAACGTCTGTAAGAAAAAATGTTAAACGGAAGCTAACCTCTGTATCATAATGATAAACATAAAGATTCAGGGAATAAAAAGATAGGACGCAAATTGAAGATTGACTATATACTATCATGTACAGAATTTCAAAACGACAAAAAAAAATGGATCAACGCGAGAAAGAAAATAAAACTTTTTTAACGATTACTCCAAGAATGAAATCCAGAGATACAGTAAAGCATTGTAATAGGTAATCAGTCTGACAAACTTTGGAAATAACTTGCAAGTATAAACTCCGCTACACTCATTCATAAACAATAAGAATATGTTCCGGAATACAGAGTAATGCAACATTTCTAGGTACATTTAGGTTGTACTGCTAGAAACGTTTTCACTTTCAAGTCCATTTACTTTCAGCCGATCAAATAATGGCGATTTTCCTTCAGCAGCGGAAACTAATCAAGAAGCAGTGGGAAAAAAATTAATCGAACTCTCCAAAAATAGTCATCAAATATTGCATGCATATAAATAAAAGCACTACCTATATACAATGTCTTCGATTCTCTCCTTGTCTTCATAATGATCCAAATCACGTGACAAATAGATGTAGAATAGCCTTGTTCAAATAGTATCATTGAACTGTCAAAATACATGTATTAAAAAAATACGTGTTTATGATATGGAAGAAACAAAATTATGGTCACACGACCCTTGTAAAGGACGGGTGATGATTAGATATAACTCGCAAAGAAAGATGTACAATAAATCCGCTAAGAATTCGCTCGTGTGATAACAGTTTTGGGGTATTGTCAGAGTAAACTCGGCCTATCGATTTCTCTAACGACATCTTTTTAGTCGCTTCACCTCACGAGATATCTCCAGTACCGGACTGCCCATTAAGCACGCTAATATTGTGCTTAGGGCACCAGCTCAACAGTGGCACCATGTATTTTCCTTATTACAGGGTAGTCACCATGCTATCATCAAGTACAACGGCAGTTTACGTGCAGAAAAAGACTACGACTTCAAATTGACATTCGCTCCGTAGACAGTGTAGCGTTCTTTGTCATTTCTGAAAGATAAAACATTCTTAGTTTGTATGTCAGCTTTTATCACTATATATAAGTCCTTATTATTTGCTCATTTCTGTCTCCGTTAACTTTACATTGTCAGAATCGTTAAATATTGCACTCATAAAGGAACTACTTTCCATTGTAATAAAAAGAGGACGCAGAAGCTAGCACTTTTGATTTGTGAACAAATCATGCGCACTCTCGTAGTAGGCGCATTACGTTTTGGTTGATAAAATTTGTTTCTGAATGAAATAAAGCAGATGTTTCGTGGACTGCCACGTACCAGCTGCTTTGGCATATTTCGCGTTAACTTTTTTGATACAATGTTTCAGATTTAGGCTCGAAAGGGTCCTTACAAATAACATGCATTTGGCAAAGCATAAACTGTCTTCTTTAGCTGGTACTAAGAATGGCAAAATATACTACAGTTTTACATCCTGAATTTCCTCAAAATGTCCTTTCTTAGTTCTGCAAATCCGAATTACATGAGCCATGTCATAGGTTCTCAATCTTGATTTCACATTTCAAAATTGTACTGTGATTTCGAATATAAGTGCAATTACATCCTCCTTACTGCACTCAAAAAAGGCATTAAATTCCATAGCGTCTTTTGATAATTGCAATTGAAAGACTTCATATTTTTCCCACATTATGATTTCAAACATTCAATGACAGAAACAGAAACACATTTGCAGATGTCAACACGCTTCTCCCTCGCTTCTTCAATTTGATGTATTTCATGTGGAAGTGTCACATAAATATCCAGTCCATAATCACGAAATATCGTAGAATCGACAAAAATACCCAAATCTATTCATTCCAGATCAAATGGAAAAGTTGTGGCAATGCTCATTCATTCACAATATGACTCCAAATTTCAATTTTAACTATACACGCCATTTTCTTTCGAAAGTTATGTAGCGTGCGCCACTAAGTTCAAATTTATCTGCGCGGAGTTATGTGTTCATAAATAATGTTGTTGTTGTGTAAGGATGAATCTGCGCTTGTGTATTTAGTTTGGAATACGGCATACATTCAGTTACATTGTTTCTTGTAGTGTATTTTATTAATATAATTAAGCATTAGGTTGAATAAGAAAATGAGCATATAATAAAATGATTACTGCATTTGTATGGGAAAATATGAACTCGTTTTGTCGGATGGATATACATGTACTGCGCTCCCAAGGTCGTGCAATATTCCATCCGAAAAAACGCGTTCATATTTTCCCATACAAATGCAGTAACCTATAATTGCTGGACACACATGACCTACAACACTGGCCTGAGTGGATCTCTGCTTATAGCACACCTTTATCACAGTATTTCGATCGTCTCTAGCTGGACACTGTCTCATATTTATGATAGACTAAACATAATCCTAAATGAGGAAAAGAAAGGCAGAGAAATTAGAGCGGGAAAATTATAAAAAATATATAAAAAGGCAGAAGGGCTATATAAAGAAAAGAATGAAGGAGAGGAAGGGGAAACATGTAGAAAATTTTAGGGATGGGGAGAGAACAATATCCGGGAAAACAGAAATTTTAGATTACATCAGGGAATTTTAAAGTAACCTGTAAATATCACAAGAAATCGAAGAAGATATTATAGACAATTATTTAGACGGAATACCATGTGAGATGATATCGCCAGAATATAAACTCCTATGTGATGATTTCATCTCCACACAAGAAATTAAACAGACTATAAACCAACTATCTAAGACGAAATTCCCAGGTGGAGATGGACTCACTGCGAAATTCTATCAAAAATTCCAAAGTGAGTTGTCGTCCATTCTAGAATGGTTATATAATAATAATAAACTCTTCCGAAAGGAAACAATGACTAAATCAATGACGGAGGGAATCATTACCTTAATATACAAAGGGAAAGGGAGAGGCAGGATTTTAAAAATTGGATTTTAAAAATTGGAGGCCCATCTCCCTCCTAAATATAGATTATAAAATTTTAAGTAAAGTTCTAACTAATAGAGTTAAAAAGGGAATGGGTAAAATAATTAATTGGAATCAGACATGCCGGGCGGAAGGTAGAGACATACAAAATAATATTCTAAGCCTGGTGTCAAGATAATGTGACTGGGTGGGGACATGATGCTACATGTCTGCGGCATGATGCCCCAGTGCTAGGCATCACTATTAACTGTCACACACACACACACACACACTTGCAACACGACGTGGTATGAAAAACTTGGATAACCTGCAGCTTATGTTCGCTATTTTACGGTACGTGTGCGTGAATTCGTCAAGAAACATAATAGAACAATCAGTCAAAAACAATCTCTGTAGCAAAATAGAAACGTTACGTTCTGCAGTTAAAAATATGACTTATAGATTAATTAATTAATGGCATTACCTTGAAGGTTGAAATTAGCAGATAATAAATGGTCTCATCTACAAATGTTATTCGGCCGGTACAGGAAGAGTTACAAACTTTGGTTTGTAGATTCGTAAAAAGATTTTTGTGTTTGTAATCAAAATGACTGACGAATGAAATATTCTCCGACAAAAAATGCAACTTTCATTCAGTTATTTCTTTAGAAAATACAAATTGCATAAAATTATGAAAACATTAGTGTTACCCCTCAGTGTAAAGTTAACAATAACATTGGTACAACGTTGTAAAACTTTACTCTCTTTGTAGAAGGGGCCCGATTTCTTGTGCAAACTGTTATGGTGCATGCACATAGGTGTCATTTGTAATTTTTATTATTTTTAGATCAAAAGGACTGTGAAAATTATGTTAATGTGTAATGTTTTAGCAACGTAGCCAGAACGTTATTTCCTGACGATATCAGTCACAACCTTACGGCAACGTTGTGCAAACGTTATGCATTAGATGGGTAGGATCTATCTGGTTTCTGCTTTTGTAATTATTACATTATCAAGTGATCGCAGGTCATTATATATATATATATATATATATATATATATATATATATATATATATATATATATATATATATATATATATATATATATATATATATATATATATATATATATATATATATATATATATATATATATATATGTATATATATATATGTATGTATATATATATATATATATATATATATATATATATATATATATATATATATATATATATATATATATATATATATATATAAAGCTGTTATTATTTCTGTTCAATATAGTTTCTGATTAATTCTCATTTAGGATGGTCGTAATAACAAGATTAATTTTATATATAAGAAATAGTTTGTATAACATATACAAATATGTTTTAATAAAAATCCATCTTCGTCAATCATTAATTAAGATACCCGAGATAAAGGAAGACCACCAATTTGTTAATGGTCGTCATGCGCAAGCCGCTCTGTTCTGCAAAGAATCGCGAGTGAACCGCTCCAAAGAATGTGTCAGGTGGAAGGTTTCACTGAGGCAGTACTTGTGTGAAACGATAATACAGATCTCCAAAGATGGCTAGTATGTAGAGCATGCAAACTGCACTGTGTGACCTGACTGTACAGATCAGCTTTGGAAACTTCAATCTATAGTGAAGTTTCAGATTAACAAGAATAAACGAAAAGCCACTTAAAAGTATTTTTAGTGACAGTTTTAAGTGCCAGACGGAACGGAACGGTGTTTGTCGTCTAGTACGTCGACTCCACCAACGAATCGTGCAGAATGCAAGCGCTCATGCCATTTTGCTGCTTGAATACTTTGACCACAGTTCAGCTGGCTCGTGCAGCCCAGTCTGTCGTCAATATTCGGTTGCTGGTGTCTAGTTATATCGAGACCCATTCAGTTCACTCGCACAGACCGCATGTAACGTCGCTGAACATCACCTCTGACTGATTGAGAAAAACGTAATAAGACCAAACTCACTGATAGCGCATTCTGCACAGCAGTCAGTACATTTTGTCCAACAGAATCCAAACTGGTAAGCAGGTTCTTTGTGACTATACATACCTCGCATTTTCTGTAGATTGAACACAGTTTGGTTGGTTATTTCCGTCCGCACACACAAACAACAATTTTAGTACTTTCTTGTCAGTTCTATAATATGCATTTCCATTTTATTATTATTATTATTATTATTATTATTATTATTATTATTAATCTTTGCAGCCGTTCCATGAAAATGAGAGATTGTCTAATTTTGGTGGTCGTTTTGGTATCTGGATTCCCAGTTGATCTTAAACCAACTTCACCTGAAACTACTACAGCAGTGGGATGTTTTGACAATGGTCGTTGGTATAGACCCGGAGAAAATATAAGCCATGGACAAACGGAAAACCTGTGCTACTGGTCGTTTTGTGACCACTCCGGACAGATAATCCACGTGGACGACGGGAACTGCAAGACAACAGTAAAAACAACCACATTTCACTTTCAAACGACAACAGGGAGCTGTTTTTACCAAGGCCATTTGTATGGGCCCGGAGAGGTGATCCGTAGTGGGAGTATGGAAAACTTTTGCTACGTTATGTATTGCGGCGGAAACGGCATAATCATCGCGGACGACTTCGGCTGCATCAAAAGCTTACCAAAAGCACAATCATCCCCATCACCATCAAAATCATCCCCATCGCCATCAAAATCATCCCCATCGCCATCAAAATCATCATCACCATCAAAATCATCATCACCTTTAAAATCATCATCATCATCATTAGGTTGTTTTCGTAACGGCCGTTGGTACGGACTCGGAGAGGAAATAAGCCGTGGACAGATCGAAAACTATTGTTACCGGACGTTTTGTGGCCACTCCGGACAGATAATCCAAGCGGACAACTGGAACTGCAAAACAATGGTACCAGCATCAACACCAGCATCTACACCCGACGTGCACCCTACTAGACATGCGCAATAAGACTCGGAATGTCTTTAATTTTAATGCTTAATACCATCATCAAAATGATTTTGATTAAGATATTTAGAAGCCTCAGACCACGATCGTAGGAAACTTGTATAAAACAAATTATAAAACAGTTGTATAGGGAGATTTTATCCTGTTTGCTTGCAGTGTAGATTCTTAATCAGACTGCAATCAACCATTGCATTACCTGTCTCTACGAAGTTTGCTGTTATCTCAAGCAGCTATTGTAAATTATGATGCAGAAAATGAATTCAGGCTATAAATAAATCCCGACAAAGAGATACTAGTCTCTTTGCAAACTACAAATTTCGTTTCGTTACCTTTTCATTTTTATAACTTATTTTAATCGGGACCATAGAGCCATATTGTACTCGTGTGCAATTAAGCCACTCAATGTATATATGCATACATGCATCCAAACATACATACATACATACCTGGGGTGGGGAATGTCACCACGATATTGGCGACTGACCTTTGTTACGCAAGATTGCGGCTTGACTCAACTCTGGAGGATCTTCAAAGAGAAAGAAATTTGACAGGCGCGTGAGAAACTAGGCAGACTACAGTTCAGAGACCCAAGTATTAATTCGGGGCTGAGTTAGAGAAAAGCGAGCAGGCACATGTCCCAAACAGACCCTTCTTCTACAGGTCATTTTACGATAACTTCACTACTTAACTAGGATTTTGACAACGTAAAAGTTTAAGTAAGGGAGTGAATTCAAATAGGCGTAATCCAAATGAACGTGGTTAATAAAAGGAAGAGCGGGAATTCCGACTTGAAAAGCTTAAAGGTAAGAATTCTTAACTCGGAGTTCTTGAACATTACTGAGTTGTATGTTTATATGTAATATGTAGAAAATGATTACTAGATTTATGTTGGTATGTAGAAGTTACCTTTATTAGAGTTAAGCTCACCTTCGTATTCGAGTTATTTACCTATTGTAACCTTTAGAGAAATTAGTAGTATACAAGATTCCTTTACGTGGATTGTTAGCCTGAGATAGGAATTGTGTAATTTGCTGCTGTGTGCATCGAATTGAACTATTGTATTAATGAGTTATGTCTGAACTTGTATTAATTTTGAATTTGAACATAGTTGTGAACTATAGTGTTAGGCATGTTGGACTTTTGAACATATCGTGAAGCATCTGCATATTTGTATTTGAACATTGTGTGTACCTCTTATGATTTGTAAGGTAAGGAATGCGTTGTTTGTTATGTTGGTACTTACTATAGCGAGAACTACAAATGTATACTTATGTCATAGAAGTTGTGGACGTATCAGGAGTAGTTTTTACAGTTGTTGTATTGCCCTTATTTTATCGTACAAGCGTGTGAGTGTATGCGTGACCCAATTTTGATAGCCATTATGCTGATGAAAGTTTGTGTGAGATTGTCTAGATCGAAAGGGAAACTTGACTATATATCCCTTATTATTTACAGAAAAATTTTCGGTGCTGTTTTTGGAGTTGTTTAGTTTGGACCGAGTGCACCCAAAGGTGACGAAGTAGTTAGAGGTAACGGTACCGGATATAATAACTTAGGAAGAAGTTTAAAGGCCGACCAGAAAACGGAAGGTGAGGAAGTGGAAGGGTGAAGGGCGCAGTCTAGAGACGGAAGGGGTACTGAATACCAGTCAAGGAAAAATAATACGGACGAGTCAAGTAGCAGGAACAGGTGGAAACTCTGTTGCATACCAGATTACAGTGGCAGATTAAATAGGTCGACCGATTTGGTGAAATTGTGGAAACTTGTGGTGTTTGAATACTTTGATATGTTAATAAATTGTTATTCCTCAAATTTGATTTTTTTGTATATTATCGACCTTGACCGTAAGCATTGCTGACTGGGGGCTCGGAGACATCTATTTAAAAATTTTAAATTGTACGCCCTTTTATATTAGCAATAATACCCTAAGGGAAAACGTTATACATGCATGCACGCATAGGTACATGCATGCATACATACATGCATAAATAGTGAATATGGTCAAAAGACGCAAAGTAATAAAAAGGACATTGAAGAAAAAAGTACTTATTTTGGTTCTGATTCTTTCATAAATTCCAAGTTCCTCAAATTTGTTTCACTAGCTGAGAAATCGTATATAACAAAACTGCTTTCCAGTCATCTTATACGTATTTTCGCGTATAAATTGCATAGTTAACCGGGGTTTACGGGAGTGTACAGGAGGGGTAGCACCTCTGGTGGGGTAACAGTCGTACCTCTTCAGGGGTAGCTCGTCTACCTTTGGTCCCCACATGCACCCAGCTCTCACCTGTGGCTCCAAGATGAAACATGCGTAGCCGTCACATCCCGGTAAACCACTTCAACTGGTGGGCTATACCAGGTGAGAGTATCCGACTGGTAGTACCGGATTAAGCTAATAAGATAATCCGGCGCTGCCGACGGGTCATAAACCCTCGGTGAATTAGGCTTTACCTACCCAAGCATATAAAGACCAGTTTCGGCGGAATGCGCGAAAGAAACCGATAGATAGTTCAACGGTTAGGGAGATATTCCAACCGACGCGTTGTGGAGCACATGAGAATGAAGAGGCACATAGGTAGTCTTATCCACTGCATCAGGTTACATATACAGCTCTCTAGACCATGCTTTTCAACTGGATCGAGATGGTCTTGGAATAGCGAGGGCGACGACGCGCAACTCTACCTCAATTTAAACTAGGTAATCGCGCACGTCACTCAACCTAGACATCCTGTTACCCCAAAGTCCCGTGGCGACTGACTAGTGACGAAGTGGCAGGTGTGGTTACACTGGTAGCCGTAGCCGCAAATCAGCAGACAGGTGGCTCAGGCCATGTAGCCGTTCTACACTGACAAAGAGCAGCAGTGGAGTTCGGCAACCACCCTGCATGACGAGAATCAGCCTTTTTAAGATTCATACTGCTCACCTCCATGACATGAGGAAGGGGTTAGAAAATGTGCGCTAAACATTGCCTGCTCCATCTTTCCTTAGCAAGCTACAGCCAGGACCCTACATCAACTATGGAAACCACTGTAAAGAAAAAGATCGTTCATCCACGGTCCATAATGCCATAGAACATTCAGGAGGCATATCGGCCTCTTTAGCGTCCTGCGCTGACAGACCATTCCTTCCAGCTATAACACTGGAAGTCTAAAGTAGTTCTCATCAACTCAATGGACGAACTCGTAACGTCAACCTATTGATAACAATATGAATAAAGAATGTATACTCACGAAAATTTAAAGTTTACCGTTGAATAACCTCGTTCCTATTTTCACTACTTCCAACTGTCATTGGAAGAAGAGGAGATATAAAGCAGAGAAAAATGTGGATATGAGCTGCACAGAAATACTTAACTCATCGTAGCAAAGAGTAAACTGTCAAAATGACCTTTATTTGCTGTAATATTTACAGAGACAGATTCTTGGATAAAATGATTTTAGAAATATAAAAAGGTCCTAATCGCAGAAATCCATACTCGAAAAGATAGGTATGGTTGTGATTCGTGTATTAGTATAAAATGCATGTTAATAATTGGATAAAGTTTTGCACACCCAAAAATATATATCGATTAATTTCAGCAGAATAAAGTGTATTGCCAAAGTCTTAGTAGATTGATTTAGTCTACTGTGCTTTTCGCAAATGCACGCAACCTCACTGTATAGCATCCCCAGTTTCAGAAGTACGTAATAATTGTAGAATGGAACCAGTACAGGTTTCAAAAGCACGTAATAACCGTAGAACGGAACCAAGGCAAGCGAAGATGGACGTAATTATTACGTCACACTACATCATCACGTAGACACTGTATTGCAATCAAGTTGTGGTACATGACCGCGGTGGTTTGCAGCTGACTAATGAAGACAAAATGATTCCAGGCTTTATTAAATTTCCGTATTAGCGTACGAAATAAGATTTGCTGGTTTCCCTGAAGAAAGATAGTCTGTAGAAATGAAAATGTAAGTAAGTTGTATTCTCCGTTATTTTGTTATAGTAAATTAAAACCTGTGGTTTTCATTGCACAGATCAACTAACTCGAACTCTTATATTCGTCTTTGCATAATCGGCTAACCACCTGCTGAAACTCTGTAAAGGTTTGAATGCCGCAAGCCTTGTTTTAGGTTAAATTATTTAACATTCGATAACAGTACTAACAAATTACATCACCCTCTTGGGTGGGGTGGGGGGGTCAAGCTTAGCCAGATTTTTGCGTACGTACTAAATGGATGGTGGCCCCTATCTGCAATCAGAGGGTCATGGCTTCGACACCCGCTAATCGCAGTCCAGATTCGATGTCTCTGTACGTCCTCATCTGGCTATAACCAACATTATTTTATCTAATATTACAAATAAAGAAATCCAAACAATTTCATTGAAATAGGTAAATAACACTCGTTATATTTTTTTGTCTTTAATGGTAAGAAAGGTAACTTACAAAGTAAGTTCTCACTGGATAGTTTCGTAGTTTGACCCCCCCCCCCCAATTTTTTTTAGAAGGCATGAACCTAATTATCACAAGCCTAGCATTTATAAATTCACACAAGCTAAATCTATGTGGTTTAGATTTACTTTGAGTTGGGCTTGGAAATAGGTTGGCTTGTTGGTGACTGTCAGTTAGATGAGCATTGGAGATCAAATGCGTAACTTGGGCTGCAAATGAGCTGCCGACTTGGCTTACGTATTTGAGTCTGCTACAGAGGTAAATATCTAAAAATCGAGATGGTTGAGGGGTGATGAAAAGTATGCTAATTAGTTATAGTACTAGTGAACTTTTTTCATGCATAGGCACATACTGATTCTTTTAGCTGCCTTGTTACAGAAAAATATTAAAAATAGCTATTGTCAAAAATGAATGTCAAATTTAGGCGTTGGTGGCAGTGTTGGTTCAGTATAAAAACCACCAGTTGCACAAGGAATTAGCCCGATTACTGCAGTCAACATCTCACACGTATATGCTTTCTACAAAAATCATTAGTTTGTTTTTATTTGTATCTTCAGTATAAAATTCTCATTTTTTTGTAATTGGTCATTGTCGGATGAAAATTCACCAGATAAACTGTCCAGTGAGACCTAACACTTTATATTAAAGAACAAGAATTCTCTCCCATGACAATGATGGAAATGAGAAGTGCCTCTTAAACTCCATTTTAGAAGTAGGGACACACAAAAAAAATGAAAAGAAATCAAATATGACGACAAAGATCGTTAATCTGATTCTTTCATTGGAATACATATTTTAAAGTTTGACACCGATAGCGGTTGTTATGATAGACAATGATTATGAAAACTATTATTATTACTATTATTATTAGTTGTTGGGTTTAACGCCATTTTTCAGCACACGATAGGCTATACATGGCGGCCAGTATTAATGGTGGAGGAAGAACCCGGGAAAACCCCGAAAAGAACCACCGACCCACGAGAAGCTACTGGCAAGCTTTCTCACATACCCACATTGGCTGAATCAGAGACTCGAACCGCCGCAGACAGAGATGATTATTATTAGTATTATTATTAGTATTATTAGAATAGCTGGTTTGCCACTGTGGAAGAGGCTGATGTCACAAACCAGTATAGTCCATCGCCTCCCATTAAACAGTAAGTAGTTTATATGTGCTCTTTCTTGGTAAAATGTGTAAATAAAAAAAGCGACTTCCATTATTAATAATAGAAAAGGGTGAAAATTCAAATAATGATATATACGATGAAATAATTCACATTTAATATATTTAAAGATGATGTTTTGTTTAGATGCGAAACATTCATTCATTAATCTCGTTTTAATAGTACATATTCATTTCAAGTTTGTTGCATGTGGAACAAAAATCATTAATATTGAAACAGTGTATTTATTTCGCATATATGTTAATAATCACGTGATTGCATTCATCCGTTCTATAATCTACTTAATAATTTTTATAGAACTCAGAAAATGAATTTAAAGTTTCAACACATTTGATTCAGAATTTAGTCATTAGGTTTGCGATAGTTTAGTTCATATTTCAACATCAGCTGCAGACTTTGTAGCTATGTATCTACAATTGTTAAAACTACGTTAAACATCCATACAACACAGCACAACAAACGAAGCAGAGAAGGTTTAAAGATGTTTGAACCGTAGCCGCCATCCCCCGTACCATTTATATGTGGCGTGTTT
The DNA here is from genome assembly GCA_028554795.2 of Sinohyriopsis cumingii. Taxonomy (NCBI): domain Eukaryota; kingdom Metazoa; phylum Mollusca; class Bivalvia; order Unionida; family Unionidae; genus Sinohyriopsis; species Sinohyriopsis cumingii. The sequence continues at coordinate 141,805,051 of CM068829.1, forward strand.
AGTGTACATGTCATAGTTCTGTAACGTGGTGTGTACCAGACCTTTCCCCGAGGCGCGAAATTTTTTTAAATGTTCGGTTTTGTGCAAACCTGCCAACAGCAATATCCTATTGGTACTGTTTATTATTATATGCTCATTTTTTTCCCCCGTTAACTTTACATTGTCAGAATCTTTCAGTATTCCCCGATACTGAACGCGCGCGACAATACACATATAGCATTCACGTGAATAAAGGAACTACTTTCTATTATAAACAAACAATGACGCAGACACCAGCACTTTTGATTTGTAAACAAATCATATACACTCGCATAAGAGGCTCTTTACGTTGTGGCTATTTAAATTTGTTTCTGAATAACTAAAACATGTTTCGCGGACTGCAATAAAAACCCCAGCTGTTTTGGCACATTCTGCGTTGATACAATGTTACGGATTTAGGCTAGCTACATTATATAAAAGACGGACGATTATGTCCTTACAAATACCATACAAGTGACAAGGAATATACTGTATTCTTTATCTGGTGATAAGAATGGCAAAATAAAATATACTTACAGTTTTGCATCCTGAATTTCCTCAAAATGTTTTTTCTTAATTCTGCAAATCCAAATTACATGAGCCATGCCATAGGTTTTCAATCTGGATTACTCATTTCGAAAGTGTGCTGTAATTTCGATGATAAGTGCAATTGCATCCTCCTTACTGCACTCAAAATAAAATACACATTAAATTCCATAGCGTCTTTTTGAAAATTGCACTTGAAAGACTTCATATTTTTCCCACGTTATGATTTCAAACATTCAATGACAGAAACAGAAACACATTTGCAGACGTAAACAAACTTCTCCCGCGCCACTTCAATCCGATGTATTTCATGTATAATTTGCACAGATGAATCCAGTCCAAAATCACAAACTTTGGTCGAATCGAAACAAAATACCAAAATATATTCACTCCAGATCAAATGGAAAAGTCGTTGCAATGCGCATTCATTCACAATATGACTGCAAATTTCAATTTTAACTAGACACGCCATTTTCTTTCGAAAGTTATGTCGACCGCGCGACTAAGTTCAAATTTATCTGGGCGGAGCTATGAACGCATGAATAATGTCATTTTGTAATGTCAAATCTTCGCTTGTGTATTTAGTTTGGAATACGGCATTCATTCATTTACGTTGTTTCTTGTAGTGTATTTTGTTTATATAATTAAACCTTAGGTAGAATAAAAAAATGAGCATATAATAAAAAGGTTACTGCATTTGTATGGGAAAATATGAACTCGTTTTGTCGGAAGGATATACTGCACTCACAAGTTCGTGCAGTATTCATTCCGAAAACTCGTTCATATTTTCCCATACAAATGCAGTAACCTATAATTATTGAATTATATGTACAGTCAATTCAGTATAGTAGTAATAGTAGCTGCGGAATCATTTCAATTGTTCTTCCAGTGTACCAAGGCGGTCTACATTTGCCCCCCATTTCGAGTTGTAGTCAATTGGGATATCATTCGAGTATGTTCCGTTCTTTCCATATACGATATGTGTTACCAAGCGCGAGATCCAAACGGATTTGCTTCGTTTGGTTTCCGTTCGTTTTGAGCGTTGCAGCAGTTCTGCCCTTGGCTAGTTAACATCTGACAACCAAATATCTACCATTTTTCAGCATCGTCAGAAGACAGATCCAGAACCAGACTTCTATCAGTTCTAAAGAGATTGCAATTGATTCCCATTTCGAGTTAACCCAATATATAATTTATAAAACTACTGGAGTGAGTGCCAACATTATTCGCATGTATTGTTTATGATTATTGTTTCTATAGCCGATCCATCTGACTGTCGCTCTACTTGTCTTACATCTACTATAGAGTTATTGTACATTATGTGATATTTTAACTGAATTTTTAAAAAATTAATTTATTGGCTGTTAACTATTTAATAAAGTTATTTCGGTTATCGGGATCAAAATTTATAATGCACAAATTCTTTCTCTCCCCTTTTACTGCATACATTCCAGAAAGTAATCCAGACGGAAACATTTCCACCTCGACTATGCTTCAATATATATTTAGATGAGATACAAGATATATATGTATATATCTTGTATCTCATCTAAATTCAAATAGTCTTTTCAGCAATGTACAATCTGCATATCGCCCTTGCCACAGTACTGAAACTACTCTTCTAAAAGTAGTTAATGACATTCTCTCTGCGTTGGATAGCGGAAAGATTGCAGTCCTCACCCTCTTTGAATTGTCTGCAGCATTTGACACAATATACCATGATATATTACTTCACCGTCTCCAGCATGTATTTGGCATTCATGATACAGCCTTACTGTGGTTCAAGTCCTACTTGGTCAACAGGACACAAATTGTATCTGCAAATGGAATACACTCCAGCCCAGTTGATCTATGTTGTGGTGTTCCGCAGGGGTCTGTTCTTTGACCTGTTCTCTTCATTCTTTACACTCAGTGGTTCTCACGTGTCATAGATCATCATCCAGTGTCTCACCAATTGTATGCTGATGACACCCAAATATACAAATCTAGCCACCCAACTGAAGTTGATGCTACCACCCAAGGTGTAGAGAGGTGCATTTCTGATGTGAAATCATGGATGACTTGTAACAAGCTGCAGATGAATGATGATAAAACTGAGGCCATTCTGATCACAACACAGACTTTCTCATTCACATCCTTTACCTCAAACAATAAATATCAACAACGCCAACATTAAATTCACACAGTCAGTACGAAACCTAGGTATTACTCTGAACAGTACTCTCACATTGCACCAACATGTCATGAACATATGCAAGTCTGCATATCTTGAGCTGAGACGCATCAGCTCAATTTGCAAATATCTTTCAGTTGATGTCACTAAAACACTTATGTGTTCATTGGTACTTTCAAGACTGGACTATTGTAACTCAATTCTGTCTGGTTCATCTCAATATCTACTCCAGAAACTTCAGAAAGTTCAAAACACAGCTGCTCGGATCATACTTAGAGTACCACGATCAGAGCACACCTCCCCGCTGCTCTGTACCCTACACTGACTATCCAAAGGCACAGGATCACATTCAAGAGGGCTCTCAAAACTCACTTATTTCGACTGCAAGAACAAACTTAACGACCTAATAATGTTTCCTACCTGAAATATTCTCAGCATGTTTTTTTTATGTTTTTAATGTTTTTCTAATTTCATGTTGTTTGTTTTTGTAATGATATTATTATGTTTCTTATCTTATAGGTGTTGTCTAATGTTGTAAATCTCTTAGAGCTTTTAAAGATTAGGTTCTATACAAAGTCCTCATTATTATTATCATTATCATTATTATTATTATTATTATTATTATTATTATTATTATTATTATTATTATTATATCTATCTTATCTACATATATATGTATATATATGTATATGTACATGTATATGTACATGTGTGTATATATATATATATATATATATATATATATATATATATATATATATATATATATATATATATATATATATATATATATATATATATATATATATTGCAGTTATTGCACGACAAAGGAGACATAAATTCAAAAGCTGCTTAGTACTATAACTTGTATCGGAGTGTTATAAACACGAGGACGGCGACGGAAACGATGACGATGATTATTACAGACGAGAGAACCGAAGAAGTAAATAGTGTGGAATAAAAGATAGAGAAAGTCCATACCAACGAACCAACAACGGAAAATTAAGACGGATCTTTCAATATTTCCTCAGTCACAATGTTAAACGGTGTCAGTTTTTCTCCTCTGAATTCGGACATTTCCCTTCTATTGGCACCCAGTGCAAACTTTGTATACGTGTACAAAATTACATATACAAAGGCCAGGAATGCTGAATAGACTAGTATGTGTTGTAGAAGTCTAATGCCTATTTTCTTTTTATTTGTAAAAAAAACTTTAAAGTAAAGTATTTTTATACAGTCAATATTGTTATGTATATTTAATTTAATTGTTTATCGTTCAGATTTAAATCTCCTATTTATTCCATTACATGTTATTGTAATGTAACATTGTATGCTGGACTTGACCTTGTCCAAAACTGAGTTTATTTCTGCTTGACCTCATTTTTTTCCATCTATGTAAACAGCTAATAATGGCTTCATTGTTCCCTATGTACATAAGCTTATTATTATCAGGATTATTATACCGGTAAACAAAGAAGGAGCAGATATGTTGATCAGGGTCAGGGTTTTGGAGATCCCTAAGTGAATTCTGTAGGCTACTGTGTTGTAAATAAGCAAGACTCAGTAGATCATTCTAGAAGGTTATTTTCCATTAGGCAATGGTTGTTTTTAGAAATTGCTAATTGTGACATGAGGTCAAGCAGAGAACTATATTATCTTGTGACTGTGAGCATTTTACCAGTCAGGCCTTAACATCTAGCACTTTAAGTTGTATTATGATATGACCAGTATGGGAAGAACTGCATTTTCTTCAAATCATGAAATTCAAGTGTTTATTTTCTCTGGAAATACCAAAATGCTCAGATCAAATTCTTGGATAAAGACTTTCACTGGAATTTATCCTGAATTCGAACCTGGAATAATATTTATGTGATTCAACAAGAGACTGTTGACACATCAGTACTTCGTATGCCATAACAGACACCCGATTAACTTCAATTTTGGATCTCTTCGGGACCTGAACTTAGTTTTATTCGGGACGTTTTATTACTATGACTTGTGTCTTTGATGCTTGGACTTTTTGGATTTAATTCGCAATACCGTAAGTTTTCTCATTTTTCAGTTTGTATTCTAGGGAAATAAATTGTTAAATTTTACCCAAAAAATGCTGTTTTCACTCTTTTATGTTAATTAGTTTAAGAGCATAGACTCGTAACAATATAATACATTAACTTACTTTCATCTGTGTTTTTTATATTTAAAATATTGATAGAGATATCGTGTGTGTGTGTGTGTGTGTCTGTGTCTGTGTGTGTGTAACGAGTTAAAATCAGAATGGATCAAGTGAAAACACCGAACACAATGTATGGGATTGAAGTAACTGAGTCTCAAATCTATTGCCATGAATATTAATGTCACAATACAATGAATAAAAATATACTGCAACAAATTGACGCGTTTACTGTAATAATGAACTGCTTTACACACTACGACACAATTCAGATAAGGAAACTAAGCTCAAAATTACGTAAAAACAAATGAATCATTCACCAAAACTATATGCTATCACCATCCTTGGGATGAATTCTCCATCTTCAACTCCATTTTCGGTTACGGCATTGTGTTGTTATGTTGTCAGTTATGAAGCTATACTGCTAACGGCTATACTACCATACTGCCAGTTACGCTGTCACACTGCCAGTTATGCAGTTACATTACCATATATGATGCCATATTGCAAAATATGCTGATACATTATCAAATAAGCTGCCACACTGCCAGCTATATGCTGCCATGCTGACAGCCCTATGCCGCCACAATGCCAGCCCTATCGTGCTGCCACGCAGCCAGT